>JAODAL010002194.1:0-202944 GCA_025379985.1 Phyllomedusa bahiana | reverse complement strand
TGAAATGTTGTTTTCCCTCACCTGTTATTTACAGTAAATGAAGAATAAAGCGGGCCAAGGTTTATTTTAAACCTTATCTGTATCTTTGGAATGATGTGTTTTGATAAGTAAGAATCCATCCAACCCATGAGACAGCAATCTCGAAAACAAATTGACACCCAAGATGTCACAAAACATATGGGGCAACATGTATGAATGGGGCTGCACCATTTTTGCATGCTTTGAGCCAAAGAAACTGCCGTAGCCGTGTTCTTTTGATGTATTATCCGTTAAATGCTAAAACTAGGTGCAATCTGCACCAGACACGACACTTTGAATGCACCAAAGATGTGGGGGCGTGTCGTGCCAGGTTCTTACAATGTGCCAAAAGTGAGCCAAAGTTTGGTGCAAAACTATCGTACAAATCCATACCTGTTTTGGCGTAGAATGGGACACATTTATAAAGTGCTGTGAGACACTTTCATACATTCTTTTGGATTTTACACTATTAAAAACAGAGGTAGACCTGGCGAGTTGACGCCAAGATCATACATGTCCCTCTTAATACCAACCAAAATAAATGTCATTTACCTTACTTTTGACGATTTTCTGACATTAATGAATAACTGACAATGCATTACAAAGTCTTGAGGCAATTGCATAGCTGTCTTTGCTCTAGTGCTTTAGTAGGTCCAAAGGTCCCTTTGCCATATAAGAAGACACCAGCATTATAAATGATACTTCATAGGTAGAGAATGGAGGACATCTGGGGTTTTGAGCTTATTTTGTCTTGAAAAAAGATGGTTATGGGAAGACATGATTGATTTATGTAAGTATAGAAATGGCCACTTCACAAAGTAGGGTGAAAGCTATTTCATGTAAAACCCCCTCAAAAGACAAGGGAACATTCTCTTCATCTAGAGAAAAAAGGATTCAAGCTCCAGAGGAGAAAAGCCTTCTTAACTATGAGAACTGTGAATCTGTGGAATAGCCTGCCAAAGGAGGTGGTCATAGCATGAACAGTTGAGGTTTTCAAGAAAGGCTTAAATAACTATCTAAAATAAAAAAATATTAATACTTATGTAACCGTATAAAATTCTAGATCCAGTTTGATGGCAATTTTGGGATCAGAAAAAAAATATTTGTTTGGGGCAGATTGGTTCTTGCCTTATGGGATCCAAGCCTTCATCAGGAGGTGTTTTGCCAACTATTTTAAGGGGTAGGATAAGGCTTTAAAGAAGGCAACATCAAATGCCTTATTAACTTTATTATACAAAGTATTCAGTGATTACATACAGATAAAAGAAAAAAGTGTGATATTGCGTACACTTTTACATACTAAAGATAACAAAGGCAAAGCACGCATAAAATGGATTACAAATACTTACATTGCACCTCTATACAAGAATCATATGCATCATCTGTCTGGCATCAGCTGGGAGAAACGGGCCAACAAAGATAGAGAAAAATCCTATGACCAACCCTACGTACACCCCTATACAGATCAAAGCTTCACCAGGAATCATACTTCATCTGCCCATAACATCTACTGTGAGAAGTGAACAGCGAGGACAGAGAGATCCCTGGGATTCATCATTGTGGTGGTGAGGCATCCCTCTATCGCCCACAGGTCTTTAGGCTTCTGCCTTCGCAGCCCGCTTCACCAGTTTATATCTTAACAAATGCCTGCATAACCAAGTGTTACACAAACTAACAGACCAGTATTTTTCCAGTATAAGCCCACCTCCTTCGAATGGCCAGTTCTATAGAGGTTAGCCTGGCACTGGAAAAATCCATCACAGGATGTTGAACACCCCTGGTAATAAGCCATGAACACCTGCATTCCCATCATTTCTCACTAAACAATGATGGGTAGTATTATAAACATGAGTTGTTCCCACTAATCTAGAGCTACGTAGCCACGTGAGACAGCGTTCTCACAACAAAATTATGCGAGAAACAGGGTTACGTGGTAATAGGCACCATCTCTCACTAAACATTACCAGGTGTTGGGAATTTTACAGAACTTAAAGACTAACTATTTACTATTCTAACATTCTTAAAGAGATACTGTCAATATGGACTCTGGATGGTCAATGAACATCTTAGCACTACAGGAGGAGAAGCTTAAAAATGTCCTATCCCACTCCCTTCATCCATATCTTTTCCTGTTATTGGTTAAATTTGATGGATATAATAGAATAATCAAAACAAGTCCTAAAGACATAAGATGAAATGGAGGTAGAGGGCAATGAAGTAACAAAGGAAAAAGCAATATAGAGTATACATAAGGCAATTAGCCTACTACAGGTACCTTGTAAGGGAAGCAGGAGATGAAAATGGAGCTGTCTGGTGCACAGTGCATGTACCAGATGCTTAAATAGCTGCTGTGGTGGTTACTTCCTGTCAGTGAAACACATGGGTATGCTTACTGTATGATTTCCGGTGCGGTGGAACACAAACCGGAAGTACAGATATCTCAGAATGCACAGTACAATACAGAGAACATGTACATAAGTGGATTCAATGATAAAGAAGGGCCATATAATGATGAAAAGACAGAAAGAGGTTAGAAATAAAGTAATGGAAGAGAGAAAAAGGAATAAATAGAAGTGTATAATTATGCTGGGCACTAGGTAAAATGTGTAATGTAAGGAAAAATAAAAGAAGGGTAAATCACAATGGTACAGGTGCACAGAGAAATGATGGAGAGAGAAAAACAAAATAGACATATAGGCAGTAAGGTAGGGGGTGGAAAACAGATAGTCGTAGAAAAAGAAGGAACGGAGAAAGGAAATATAATAGAGAGAAAAGCAAAGGAATATAGGAAGTACATGGGGTGGGGGGGGGTGGGGGGATATGGTGGTTACCAATCCTGAGGTGAATGTCATGATGACTATGACCAATGTGAGATGAACATGAAGAAACACATAATTTGGTGTGTAAAAAAAAGATGTGGTATAAAGTGAATAATGATAAACATATTGTGATGACTCACTCTCTTCAGGACACCTTCCTGGACTATCCTGCGAGTACTAAGCTCTCGAATCGCCAGTTGGACAAGCAGAGTATAGGCACACCAACACCAAGCTTCCGTTTTCAACTTGCCTCAGCCAGCTTTATTCAGAGACAGGAGCATAAACAAACATGGGCACAAACAAAAACCCTAGGCCGCCTGGCCACTAACTTTACATGAATAGAGACCCTCTCTACCCGTGGTCAAACGTTTTCTGTAAGTCTTCACAAGGTTGGCACACACTGTTGCTAGTATGTTGGCCCAGTCCTTCATGCAGATCTCCTCTAGAGCAGTGATGTTTTGGGGCTGTCACTGGATAACAGGATGTCAGGATAACATGGCTTAGTATATTTGGTGGTAGTACAGCTGGAGGCATTTAAAAAATAAAGATTTGGAGGGCTACAAGGAGGAGGAGTAAGAGGTGTATGCAGTGCACATCCAGGTCATACATGTGTATATTTCAAACTAAATTCAGCCGTAAGAGTTGTAAATCTAGCTGTTGGCAGCAGTAGAATACAATTTGTAGAAGCAGCAGGCACAGGAACTACAGACATAAGATGTAGTGTAGCTTAAATGTGTATTTCACATTGTCAAGAAGACGTGCTACAGTTTACTGGTCAGTGACATCGGCAACTGGGGCAACAAAATGGTCAGTGATCCATGCTTGATTAATTTTTATGTATGTCAAACGATCCACATTGTCAGGGAAAAGACGGATACGTTTTTCAGTTATGACCCTGCCAGCTGTGCTGAATGTGCATTCCAAGATAACGCTGACTGTCAGGCAGGATAAAACTTTTATGACGTGTCGAGCAAGCTCAGGCCATTAATCCAGTTTGGATACCCAGAAGTTAAATGGCTCCAGACTAAGTCCAAAAACATTGCTGTTGAGCCGCAGGTAGTCATGGACCATGGTCTTAAGGCAATCTCTGTGTGTCTGAATGCTGCCCTGCCTTGCAGTTGTTGGTAAGGTGGTGAAAAACGAGTGAAAAATGTCACCCAGTATGCTTCTGCTGCACTGCCTGCTGCGGCTATTTGCCATTCTAATGCTGCCACGTTGCGGATGTTTTTCCACCGTGACATTAGAATCTGAAGACGCAAAATATGTCTTGACTCGGTCAATGAGCACTGTCTCAAATTCCTGCATTCTACTGTCAATTTGTGTGGGTGGAAGGAAATTGCTCACTTTTGTCTTGTAACGTGGATCAAGGAGGGTGGCCACCCAGTTACAGCTGTTAATTTTTTTTAATTTTTTTTATTTTAAGAGGGAAATCCAGCACCAGGGGATTCTTTTTTATTAGGTTTGAAAAATTATACGCAAGACAATATGGGTACAGAGAACAGTTAAAATGTCAAGACATATAAAAAAGGTCATCCATGTCAGCCAGTATAGGAACACTGGGCTTTGTCATCCCCATGCCATGTCAGGGAATCTGCTAGCAAGATAGCAGGAAGCATTAGGTAACAAAGTAAGAAAAAAATAATAAAAATTTTTACGCATTTAACTGTTTTGTCAGAAAAAAAATTGGGCTCACGCCCCTCTCCTCTCGCTCAGGTACCACCTTGACAATTGACAACTGCATATAATGGGAATAGCATTCCAAAATACTTAATACAATTAAAAAAATTAAAAAACAAAGACGTGGTGGGATTCCCTCCTATTTTAAAAATGCGTGATCTAGAATTAAACTACTAAAAAACTTGCATTTACAAAAATGCTGATAAAAATATTCCTCTGAAAAGCACAAAGGAGCCAAATCAATATGATGTCCCAAATGCTCATAAGGCTGAGCCTATAATGTATATGACTCCCTTTCATATCTAGACCACTCTCAAAAACATAATATACAACATAGAGACACAAAGAGAGTATACGATCATAATCTTTCAAAAACTTTATTTATACAAAAATATTTAAAACCATGAAAATCGAGGTACTTGAAGAATCGCCAGAATATACACAGGTGCACCTTATCCATATACTATCCAAAATAGATGTAATTCAGATGTATGCTAACAGTTAGTACAAAGTAAATCTAATATTGCCTCAACCTCATAAAGTATTAAACTAGTGAATGTCCATTTTACAACTATGACTGTGAATACACAAAGAGGATCAATACAGGCATGATGTACTCTAAATAGCAGCAAAACATACCATACCTAGTGCAGGATAGTGGAAAGGTGAGCCCGGTCTCCCCAACGCGAGTTTCACGTATCAGTTGCTTCCTCAGGGGGAGGAAGCAACTAATAAATACAGCTCCCAAAGTTCAGGCGTAATTGCGGGGCCTAATTACACCCGCAATTATGCCGTGTCAACATAGCCTTAATATTTTTCCAGTGCTGCTGCTTTGTTTTGTATATTGGTAAGGAATTAATGGCACTTCCACATATTAGCAACATTGCACACTTTATTATTCTTTACAATTTTAAAATGATTGGAAGAACAGCAAAGCCAGCAATTTTGCTAACATTTGGAAGTGCAGTTAAAATGTTTTGCATATAAGGAGTAACACTTAAAAAGTCCTTCATTTGCACTCGTATATAATATTTCTTGGAGTGCAGAAAACAACTGTATGTTACTGATGCACACGTTTGGACATATGGGATGTTAACTTTAGCTGTGTGAGTGAATTTGCTAAAGACAAACATCTGCTTCAGTTATCACCCCAAGCAGGCCATGAAAAGTATGATCAGAAAGCAAACTGAAGTAAACCAAAACCATACAGTACAGCATTTTAATGCTTTTAAGATGGCTCTGATTGTTTGTTTGAAACAATTGTACCTGCTGATTCTAGATCTTTCTGTAGTTCTCCATAGGAGGTCCTTGGCTCTTGGACAACCATTCTGGTAATTCTTCTCAATCCTTTGTTTGAAATCTTGCGAGAAGCACCTGTCTGCGGATGGTTTGTGATGAAATGATGTTCTTTCAACTTCCGGATTATGACCCCAACAGTGCTCACTGAAACCTTCAGTAGTTTAGAAATTGTTCGATAACCAATGCCAGCAGTATGTTTTGTAACAATAAGGTTGTGAAGGTCTTAAGACAGTTTCCTGGTTTTACCCATCATGAGAAGTTTCTTGTATGGCTTCTTGATAATGAGACACCTTTTTTTTCTAGTCCATCAGTTGAATCAGCTGATATTATTAATAGTAATAATAATAATAATTATTATTATTATTATTATTATTATTAACCCCTTCACGACATTGGACGTACCTGTATGTCCTAGCAGGAAGGGACTTCCTGCAAATGGACGTACAGGTACATCCTGAACATCGTGCGGGCTATCAAGCATGATCAGAACATGGGACCAGCCAAATATTACAGCTGGCACCATGCTGCATCGCCCACTGTTGCAGCTCACTGTGGCCATGAGCAATTAACCACTTAGCTGCCACAATCAATCGCGCCTGTGGCAGCTAAGGGAAAGACATAGAGAGGGAGCAGCCATGGGCTTTGATGGGTTCTCTGACAGCCTGGAAGCCTAACAAAGGCTTTCGGGCTGTCTGTGACGTCAGTATGCCTGAACTTGCCTGGTGGGCATGCTCCACCATAGTAAATGACAGTTACCATGGAGAGCAATACACAGCAGTACTGCTATGTGTTGCTCTCCATTTTAACAGTGATCTGAAGTTCACTGATACAAGTTCCCTATGGGGAAAAGTAAAAAAAAAACACAAAAAATAAAATAAAAACACGCACACCGTCCCTTTCCCATTTACAAATGGCAATTAAACCAAAAAGATGAAAAATAAGTTCAGTACACATATTTGGTATCACTGCTAGAGATGGGCGAATTTCTCAAAAATTCGGTTCGGTCACTTCGCCGAATTTCCCGACAAAAATAAATTCGGTCCGAATTACTTCGGGACGAATCACGTTAAAAAACAGCTATTTCCAGGCTGCACAGAGCCTGCAGGGTGCTGTAGAACATTGTGCCATGCTTAAATATGCAGAGGGAGCTTGGTTTGGTCTTCATACAATGTTGTGTTTTAGTATGACACGCACATGACTGCCGCCGCTCTTAGAATCGCTTCACTATAAAATTCCCTGGGCACTTAAGAGGGCAAAACTGACCAAAAAACTGAAGGGGGAATGTAGCCTGATAAAGTCATGGCAGCGACAGCTGGAAAAAACAAGCTGAGGGCTCAGGTGGCAACATCAGTGACAGAGTGTGGAGGTGACGGCGGCAGCCACAGCAGCATGAGGTCAGAGAGTGGCACAATGACATTCTGGAGGTAGCAAAAACAGGAGTAGGCCAAAGAGCGGCACAATGACACAGTGTGGAGTTGACGGCATCAACAGCAGCACCCAGCATGGGGTTTCAGACAGTGGCAATGACACAGTGTGTTGGTCACGGCAGCAGCAGCATGAGGTCAGACAGTGGCACAATGACATTCTGGAGGTAAAAAAAACAGTAGTAGGCCACAGAGTGGCACAATGACAGAGAGTGGAGGTGACGGTGGCAGCAGCATGAGGTGAGACAGTGGCACAATGACATTCTGGAGGTGGCACCTTGTGGTCTCAATGAAGAGTGTAGGGGGAGTGTGTATCTTTACTACATATAGTAAGTTGTTTACAGAGAGACCCAGATTTATATATCGCAAAGGTAAAATGGTGGGCAATTATATTATTAGATCAGACATACAAAAAACGCATCATGTAAATAAGCAGCAATTTCTAGTACACAAAAACGAGGAACATTTCCTTGCTTATCATGTCAAAATGTAGAGGCATTAAAAAGGGAAGTTTCTATAAATCATCCAACGAGGGGAAATTAAATACAATTGAGAGGCTTTTATACATGTGATACTGGAAAAGTGATATACATGTTAAAATACCCATGTGGAAAATCATATGTAGGACAAACGGCAAGGAAAATCAAGATAAGACTAAATGAGCACAGGTCCCAGATCAGATTATATAAAAATAAAATGGCAAAAAAAGAAGAAAAAGATCATAGTGAAAATAGGGAAGGAAAAACACAAAAAAAAAAATTTGGAGAGGTCCTACCCCCGGGGTCGCACGACTTTTTTAGAGTGCCGACATAATGTATGTGATTTAAAATGGGGCGTTTTGGAGAAAATTCATAGATAATATGACGGAGGATGTAACGACACAATTATTAAGGAGAGAAGATCTACTGATTAACCAGTAACAAACATACACACAGCACCTTGTGGTCTCAATGAAAGAGTGTAGGTGGAGTGTGTATCTTTAAGTCTTTCTCACCCCCAACTCGTGGGGACGTGTGTGTAGGGTAAGTAAAGAAATAACTATATAAAGAAAAAAGAAAATGAATAAATCTAGCATAGAAAAAGTGGAAACACTCATCACACAACCCACAAACACCGATGTTTTTAAATATTGTTTTAATGGTTTGTTCACTATAAAAGGTAGAACCGTTTCAAACTATCCCAGAATGCTTCTATACAAAGGGGGTGGGACCCCCGAAACGTAGAAGTTTGTAAACGATACACACGGAGGTGATGGAGGCTACACACTCCGCGGGAATAGCTACTATTTTTAGCCTGTTGAAAAAGTCTGCATGGACTAGAAGGTTTGACTTTTTTGCACCCTACCTTACTATATCTCAACGTTTACCTATTTATCTTCTTAAATAATGTCCATTGAGTACAATAATGAATATATATTGCACTGATTAAAAAGGAAGGAAAAAGTTATAATATTGTGGCTTTCTATTATATATGAAGATTGGAAAAACTGAGTAGGCCACAGAGTGGCACAATGACAGAGAAGTGGTCTAGTGGATCGGCGGCAGCATCATGAGGTCAGAGAGTGGCACAACTCAACATTTCTGAGGTGGTCAAATACTACAGTAGTAGGCCACCAGAGTGTACTCTCTACTTGACAGAGAGTGGACGTGACGGCGGCCCAGCAGCATGAGGTCAGACAGTGCACAATGACATTTTGGAGGTGGAAAAACAGTAGTAGGCCACATGAGTGGCACAATGACAGAGATGGAGGTCACAGCAGCAGCAGCATGAGGTACAGAGAGTGGCAGAATGACACAGTGTGAGGGAAGGTCACGTGCAGCAGCCACAGCAGCAGCAAGAAGTGTCAGACAGTGGCACAATTTCATTCTGGGAGGTACTATCTAAAACAGTAGTAAGGCCACAGAGTGGCACAATGACAGAGAGTGAGGTGACGGTGCAGCAGCATGATGTGTCAGACAGTGCACAATGACAATCTGGAGGTGGCAAAACTGGAGTAGGCACAAGTGGCACAATGACCGAGAGTGTAGGTGACATCGGTATCAGCAGCATGAGTCCAGAGATGTGCAAATGACATGCTGTAGTGGCAAAAACAGTAGTAGGCCACAGAGGGTGGCACAATGAACAGATATACTGTGGAGGTGACGGCTGCAGAGCAATTAAACATGTAGGTCAGAGACAACAGCATCAATGACACAGGTGGACGTCACGCACCAGCAACAAGCAGCAGCAGCATGAGTCATAAAGTTGGGCACAATGACAGAGTGTGGGGTGGAGTGGCAATTCCAGTCCCCTGGTAAAGATGGATGGGTGGCAGATGGAGAAACTGTCAGCAGATGTGTGGCATCAGCGGGTTGGTCATCACTCAGAATAGTGGCTGAGTGGCAGGTAGTTTGCACTCAAGACTCATTTCTCACAGATTGGTAGAGGCGTCATGGCTGAATGTAGTCTGACGCCGAAGGCAGTGGTGTGTGGAAATGCTGGCCGAGCCACGCCTGAATTCATCTTGACAAGTAGTCAGTCGTCCACATTTCCCCGGGACAAAGCGGGTTTCTTCCTTGGGGTAACGATGGCCCCCCCCGCACTGAAACCCGCTCTGATGCCACACTACTGGCCGGCAGAAAGCTTCTCCACTGCAAACACGGCAAGTTGCGCCACACATCCAGTATTGGCTGCCAGTAGTCCAGCGGATCTTCTACTGGGGTGGCAGATCTCATCACATAGTCCAAGTAGGCCAGCACCTGTTGGTTCAGTAGTCTGCTCCAGGTCCGCAGCTGCTGCGGCGACTGCCCTCCTCACTAGCGGTGAAAGAAGCGGCTCAGCAGTGACTCCAGACTTAGGTTGCTGCTGATAGAGCTGGTACTGTGCTCCTACCCCCCACCTTCCCTCTACTATCAGCAGCGCGCGCAGTAGTACGTGAGCGCTGAAGAACCCCCCGGTCAGACCTGTCAGAGAGGGACAATGCCGCACCTCATCTGTCTCTATCTATATCCTCTCACGACTACGGTGGATTTCCCTAAGTATTTGAGTTTGTCCTCCCCCTCTCAAAAGCAGGGAGAAAGGCTCCCATTTTTTGGACCGGTTCGAGGTCCCAATATGTATATGGAGACCAGAATCAGCCCTCAGCCAGATGCTACTATTCGCTTGTCACTAGCCAAGGCAAATCTCTCATGCTTATCGGCCCATCTGCACAAGTGATCTTCCGAGGGGCTCCCTCTTCCCTGCCTCCATTCCCACTAGTATACTGCCATCGGTTTTGAGGTTCATCTGCCCTCGTCTTCCTCATCTCCATCTACCTCTCTCCCAGCTGCTCCTGCTCTTTCCTCTGCTTGTCACCTGGGTAGAAAATCCACTCATTTCACACCGACAATACTTCTGCTATAATGCATCGTCCTCCTACCCGTCCCTACCATTTCAGTCCCCAACCCGAGCTCATGTGGGCCGCGAGATGTAGTCACCAGTCTCCAGGTCCCCTGCCCAGAACAGATTTTTCAGCACTCTTGTTCCAGGACATGAAGCAGTGGAATGACGGTTTTCATCCCGGGGTAGTCCTGGCGACTGTCAAATAACGTGGCCCTCCCTCGAATGGCCTCCAACAAACGGCAGGTGTCACCGCATGAGGCTCCACTGCTGAAACACTCAAAAGTTACACAGGGGAGTACTCCTGTCCCGCCCTATCATCGAAAATCTAATCGTTTAATTTGGCTTTCTCTGTACTTACAGTCGGTCCAACATATGCAGGCTGGACAATTCCAACGGGTGGAAACATCGCATATCAGAGTGTGTTGGGGGATATGGCCGTTCTGCTGCTCAACTCGGAGGAGGGTGTTTCTGGCTTTGTAGGAATGGATGAAGTCCATGCACCAGTTTCCTGGCCATTTTCAAAATCTGCTGAAGATCGGTGGAAGTACTGTGCAGGAACCTTTTCACAACCAGAAATTAAACACATGCGCCATGCAGGGCGCATGGAACCATCCGCTCCTCGGTGGCAGCGCGGACACCATGTTACTCCCATTGTCTGTCACCATGTTCCGATTTGCAGTTGCCGCGAGAAGCCACACATCGATTTCTTGCTGCATGATGCGGAGCAGTTCCTCCCGGTGTGACTGTCGTTCTGCCGAGGCAAAGCCAGGTGTAGAACTGCGTGGCGCGAGCCGCTGTGTCCGCTACACAATTTGGTATGAAGGAGCATGTACTTGTGGAGGCTGAGGATGGTGTTGCTGGTGGAGGATGAGGAGGCGGAACGCAGGCGACGCAGTTTGAACAAAGTGAGAGGAGAAAGCGGCGTCACCTGTCCAAATGCCTAGTGTGCCTGGGCAGGAAGCACATTCACCCATTGGGCCGTATAGGACATGTAACTGCGGCTGACCAGTAGTTATCTCAGCTCCAGATGTCCCTCCTGTGGGGGGCTGCCGTGCACCTTGGAACAAACACGATAAGCCAAGGATGAGCCTACCTTCCTGTTCGACATATTATGAAGTGCTGGTACTGCCTTTGTGGAAAATAAATTACGGCTTGGAACTCTCCATCTCGGTTCGGCACAAGCCATTAGTTCTCTGAACAGTGCAGATCCACATTTGGAAAGGGAGGGACTGCAGTATCTCAACAACTTTGACAGGAAGCATGGTCAGCTGCTGCACTTAGGATAGTTGGACGCACATTCATGTTCTCTCTTTGCATCGCCTCGCTGAACGACTGCTGGCGCCATGAAGTAGCGAGGGATCAGAGCATCTGGACCCATGGAGATGATGTCAAAGAGAAACAGCTCCCTTCTGCAGAGGTGGTGGAGGCCTTACTGGCTGCATGGCATGCGTGCCACAGGGCACTGCTGCTGCTATTGCTGCGGCGGAGGAATGGACCACCACATCTGCTGCCACGTTTCTTCTCTCTGCCAACCGGATGTGACACTGCATGTGATGAACTGCAGGGCCTGAGGTTGCCAACGTAAGCTCACTGGCCACGGCTTCCACCTTTCTGCCTACATGATTCTACATATACCCTATCCGGCTCCTCCCGGTGTCTTAGCAAAGAACTGCCACAATCTGCCGAGTAGCTGATTTACCGCCAACACTCCGCACTGAGTGATTACTACTTACTTCTCACTCTGCCAGCCGCTGCCGTCGCTGATGGCGTCCCCTGTGTCCCGCTACTTTCTTGGACCTGCGAAGTCGGGGTTTTTTAAACCCCGTGGCCCGCTTGGCTCCTCTGAACCTCACACTGCTGCTATCCTGCTGACTCACCGCTACACAACCCACTTGCTGGCTGTCGCCGCTGCCGTGACCGCTCAAGCTAGAACACGCCCTCTTCTCCTGACGATGATGAAGCCCTTGCCTCCACCTTGCACCCAATTGCGGGTCGGCTACATCATCATCTATTTGTGTTTCAATCCTCACTGCTGTCCTCAATCACCGGACCTTCGGTATGCAGAGGCTGACCCCTCACAACAGACCTCCCATGCTCTACTCTCAACTATCTATACTTTGCCACCTACCTGATGAAGCAGGGGATATTGGCCCACATTTCTTCGCTGCCAAGTAGCCTGTACTCTGACTGCCCTCCTCAAATTGTTTCATCTCTTCGCTATATAATGGCGCCTGAGCCCCATACACAAAGTAGATCTCTGGCAGAGGTAACCGGATGGGACAGAGTGCGGGTTGAGGACAGGTGGGGCCTCTGACTCTACCACTCCCCGGGCCATGCCAACTAATATATTGTTGTAGTCTGACGTTCCCAACCAACTCTTTGGCCTGAGGTTTGTCAGATGTCAACTGGGAGGATCAGGATGACCTAGTCAACCAATCATAGAACCATTGGTTGCGAACAACACACGCCGGTGCTAATGACAGCGGCAGTTTGTGTCCTCACTGAGTGACCCCAGCTGCGACGTCCCCTTGCTGTGGCTGCGACCTGGGCCTGCTCCAGGATGTCTGTACCATGATCTCCAACTCGCAGGTGAAGAGCCTGCCGACCTCTCTGTCTGACATACTACACAGTTCTAAAATGTAACAGACACTGTTGTGATGTGAAGAATAGCTGTTATATGATAAATACACACCCTGTATTTTTACTCCAAATGAAAAACCCACTAAGAAGCTTGGTAACCCTTGGATATAAATTGTGTGCTCCACAAATGGCAGGAAAAAATTGCACTTGTATGTGCCGTTTAAAAACTCAGTGTATTTTACTGAAATATAAAAGCACAAACAGCTTAATTAACCTTCGGATATTAAATATTTGCTACAGAATTTCTTTTCACGTGGCGGTGAAAAACAAAGTTTCTTTTACTGCAAGTACAACTGCAGAAAAATACTTAGTTAACCCTTGGATGTAAATCGCGCAAAAGAATTGAGCAGCCGGAAACTAACAGCTTTGTAGCGTGTTACAATGGCGTGTATTTTACGCTAACCAACAAGAGAGAAACCTTTAACCCCTTAAGGACCAGCGTGTTTTTTTGGTGACAACGTTCAGTTTTTCCCTCCTCCCTCTGAAAGTCCAATAACTTCTTTATTTTTTCCACCTACATAGACACATGATGGCTTTTAATGTTTGGCGGAACAAGATGTACTTTCTAATGGTGTTATATCACTATAACTATAGGAAGATACTGGGAAAACCGGCAAAAAAAGTTCCAAGTGGGACAAATTGTGAAAAAAAATTTATTTTTACCATGTTGCGGGGGTCACTTTTTGCTTTTACGGCGGTTCAATCTTCTGTAAATAATAATAATTTGTTTATCTGTATTCTTCATGTTGTTACGCAATCGACAATACCAAACTTGTAGGTATTCCGTTTATGACGGTTTTGTGGTTACCGTGAAAAAAAATCCAAACATTTTCTATTTTTGAAATTTGCGCCACGGCGCCATTTTGTGGCGACCAAATCATTTTTTTACTAACACCTACGGACTACAGTGAGGTGGCATTTTTTGTGGGCTGAAGTGTACTTTTTATCAACACAAAGTTTGGAATACCAAGCGACTTACACATGATCATTTTTATTCCAATTTTGAGTGACGTAAAATGACCAAAAAACGCAAATTTTGGCGTTTGGAATTTTTTTTCTCTACGTTGTTCAGCGTACGGGATAAAATGAAGTTATATTAGAGTTTATAGATTCGGACTTTTCTGACGCGGCGATACCAAAATATGTCTAACTTTTTTTATATTATTTTAATGATTTTAATTTGTAAAAATGGGGAAGGGGGGTGATTTGGCGAATTTTTAATACTTTTTTTTTTGTACTTTAAAACTTTATTTTTTTATTTTATTTTTACTGTAACATTGAGGTGCCACCTGTGGTACTTGACCACTAGGTGGCGCGATGATAATACAACCTAATGCATGATAGGCAATGCTTGGGTATACAAAGATGGCAATTTTCCCCACTTCCTGTCTGCGGACGGAAGTGGGGCAAACCGCCATGGTAAGTGAGCGGGAGTCCTTCACACACACAGTCTCCCTACCATATGCCCGTGATCGGATCGACGCACACATAGCTGCCTTCATCCCGATCCTACCGCACCGATCGGCTATAAGCGCTGCGTGTTACTTACTATGCCGGGTGTAAGCGCCGATTTGCCGCTACCCACCCGGCGGCTGTACGGGGGGATCGCGGAGTCGATCCCCCCTGCAAAGCCCCTTAGCGGCCCTTGGGACGTTACTGATCCCCAAGTCACGTTAATGGGGTTAATTAACCTTCGCTTGTGAATTATTGCAACACAGGCGAAAATGTCTTTTATTGCCGTGAAAAAGACGGCTTTTTTAGTCACACCACAACAGCAGAACAACGCTACAAATTAACCCCCTGGATGTAAATTGCGCAAAAGAATAGAGCAACTAAAAACTACGAGCATGTAGCGTGGTGACAATGGCGTGTATTAACCGCTAACCAACAAGAGGAAAACTTGTAAGTTAACCCTTCGCTTTGTGAATTATGGCTACAGGAAAATTTTTTTTTGGCGGTGAAAAAAATGGTTTCTTTTAGTCACCACATGCAGCAGAACAAATGCTTTAATTAACCCCTGGATGTAAATTGCGTCAAAAAGAGAATTGAGCACCAAAAATGTAGTGGTTAATACATAGGGTAAAACGCTGTTTCTCTTTTAAAAATGAATACAACAGGAACAGGCATAGAATCCATTGGATTTTCAAGTGCTGGGAGCAGATAGGCATGTTTAAAATGTATATGCAGCAGCACGGGACAACACACTGGGACTTCAGAACCCAATTATCCACAAAATCAGAAATAGAAAGTTAAGAGAAGCAGTCCTCTGTGACAAGCTGGATACACCCCCCAAAAATTGCTGTAAAAAATGAAGTTCTTTAGTATAGCTATCATAAGAACCGCGGCAGTACCTTCACACACAATCAGTACAGTGAGAGCAGTTATGAGCTCCCAGCGTCGCGATAGACACATTATATAGTGCGTATGTCAAAGAATCCCCGTCGGTCACCCTGATTGGCTTCAACGCTGCCACCATGTACATGCAGGCTATGCTCTTCCTCCTCCCAGATTTCTTTGGCCCCATGTAACGCCAATGTCATCGCAGGCATTTTATCAATCAAAAGCACTACTTTGTTCACGCGAAGTACCCCAAAGGTTTTCGACTTCGTTCCGAACCTGAATTTTCCTGAAATTCTAGAAACGAATTCCACTTCGGTTAGAATCATTCGCCCATCTCTAATCACTGCGTGCGTAATGACCTACCTTATAAATCTGTCATGCTATTTAACCTGCATGGTGAATACCGTAAAAAAAAAACTACCAAAACAACAGTCACAGAATTGTGACTTTCTTTTATCCCTTAGCACATAAAATAGAATTAAAAGTGATCAAAAACTCATATAAAGGTCAAAGTGGTACCAATAAAAATGTCAGTTCTTCTTGCAAAAAAAGCCTTTATACAGTTCTGTAAATGGAAGAATAAAAAAGTTATGGCTATCAGGAGATAGTGATGCATAAATACTGGTTTACATAATAAAAACACTTTTTTTAATGAGCTTCACCATAAAATAAAAAATACTATATAAATTGGGTAAAAACTTAATCGTATGCACACAACACACACACATAAAACAACTTTGTCAATATCTGCAACCGATAAGCGCTGTAAACACACACACACACACACACAAACACTACAGTTCACTGCAGTAATTTCTTCACCCTGGCTTCCAAAAAACGGATTTAAAAGCAATTCAAAAAGCCTTGTTTTCCCAAGAAATGGTACCAATAAAAACATCAGCTCATCCCACAAAAAAACAAGTTATTACACAGCTCCATACACAGAAAAATAAAAAAGTTATGGCTCTCAGGCTGTAGCGATGAAAAAACATGTTTTCCCTTTTGAATAAAAGTGTTTGTATATTTTTTATGTTTTACTGCACAATAAAAATTGTGTATCGTTGTAATTGTATTGACCTACTGAGTAAAGCTAGCGTGTCATTTATACTACATGCTGACCGCTCTAAAAAATAAAAAAACACAACCAGGATTGCTATATTTTGTTCAGACACCTCTCAAAAACCTTAATAAAACGTGATGGTACCAAAATGATAACAATAAAAACATCAACTCATCCTGCAAAAAACAAGCCCTTTATCAGCTCCATATACTGAAAAATAAAAAAGTTAGGGCTATGAGACTATGATGACATAGAAATCGCACACTTTTTTTTTGTACAAAGAATTTCTAATTGAGACTAAAAGTAATAAAAACAAATTTTCAGCTAAAATTGGCAGGGGTCGTTGAGAAAAAATACAAAATTTCATTATAACAGCCTAACACTAAATTTATTGTATTTTTTTAAAGACCATGTGGGGCAAATTTACCACTACGTAGAGATAGGGCTAATTTGATTCTAACAAAGTTGAATTCGTTTTAGAATTTCAGTGAAAACTGTCGGTTCTGAACGAAGTCGAAGTTTTGGTGGGACTTCGTTAGAACGAATTTGTGATTTTGATTGAATAAAATGGGCTGCGAGCACAGTGTGTTACACATGTGGCAAAGCTAACCTGTGAGGGAAGAAGGGCAAGCCTTCATGACATGTGCCGAGATTAAGCCATCAGGAGACCGGCGGGATTCTGTTGACGTTACCGCGCGCTATATAATGTCCGGCGCGACGACATGGGAGCTCATACCGAGCTCCACACTGTACTGATTTGATTGAAGGTGCAGCCGCGGCTGCACTTGTAATCGCTCTTACGTGATTAGCTGATTTTTTATACAGCGATTTTTGGGGGTATGTCTCAGCTTGTCTCAGAGACTGCTTTCTCTTAACGTTCTATTCTGATTTTGTGGGGTATTGGATCTGAAGTCCATTGTGCTGTCACAAGCAGCAGCATATAACATTTTTAATGCTATCTGCTCACAGAACATTGAATATCCAAGGGGGATCTAAGAGCCTTTTCCTGTTGTATTCAATTAAAGAAACACGTTTTTTACAATACAAATACCACTTCCATTTTTGGCTGCTAAATTCTTTGTTGCGCAATTTACATCGCAGGGGTTAATTAGCACTGTTCTGCTGTTGTGGTCACTAAAAGAAACCGTCACACATTCACTGCCAAAAAATACATTTGAGCTCTGTATCATATTACACAACCGAAGTGTGATTACAATTTTTTCTCTGTTGTGTAGCGTAGAAAACCACGCCATTGTAGCACGCTACAAAGCACCGTAGTTTGTGGTTGCTCAATTTTGTGGCGCAATTTACATCCATGGGGTTAATTAAGCGTTGTTTTTTCTGCTTCTGGTGACAATAATAAACTCTTGATGTATTCAACCGCCAAAAAATTATTTTTCCTGTAGCCTAATTCCACAACCGAAGGTTGATTACAATTTATCTACTTGGTTTGGTGGTCGCGTATGAAAACACCCATTGTAACACGCTACAAAGCTCTATTTTGTGGTTGCTCAATTGTTTGGGTGCGCACACATTTCATACACACGGGTTTAATTAAGCTTGTTTTTTCCCTGCTCTGGTGACTAAATAACCCGTTCTTTTTTCCACCGCCAAAAATTTATTTGTTTCCTGTAGCCTAATTCACGAAGCTAGAGGTTAACATTAGAAATGAAAACAATTGTTTTCGTGTGCTTGTTGTTTAGCGTAGAAAACACGCCCACATTGTAGCACGCTACAAAGCTCGTGAGAGTTTGTAGTTGCTCAAATGTTTGGCGCAATTTACATCCAGGGGTTTAATTAAGCGTTGATTTTCTGCTGTGGAGGAACTAAATAAACCGTCTTTCACCCCGAAAAAAATACAGATTTTCCTGTAACCTAATTTACAAGCGAAGGTTAATTACAATTTTTGTTCCTCTTGGGTTGTGTATCGTAGAAAACACGCCATTGTAACACTCTACAAACTTCATAGTTTGTGGTTGCACCAATTGGGTTTGGCGCAATTTGACATCGCAGGGGTTAATTTAAGCTTGATTTCTGCTGTGGTACTAAAATAAACCGTCACATTCACCGCAATAAAAATAATTTTTCCTGTAGCCCCGACACATTCACAAGCACAAAGGTTAATTACAATGTTTTTCTCTTGTAGTTAGCGTAGAAAACACGCCACTGTAAACACGCAACAAAGCACGTAGTTTTTGGTTGCTCAATTCTTTTGCTCAATTTTCATCCAGGGTTAAAATAAGCGACTGTTTCTGCATTGTACTCATAAAGAAACTTTTTTTTCACCGCCACCAGAAGAAAACTTCTGTAGCATATATTCATATCCGATGACAATAATTAAGCCCTGTTTGTGCACTTTTATATTCAGTAAAAAACACACAGAGTTTTTTAAACGGCACATACAATTCAAATTTCTTTCCAGTGGCCATGCCCATTGTGGAGCCGCAATTTTATATCAAAGGGGTTACCCAAGCTTCTGTTACCGGGTTTCAACACACTTGGAGTCAAAACACAGGGTGTGGGTATTTATCATACTACAGATATCTTCATCAAACAGTGTCTGTACATTTTAGAAACAAACAGTATGTCAGACAGAGAGGTGGCGGCTCTTCACCTGCGATGGCAGAAGGGCGCACAAACATTCCAGGCCCAGGGTTGCACACACACACAGGAAGGGGGCGTCGCAGAGAAAAAAAACAGGGGCCACATCGTTAGAGGTGCCACAACTGCCGCTGTCATCTTGCGCCGTGTCTGTCTAGCAACCCAAGGTTCTTGATTTGGACACACAACTAGGTCATCCACATCCTCCCAGATGACATCCGACAACCCCAGCCAAGAGATCGGTGGGGACGTCAGACACAACCCTTAGTTGCATGCACCGGGAGCGGATCAGCGGCCCTCACCTGTCCTCATCCCGCATCTGTCCCCATCCGTTTCCCTTAGCCAGAGATCTACTATGTGTGTCCTGGTCTACAGCGCCACTAGAGCGAGGATGAACAATTTGAGGAGGGCAGTCAGCAGCTACTTGGACAGACGATGAAATTGAGCCAAATATCCCCTGCTTCTTGCAGTTGGCGGCATAGGATATAGATGGTTGAGAGTGGCATGGGAGTCAAAGTATGTGTAGGGGGCAGCCTCTGCATACCAAGACCGGTGATGAGGACAGCAGTGAGAAGGAAACACAAAATAGAATGATTTTTAGCCACCGCACACATGGGAGCCGGGTGGAATGGCGAAGGATGCTTCTATCATCGAAAGAGAAGAAGGCGTCAGCATTGCGCGTCAACACACAGTGCGCAGACCAGCAATGGGTTGTGTGCATGTACACCACACACACACACAGCAGGCGTGTTATAGGCGGAGAGCCAAGCGGCCACGGGGGAAAAAACCCGCTTCGCAGGTCCAAGCAAAATTAGTGGCGAGCATGGGGGGCCTACAGCGAGGCAGCGCGCAGTAATCACTCAGTGCGGAGCGTTGGCGGTAAAATCAGCTACTCGCGGTGTCACAGCAGTTCTTTGCTAAGACAGCGATGAGCCTTAATATAGGGTAAATGTAGAATCTGGTAGGCAGAAAGTGAAGCGGAGGCCCAGGGAGCTAATGTTACATGCACCACGGCCCCAGCCGTCAACACATGCAGCCGTTCCACCATCCGGGTGGCCATGGTGAGAAACGTGGCTATATGTGTGGTCCATCCTGCCGCCGCAGTCCAACAGCAGCATCAGCGCGCCAGTGGCACGCATTCCATTGCAGCCAGTCAAGCTCCACCACCTCTGGCAGTAAAGGAGACACAGTTTTTCTCTTTGACATCATCTCCCGGTCCAAATGCTCCTGCTCCTCGCTACTCATGGGGCCAGCAGTCGATCATCGTAGTGACACACACACACCACAGAGACAACGTGATGCGTTCACGAACCATCCTAAGGTGCAGCAGACACACCGTGTTCCTGTCTCAAGTTGTTTGGTACTGCAGTTCCCTCCCATTTCCAAATGGTGGACTCCGTGCACCATTTCAAGAACAAATGACTTGTGCCAGCGAGATGGGAAGATCCAAGCCGTAATTTATTTTTCCAAAAAGGCGAACCAGCACTTCATAAATTAGTAGAACAGAAGGTGAAGGCCAGTCCTGACAACTTAACACACATTTTTGTTCCAAGGACGTACGTCAGCGCGACGTCCTGGACTGTAAACTATTGGTCAGGCCATACATGTCCTTTACGGCGCCACTGGTGAATGTGCTTGCTTCCCTGCCAAGCACACCAACAACTTGACATGAGACAGCGTCATCTCCTCCACGTTGTCAAACTGCGCTCCTGCGCCAATGTCCGCCTTCCTCCTCCACCACCACCTCTCATCCTCCACAAATACGTGTGCCATCCATACCACATTGTAGGGCACAGCGTGTCACCAGTTTTCTACACCTGCATGCCTCGTCGAACGAATTCACACAGGGGAGTGAACTGCTCCCGTCTTGCCCAGCAAGAAAATCGATGTGTGCTTTCTCCGCGCCAACTGCAAAATCGGAACCATGTTGGACGACAATGGAATGAACATGGTGGTCCGGCGCTGCACCGAAGGAGGGATGGTCCATGCTCCCTGCAAGGGCGGCAACGGATTCAATCTGTTGTGAAAAGGTTCCCTGAGTCTTCCCACCATCTCAGAAGATTCTGAAAAATGGCCAGTGAAACTGTTTGGCATGCACTTCATCCATTCCTACACACATGCCAGAACACCCTCCTCGAGTGCAGCGCAGACGGCGCTCCCCCAACACACTCTGATATGCTATGATTTCCACCCGTTTGGTAATATCGGAGCCTGCACGGATGTTGGACCGACTGTATGAACAAGAAAGGTCCATTACGATTTTTTTTGATGTCCCAGGCGACAGGATTACTCCCCTGTTGGTAACTTTGATGGTCAGCCAGTGGGCAGGCTACATGCGTGACACCTGCCGTTTGTTGAGGCCATACGAGGAGGCCACGTAATTTGTCAGTCGCCAGGACTACGGGATGAATAACTGTCATTCCACTGCTTCATGTCCCTGGAACAGAGTGCTGAAAAATCTGTCTGGGCATGGTGGACTGGGAAGACGTGGCGACTACATCTCGCGGGGTCTCGCACATGAAGTCCAGTGGGGACTGAAATGGAGGAGGAGGAGGAGGACATTGGAGCAGAAAAGCATTGTCTGGTGAAATGGAAGTGAATTGTTCACCCAGGTGACAAGAGAGGAGGAGCAGCTGGGATGAGATAGATGGAGATGAGGAAGACGAGGCAGATGACCGCAAGCACCGTGGCAGTATACAGTGGAGATTGTGGAGCCCGGGAGCCCCTCGTAGTCTCTTGTGCAGAGGCCCGCAGCTAGTGGGGATTGACGATTTTTATCGAACAAAGTTTGAAATCGTCAAGGTTTTTATGGGTGAATCGAAATTTCCATATCATGCTATAATTAAGTTTAAAATTACTGTGCATCATCTATTAAGACGGCTCGCTTTTTTCGGCGCCTTCCTGTGAATTTTTGGGGCGGCCAGCAAATCGAGATACAGAATAGGAGCAGGTTGAGATGTGTGTGCGACTTCATGACTGGGATGTGTAATGTTGCGATTGGCTGGAAAAATCACATGACCTCGTGTTTTAAGGGGCAGTAGAACAGCGTTTCCTGTTTCAGCCTCAGTGTGAGTCTCTCGAGTCTCTCAATAGGGATAGGACCTTCGTTCTGCCTGTGGCCAAACAGCTCAGCGAAATAAGTCTATTTCTGCACAGATAATACCTCTACTCATTAGTATGTGATCCTCCAATTTACTTAGATTAGGGATTAGAACATTTTATGAGTTAGCACGAAATTTTAAAGCAGAATCTCCACTGTAAATCCACAGCTGGTGTGGAGCAGTGGGGGGGGCCCGCGGCGAACACAGACAAGCTCTATCGTATAAAGAACGCTGTGATAAGTTCACCAAGTACTTAGTGTAGACATTGTAGTGGAATATCTTTATTATTAACAGTTTGCTATGAAAATAATTCCTGGATATTGGGCTTCCTGAACTATATTGGATAAACATCATTTCTAGTAACTGCAGACTCTTTGTTAGCTGCAAAACTCAACTTATTACAGTATAAACATTTCAAAAGGTGTTACAATTTTTACCCAATTACACCTGTGACTGTGATATATCCACCTTGGCACTAAATTAACAAACCAGCAATCTTGTAGTCAGACAGTGGTTGTTTGTTGCCAAAAAATACCGTGTATCGTACGAAAACATCACAGTTTATACGTGTTTTTTTTACTTTTGTGCGCACCCAGCACTGTACATTGACCGCAGCATCTACGTAAATCTTAAAAAGCAATTCTATAATCACCACAGTGAATTGAAAGGTGCAAAAAATACAGTTTTATTATATCAAAACATAACAGTTACTTGTAATTTTTGACTTTTGCCACCAGCACTGTTCATTGACGCAGCATCTACGTAAATCTTAAAACATCACTTCTATATTCCCCACAGGTGCATTGAAAGATGCAAAAAAAATACCGTTTATTATATCAAAACATAACAAGTTCACGTGTTTTTTGACTTTTTGCGCACCCAGCACTGTTCATTGACGCAGCATCTACGTATATCTTAATAACAGCAATCTCATATTTGCACCACAGGGGAATTGAAAAGGTGCAAAAAATACCGTGTATTATATCAAAACATAACAGTTTCTTGTTTTTTTTACTTTTGCGCACCCAGCACTGTTCATTGACGCAGCATCTACGTGAAATCTTAAAACAGAATTCTATATTCACCACAGTGAATTTGAAAGGTGGCAAAAAGTACAGTTTATTATATCAAAACATAACAGTTACGTGTTTTTTGACTTTTTGCACACCCTTCACTGTTCATTGACGAGCATCTACGTAAATCTTAAAACAGCAGATTCTCATATTCACCACAGGTGAATTTGAAAGGTGTGAAAAAAACTACCGTTTATTATATCAAAACATAACAGTTACGTGTTTTTTTGACTTTAGCGCACCCAGCCAGCTGTTCATATGATGCAGCATCTGCTACGTAATCTTACAACAGAAATTGCTAAATATTCAACACAGGATGAGATGAAAGGTTGCAAAAAATACAGTGTATTATATCAAAAACATGAACAGATTACTGGTTTTTTTGTGACTTTTGCGCACCGATCACTGTACATTGACGCATCAATCTACGTAAATCTTAAAACAGCAATTCCTATATTTCACCACAGTGAATTGAAAGGTGCAAAAAATACCGTTTTTAATCCAAAGCATAACAGTTACGTGTTTTTTGTGACTTTTGCGCACTCCAGCACTGTTCATTGACGCAGCATCTACGTAAATCTAAAAAACATCAATTCTATAATCAGCCCACTAGGTTGAATTGGAAAGGTGCAAAAAATACCGATTAATTATAACAAAACATAAAGTTTACATGTTTTTTTTTGACTTTTGCGCACCCAGACTGTTCCTTGACGTCAGCATCTACGTAAATCTTAAAACAGCAATACTATATTCACACAGTAATGAAAGGTGCAAAAAATACTGTTTATTAAATCAAAACATAACATATACGTGTTTTTTGACTTTTGCGCACCCATCACAGTTCATTGACGCAGCATCTACGTAAATCTTAAAACAGCAATTCTATATTCACCACATGTGAATTGAAAGGTGCAAAAAATACTGTTTATTATATCAATAACATAACAGTTACTTGTTTTTTTGACTTTTGCACGCACCCAGCACTGATTCATTTACGCAGCATCTACGTAAATCATAAAACAGCAATTCTATATTCACCACATGTGAATTGAAAGGTGCAAAAAATACTGTTTTAATATATCAAAAACATAACAGATACGTGTTTTTTTGACTTTTGCCCAGTCCCAGATTGTTGATAGACACCTTGCAGTGTAAATTTGAATCCAGCAATTTTTGTTTTGATAGCATGGGATTTGGAAATAGCTGTGATTTGCTGTCCTTATTAATAAGAGGACTTCCAAAACTATTCCATACCATCGTCGAAATTTTTTAAATTTCTGAACAGGGAGTAAATGCAGGTATAAGCGAGCAAAGAGGGGAGTAGCACATGTGAAGTAGAGGTCTCGAGATAAATGTGCTCCTTCCAGTGGCTTGGCTACAACACGCATGCCATCCGGATCGTCAGTTTGCAGGACTGTCAGTCCTGTCTTCGCTGGTCAGGGCCCGTGAATCTAAGTAACGAACATCGTCGCCAATCTGTCCTTCAGTGGTTATAATTGAACCTGCATCATAGCAGACTTGACCGTCCTCGTCCACCGGGCAGTCACGGCCAACTAAATGTCAGTCATCACATCATCAGCATCTGTCCAATCATGAAGCATCCCAAATGTCAACTCGTGTACCCACCACTGTGGATAATCCATTTTCTGAAGACCTCTTGAGGACAAATTGGCACGGTTTGTGGGTCAGAAGGCATGTTAAAAAGATCAAGGAGGCCAAAAGGATATTTTTCCTCTTGCACTTACCCCCAGTTACTGATGCCATCAGAGGAGGTGAAGGAAGCCGGTCAAACGGCAAAAATCCCGGGCGGTCGGCAACGGCCATTGAAGGTGCCCCTTGCTTGTAGCCCGCAGCTTTCTGGATGCAGAAAGTCCAGGACGACCAAGGTCACCTGTGGTTATGATGATTTATATGACGACATTGCGGATCCATCCAGATTTTTTTGTCCGCATAATTTGCTTGCCGAGAGCGCTTCAGTCATTGGACGATGAGGAAGACGAATGGGGGTAGTGTCAATACGGGTCCCTGCCACACAAAAAGTGGGAAGGGCGGTCCGCAGAAGTCCGCTGATATGATTATCCGCCAGCCACGGACATCGCCAACCCCTCTCCTCCGCTTATCGCCGACAAAATAAGGTCCAGGACCTCTCAAGCCTGGGCCCTTCTTTTGAGTCAAGCCCTCTGATTCACCCAGCGATGGATCATATGCCGTCCTTTGCCGAAAACGCAGAAGCAGAGGCAAGAACCTAAACTGGTTAACCACCACCAACCTGTCTATCCACAATGCAGCGAATTCATGAGTTTTGAAATGGAGGGAACAACTGTGGCCAAAAAAGGCCAGACCGCCCGACGCCGGGCCCTCCAACCACTGTCGACACCCTCTGTCTCCTCCGACCCTCCTCTCTCCGCCACCACCAAGCTGTTCCTCAGCCTGCCCATGTCTCTCATAGTCAGATCCAGGGATCAGCCTCCCTTTCAAATCAGCCCTCCACCGCGGCCGAGGGAGGGCGGGTTACCAGACCAGGCCCCACCAGAGACCTATCCTACCCCTTCTCCTTCCTCCAGTTTGACGACCGACGCCGTACAGCCGGTCCGCCCCAGTCAGCAGCCAGCCTTCGTCTTCCAGGTTTGGGAGCAGAAAGAAAAAAAGGTTACTTTAACCCACAACCATCCCAAAGCCAAAAGCCTTAATGTCGGCATTGCCAGGCTTTTGGGCCTGGAAATGTTGCCCTTACCTATCCTGCTGGTGGCCACAGAATGGTACCGCCACGTCAAGGCCCTCCGCTTGCCCCCAATACCAGATGCCGGAGCATGCATTTCTTTGCCAGAAAAGCCCTTCCCTCTTTCTGCCCTGGCCGGATCCGCGTGTCATCTAAAATTACAAGTGCTTTGTGTCTGCATCTTGGTGTCCGGAAAAGTCCATCCTACCGACCGACACATTGACTAGGATAAAGCACCGGCCAAGGCCGCTATATCTCTGGTTACAAGCTCGACTGGGTGAGCTGGGTGGATGTTCTTCGTGGGGTAGCGGTGGCAGCAACAGGCTACGGCGCAGCACATCTCTTCATAAAAAAACCGCAGGGATGGTTGCAGGGCTCTTCTTCTCTCTCCAAGCCTCTGGAGGCATCTCACGTCCAGAGACACCAGCCGTGATATGAAATTAATCTGCCCTGAGACCGTCCACACACATGTACAGGAGCTGTGGACGGCTCAAAAGGCAACATGACCTAGCGCTGGCTGGTGGATGACAAGAACCTATGTGCCAGCAAGTGTGGTGTGGCGATAACGTGTCGAAATCTGCTGGCCGGCCCTTAAGGATCGGTAAGGCTGGAGCACATCCCTGTGCCAGGCCCACATGTCAATGAACCTTGTCCGTCCAGAAATTTCTAAAGAGCTACCCGCGGTTCCCTGGACAGCCTGCCTGAAGAAGCTCGAGGTCTGATTCTGCACTTCCTGCCGTCGCACCCCAGGCTTTCGGTCCCCGCCTGGCTGCGTTGCAAAGCGTCAGCTCGTGCGCCTCCCGTCACCCTTCTCATTGTTGACGTGGCAACACCGCTGGTAAATTCCACCCTCCACATGCTCAGCGATGTGGCAGCAGCGCAATGCCAGATTACGCAGTACGAATGTTTGAACCACATGTCCCCCTGACCAAGCAGGCGGGTACGGTGACCTCGGGGTGATGAACCACCGAGAGTGGAGGCAGGTGAAGAGAGCCTCAGCACCATCCTTTCCAAGTTTATGAAGAAATCCACCAAAATGTGTCAGTGCGGTCAATGCCCTTGTCACATGATCATTGTGGGTGATCTTAGTTCCTGGAACGATCGTTTGTGACACTCTAAACAACCGGACCTCCGCCACGACGGGAGAGGAGACGGACACAGATGCGGGACACGGTGCCTTACTCTCCTCCGTCAAATCAACAAGGCCCGACAGTTTTTTTCACACAATTTTCCATCGGTCCTCATTAGGCAGTGGTTCGGGGTCCAGACTAGTGCAAGGGGCGCATCAGCGTCTCAGTGTGCATCTTCCTCAGGCAAGTCAGTGCTGTGTTGAAGCTGTTCCGTAGGCAGCGGAGTAGGAAGGAGTGTGGAGGTAATCCCTAGAAGACCCGATGTTACCGTACGTCCCATGGCCTGAAAGAGGATTGGCGCGAATTTGAGGCGGAGGGAGGAATATGAGGAAGATCATTTTGCTAGTGGCGCCTCGACCCCAGAGCTTGGGAAACAGAGGCTCATCTCTCACATGCGTGCTTGGATGCACCATTTCCTCAACAAGGGATCCTCCACGCATAAAAGCCATCAAAATGAACAACAGTTACTGGGTGCCACCCTCCTGGATCCCCGGTACAAAGAAAAAAAAATCAAGCCACTTTCCTTACCAACCCACCACATAGAGAAGTACAATTGCAGTAGAAAGGAGACCTTGCTGATTGATCAACTGGAGACATCTGTTTTGCGTCTGCTTCACGTTCCCCAATTCACGGTGGAAAACAACATCAGCGACGTTACGCAGTAGAGTGCCAGGTAGGGCGTAGCTGCAGCAAGCAGGCAAGGAGGTGGCAGAAGCCAAAGGTAACTCTGGAAATCTTTGTTTACCACCTCACCGACGCCATGCAATGCAGGGCACACATCCAACAACCCTACAGAGATGCAGCTAAGAATCATGGTGCACGGACTAACTACGCTCTCAACAACCGATGTTTTTGCATGTGTTCCGGACCCAATAGACTGTCTGGGTAGTCCAAAAGTTGGACGAAAGGCCCGAGACTAGCTCGTCACGCCATAGAGGTGTTGTCGCTGTCCCACCGCCAGCGTCATATCTGAGCGGGGTCGACCTTCAGCACAGCTGTAGGAGTCCATTACAGACAAACGCATCCGTGCTTTCCACAGATAATGTGATCTTTGAACTTTCATCAAGATGAATCAGGCATGGATCTCTGAAGATGTTGTGGCCCTCAATTTGCCTGAGGACCGGGATTATTTTGCCAAGTCTACTTCACCATTCCTTTTCAAACAGAAATGGTTCCTCTTTGAAAACTTTTTTTTTTAACATGATAAATTCCTTACTGCAATTTTTATTCTCTTTTCCGACAGTTCATTTTTGCCTGGTTTTGCTGTGAGGAGAGACTGTATAAAGACAGCAAGTTTTCATGACAACACCGTATTCCATAGTTACTCACTTTATCTTAATGAAGTTTTCGCATTGTCAATGGTTATGAGGTCCATTTGCTGTGAGGATACAGCAATTACTCATGTCCTTTGAACAGAAATGTGACTTCTAAGTGGCATTTCTCCCTCACAATTTTTTAATAGTGGCTGAGAAGTCTTATTTATAATTTTTTGGGGTCATTTTGCTGTGAGATAACAGCTATAATTATGGTCCTTTGGAACAGAATAATGTGGCTTCTAAGTGGCATTTCTCCTCACAATTTCAATAGGTGGCTGAGAATGTCATATTTATAATTTTTATGGGGTCATGTTGCTGTGAGTATACAGCCTATAATTATGGTCCTTTGGAACAGAAATGTGGCTTCAAGTGGCATTCTCCTCCACAATTTTTAAATAGTGGGCATGATAAGCCATAATTTAAAATTTTTTGTGTCATGTACCTGTGAGATACAGCAATAATCATGGTCCCTTTGTAACAGAAATGTTGCTACTAAGTTGCATTTTCTCCCTCACAAATTTTGTAAACAGTTGCTGAGAAGTCATTTTTATAATTTTTGTGGTCATGCTGCTTTGAAATGCAGCAATACTACATGTCGCTATTATAAAAAAAAATGTTTGTTTCTAACAGACAATTGTATCTTCACAATGACCAAAGTGGCTCAAGGGTCATGCGTTTACTTTTTGGTGGAGCCTTTTGCTGTGACAAGTCAGCTATTACATACAGGTCCTATTCTAAAAAAATTTGTTTTCTAACAGACATTTGTTCTTCACAATTGTCAAGAGTGGCTCAAGGGTGAGGTTCATGTCAGAAACAGGAATACGGTAGGACACAGTTAATGGGACACATTTGGCAAAATGACGTTGTTTTTTTTGCAAGATTCTTTAACATAGCTATCACTCCCTGAATTGAGACAAAACCCCATTTAATACAATGAAAAAAAAAAACAAAGACATGTTTGGATCCATCCTATTTAAAAATGTGTTTTTCCTAGAATTAAAGTACTAAACAACTTGCATGTACAAAATAGCTGTAAAAAAACTCCTCATGAAGTGTACAAGGTGAGGTTAACAGGAAAACTTGACCAGATGTAGGTATATTCAGAGGACATAGGTAGTATGGATCACGGACAGATGAACAAAGTGCATAGACCATTTCCTCCAGCACGTTGAGTAAAATGAGAAAAAAGAATGCCAAGATAAAGGGCACCTGGGTAACAGGAGCGTTAAACCAACCACCAGTAATTCCAAGTAAGCTCAATTTGGTCCACACTCCTACTAAGGTGCACGCGCTACCCTAGGTATTGGACTGTGTACAGAGGAAGGTCCTTGATTTCTCACGACTACCTCTTCCGCACTCCTGTTCATGCACGACATTTTCGTTGTGCTTCGTCATCATGGCGATTTTAAGAAACCTGCATTTTAATAGATGACGGACGCCAGCCTTGGCTTTTCATCCCCCGCACCCACTGTACTCGGCCGCTGGGTCATGTCTGTGGCCCATGACATAGGTAAAGTCCAAGTGTCCAGTACAACTAAATGGTGTTGAAAGACTCCTTTTTCCGGCACTTTTTAATGTGTGGGTCATGCAGGTTTGGGGCTCATTCGTGGCCCAGGACAGGTATAGTCAATGTCGCAGTTTAACTAAAATGGTGGTAGAAAAACTCCTTTTTCCGGCACTATTATATAAATGTGGGGGTCATGCAGGTTTGGGGCTCTATCGCAGGTTTTGGGCTCATGCTGTGTGCCCAGGACAGGTATAGTCAATGTCCAGTGAAAAATTAAAAATGGTTGTTGAAAGAACTCCTTTTTTATTTCCGACACTTTTTAGTATGTGTGGGGTCATGGCAGGTTTTGGGGCTCATGCTGTTGGCCAAACATGTATAGTCAATGTCCAGTTCAACGTTTAAAATGTTGGTTGAAAGACTTCCTTTTTTCCCGGCACTTTTTAAATGTGGGGGTCATGCAGGTTTGGGGCTCATGCCTGTGGCCGCAGACAGGTGTATTCAATGTCCAGTTCAACTAAAATGGTGGTTGAAAGACTCCTTTTTCCGGCACTTTTTAAATGTGGGGGTCATGCAGGTTTGGGGCTCATGCTGTGGCCAAGGACAGGTATAGTCAATGTCCAGTGAAACTAAAATGGTGGTTGAAAGACTCCTTTTTCCGGCACTTTTTAAATGTGGGGGTCATGCAGGTTTGGGGGCTCATGCTGTGGCCCAGGACAGGTATAGTCAATGTCCAGTGAGACTAAAATGGTGGTTGAAAGACTCCTGTTTCCGGCACTTTTTAATGTGGGGGTCATGCAGGTTGGGGCTCATGCTGCGTTCCAGGACAGGGATATTCAATGTCCAGTTCAAGTAACATGATGGTTCAAATCATACTGCCTTCTGGCACTTTTTAATTTGTGGGTGATGCAGGTTTAAGGGTCAGGCTGTGGTACAAGACAGGGATAGTAAATGGTCTGTGACTTTTTTTCTGTGACTTTTATAACCTAAGTGTGTTGCCTAAGATGTAGCACGTATCCATTTGACTGTTGTGGATGTTAATTTCAGCTTCTCCAGCCTTGTTTGGGTGTAATAATGAAGGTGTTGTTGCTCTCCCATAGACTTTAATGGTCATCGCGCATAATCGATGCTCACTAATGGAAAAACCTTATCGATAGCGGCCGACTATCGACTATCGATCGATCTCGATAGCCAACGCAATCGCTCAACACTACCCGCAGCATTCTGGTTTGCCTGGCTAGTGACAGCCGAATAGTCAGCATCCGGCAGAGGGATGACTTCTGGCTCTCCACCCTATTGGATCCTCGCTACCGTCCAAAATGGGAGCCATTTTTACCAGCTATTGAGAGGGAGGACAAACTCAAATACTATAGGGAAATCCTCCGTAGTCAGTTGGCCACTGCCTATATGCGGCATCGTCCCTCCTCTGACAGTTCTGACCGGGGGGTTCTTCAGCGCTCAAGTTCTTCTGTCGCTGCTGCTGGGGGAAGGTGGGGGGGGTCGGAGCAGTACCAGCTCCATCAGCAGCAACCTAAGTCTGGAGTCACTGATGAGCAGCTTCCTTCACCCGCCTAGTGAGGAGGGCAGTCGCCAGCAGCAGCAGCAGCAGCAGGACCTGGAGCAGACCCTGAACCAACAGGTGGTGGCCTACTTGGACAGCACTCTGCCACCCCAGTTAGAAGATCCGCTGGACTACTGGGCAGCCAAACTGGATGTGTGGCCGCAACTTGTCGAGTTTTCAGTGGAGAAGCTGTCCTACCCGGCCAGTAGTGTGGCATCAGAGCGAGTGTTCAGTGCGGCGGGGGCCATCGTTACCCCAAGGAGAACCCGCTTGTCCACGGGAAATGTGGAACGACTGACCTTTGTCAAGATGAATCAGGCGTGGATCGGCCAGGATTTCCACACACCAATGCCTTAGGCGTCAGACTACATCAGCCATGACGCCTCACCCAAACTGTGAGAAATGAGTCTGGGTTCAAACTACCTGCCTCAGCCACTATTCTGATGCCGCCACCCACCTGATGCCACACATCTGCTGACAGTTTCTCCATCTGCCACCAACCATCTTTACCAGGGACTGGTATTGCCACCCACCTCCACACTCTGTCATTGTGCCACTTTCTGACCTCATGCTGCTGTTGTTGCTGGTGCCATGACATCCACACTGTGTCATTGTGCCACTCTCTGACCTCATGCTGTTGCTCCTGCCGCCGTCACCTCCACTCTCTGTCATTGTGCCACTCTGTGGCCTACTCCAGTTTTTGTCACCTCCAGAATGTCATTGTGCCACTGTCTGACCTCATGCTGCTGCTGTGGCTGCTGCCGTGACCTAGACACTGTGTCATTGTGCCACTCTGTGGCCTATTCCTGTTTTTGCCAACTCCAGAATGTCATTGTGCCACTGTCTGACCTCATGCTGCTGCCGCCGTCACCTCCACTCTCTGTCATTGTGCCACTCTGTGGCCTACTCCAGTTTTTGTCACCTCCAGAATGTCATTGTGCCACTCTCTGACCTCATGCTGCTGCCGCCGTCACCTCCACTCTCTGTCATTGTGCCACTCTGTGGCCTACTACTGTTTTTGCCACCTCCAGAATGTCATTGTGCCACTGTCTGACCTCATGCTGCTGCTGTGGCTGCTGCCGTGACCTACACACTGTGTCATTGTGCCACTGTCTGACCTCATGCTGCTGCTGTGGCTGCTGCCGTGACCTACACACTGTGTCATTGTCCCACTCTGTGGCCTACTCCTGTTTTTGCCACCTCCAGAATGTCATTGTGCCACTGTCTGACCTCATGCTGCTGCTGCCGTGACCTACACACTGTGTCATTGTGCCACTGTCTGACCTCATGCTGCTGCTGTGGCTGCTGCCGTGACCTACACACTCTGTCATTGTGCCACTGTCTGACCTCATGCTGCTGCTGTGGCTGATGCCGTGACCTACACACTCTGTCATTGTGCCACTGTCTGACCTCATGCTGCTGCTGTGGCTGCTCCCCAGGGACCAAAAACCACTGTTCCTTTGCCACTCCTGGCCTATTTTTTTTTTTTTGTCACCCTAGAATGTATTGTGCCACTGTCTGCCCTCATGTTTGCTGCTGCGCTTTTTAATTCCCCTTTAAAACTCCACACTTTGTCATTGTGCCACTCTTTGGCCTACTCCTTTTTTTTGCCACCCCCAGAATGTAAATTTGCCACTCTCTAACCTCATGCTGCTGTGGCTCCTGCCGTCCCCCTCCACCTCTATCACTAAAGGGTTGCCACTTGACCCCCTCAGTTTTTTTTTTTTTTCCCTTGCTGCCCGCGGGCATGACTTTTTTCAGGCTACCCCCCCCTTCAGATTTTTGGTTTCATTTTGCCCTTTTAAGTGCCCAGGGAAATTTTTATAGTGAAGGGGTTTCCTAAGGGGGCCGGGGGCAGCCCAAGGGTCCGGGGTCAAAACTAAAACACAACATTGTTAAAACCCAAAAACCCAAGTTTCCCCCTGCATTTTTTAAATTTTAAGAAAAATTTTTTCTACAGAAACTCTGCCCCTCTGGGGCAGTCGGGAAAAATAGCTTTTTTTTTTTTTTTTTTTTAACTGAATTTTTTTTAAAGGGTTTTTTAAAGATAAATGACATGGACAGTATGGACATCCCAAGATGGGGGTTAAAACAATCGAATAAAATTTGGGATGGTTGGTAAACTATAGCATTTTGCAGAAAAATAAAGGGTACTTTCCAGTCCTGGACACAAGAATATGCATTTCTTTACAAAAAAACCAAACAAAAGGCAAATAGATATCATGATCTCATGCTGTCAAAAAGGATCTGACGAGCATACAAAACAGAAGGTTTAAGGGGGGGCGGGAAAAATGGGAAAAGGGGGGGAAGAGAACCCAAATTAACTCGTACAGGGGGGTGAAGCTCGAGTACGTTTAAATATGCCTGTGGACCCAAATCCTCCAGAACACCAGGGATGACAAGACAACCCCCCCCATCGCCCCCGAAAAACCAAAATGGGAAATTTTCTTGTGGTCCATTTTAATAAAGGGCTTTTTTTTTTTTTTTTTTTTAAATGAAGAGACGAAGTATTTTAATGGGTAACACCTCCGGGTTTTTCTGGGCCCCATGAGAAGCCCAACAAAGCCCCCCCCCGGTGCTCTAGGCCGGGTTTTCTTACTGTTAACCCTTTTTCCCTTTTTTCCTCTAAATAATCTATGCATTATTTAAATAGTCCCTATCCAAGGGGTAGAAAACAAGTTGTAACATAAAAAAACGACATATCACTGAAACCAAAATGGTTTTCCCCTCTGCGTCACAGTAATGCATACAGATTTACAGGGGAAATAATCATTAACAAAAAACATGCCTAAAATTTAAAGGCTGTGGAGAATGGTACATATCTTTGGGTTTGTAAACCCAAACCCGGCCCGTTCTCAACATTTTTAACAAGTGCCCCCGTAAATAAGGGGTTAAAACAAACATCAAAAAAACCCTTTGAACATATACACAAACAAAAACAGACTACAAAGAAGAATTCTACTGGGGATTTTTGGAGGTAGAGAGCTGAGAGAAAGTTTCCTGGTCGGGCCCAGTTTACTATGCTGGCCATTAGGGGCAGGGGAGTTTAAATATAGTAGTCCCACGGTTTCCAGATAATTTCAAATTTTATCTATCCGTAAACTAATAGAGCCAGAGGTTTTCCCCATCCCCCCCAAAAAGTTTTTTCCCACTGGGTTATCAATTGGCCCCTTTGGGGGGGGCTCGTGACACTTCCAGTGTTTGCTTATGAGACATTTGGTTGCCGTAAAACAGATGCAGAAAATAGGCGTGTTTGGGGGGACGCGCAAACCATCGGGAAAGATTTTTTATTTTAGGTAAAACCTCAGGGGCCGGGGGAAATGGGGTTCCCACAACACTCTGGATCAAAGTTTGGACTTTTCTCCAAAGGGGTTTTATTTTAGGGAAAGTCCCAAAAAATAGGGGCCAAAGCCCTTTGCGTCCCCCCTACACCCCCAAAACATAAGTCAGAGAAAACAAGGTAAAAAAGTGTCAAGAGTACGGGAGAAAGGAAACCAAAGCATCGGGCATTTTTGTTTTGGTTTTCTTTGTAGGAACACAAGGGGAAGACTTGGCCGCCTGGGTCCAATTGTTTCCCAGGTGTTTTATAGGGATGGGCCCCAAATAGTTTTCCCCAAATTTTCCCCTCATGTAAGAGTGGGGGGGGGTTTTTTGGGGCGGGGTCGGGTGTCACCCAAAATTTGATATATTGATAAAAATAAACCCAAGTTTGGGGAAGAATTTATTGGGCATTTTTTTCTCAAAGCTGGGGGGGATCGATCCCAGACTTGAGGACAGAATCGGGGTAAAAATGTCAAAAATCTGCAGATAGGATTAGTAAGGTGCGGGGGGGTAGTTTAAAAACCTTTTCCCCCAATAGGTTTCAAAAAGGCAGGTTTCTCTCGGGCCCCTGTAGCCCCCACAATACCCCGCCAGTTTTAAATGGGTTATTTTCAAACCACGGTTTCCTTTGTGGGGATTTTCCCGGGCTATCAGGGAAATCATTTGGTTGGAAAAAAAAAAAAAATTCACTTTAAAATTTCGACCGGGTATTTAATATGTAGGTAATGTTTGCCACGATCCACTAAACACGGGGAAACCCCCCTTTTGCCCTGGTCTAAACAATACTAATAAATTCACGGGGGGATACAAACTAAGTAACGCTTTCTATTTTTTTAAATTTGCAAAACCAAGAACATCCACAAAAACAATACAGGGGGTTTACTTGCGTTTGTATTGAATAGCAATTGTGGGCCACAGTCCGCAAAGCCCTTTAAAAAGTGCAAATGTTTTCCCCTTCCCCTCTCCGGCATAGTAACCCCCCCAGCGGGGTTCAGTTTGGGAGCCAAGCAAGTGAAAAGGACCAGCGGGCCTTCACCGCCCCCACGCGCGACGTTTTGGGAGAGTCTTCCCCCCTTTTTCAAGCACGTACTGCGGACCTTCACTTCGTGCATTTATACAAAAATTGTAAGTAACCAACATCCTGTAAAGATATCTATGATTAAGAACATCTATAGAAACATTTTAAAACTTAATTGCTCGTTCAAACCCCCTTGGGGCTTTGCGTATTTATTCTATGGATCCATCCCCGCTTCACTTGTAAAAAGCTTTTCTCTCTATTGTAAAACCCTTCGTTTTCCCCTGTATTTTTTCTAGAAAAACACCCAAAGTAGTTTTTGACACCCTTATGATTGGCTCCGCAAAATGTTTAGCTACGCTGCTTTCGCCAAATTTTGTTATACCTTCTAGTTTATTCTCACTTTGATGTTTTTTTGCTGATCTGATATTTGACCTATGCTCCCTTGACCTGATTTTTAAAACTCCCCTGAGGTTTCCCCCCGTAAACCCTTTTTTTAAAAATGGGCATTTGAAATAAAGGTACACTACCCTTTGCTGTCAAAACGTACTTTAACCTCATAAAGAATTTTTTTTCCATTTTTTAGGGTGAAGCCAAAAAGAACCCTTTGATAGAGGGTAACAGTGCTGACAGTTGAGACATGGGAAAAGGGCCCCTTTTTTCTGTACTTTTAGAAAAGTTTTTTTTTTGCAAAATTTTTTTTTAGTAATAGAACTGATACAATCTGAAATACCCAAATTTTTCTTAAAACCTTTTTTTTTATAAAGAAGGTTTTCTGATTTTTAAAAAAACTTTCCCCAAATTTTGTATCATTACTCAAAATATGCCCGTTTTTTTTGAAAAGATTTTCCGGATCATCCTACAAAGGGACATCGTAGGGACTGACAAATACACACCACCTTTTTTTCCCTTTTTCCTTTTTTTTTTTGGGGCCCAATCAAGGGAAATTTTTATCCTTTTTCCCCAACGTCCTTTTGCAACCCTTTTTAGTTTTCTCAATTTTTATCCTGGGGACAAACTTTCTACCAAATTTTTTTTTTTGTGTTTTTTCATACAGCTGGTCTGTAGAAAAATATTTTGGGCCCAATTTCCGGTGAATTAAACCCTTTTTGGGATGCCTTTTTAAAACTTGTGGAGCAAAAGATAACGGGTTTTTTTGTACTGTTTTTTCCTTTCTGAAGGTTTGGGGGGAAAAAAACTTGGGCATTAAACCCCCGTTCTGTTTTTTTTTTTACTTTTCCCCGTCAAGGTAGTGGACGACGACTTCATTCATGGGGGGGCTGTGAACGTATAAGTTTGCAATTTTTTTAAAGATTTTACAAATTCTTCTAATTCCCTGCTTAGTTTCCTTTCCACATGATGAAGACGTCGTCCCCATAATTTTCTATACCAAAATGATACTTGTTTTTAAAATCTCTAAAGTGAAGATCCGCCACTTTCCCAGTGATGCCATGAAAAAAAAAATTTGCATAACTGGGGGCTAAAAAGGGAAACCCCATCGAGGGCCCCTTGGGAGCTGAAGATAAAAAATCTTTCCCCAAATTTTTAAAAAAAATTTTTTTGGGGAGTACAATGCCCAAAAAAAGCCCTTAAAAAAAAATTTATCTGAGCATTTGGGGTTTGCGACGGAAATTTTCACTTAGAGCCTCCCTTTACCGCATTGACACCATCATTTCCCAAAGGGGTGTTGGTTTAGGGCCTTTATGTCCAAAATTAAAACCCCCAGCCCAAACTTGAACATCTGTGAGGCTCTCAATTGCCCGAAGGAACTGACCCGTATCCTTCAGCGAATGTGTGTCGCGACTCACTAGTTCTTGAAGAAAAGAATCGACATATGCCTTTATATAGGGTTTTCCCTAAAATTTTTAGAAAGCCTTTACTTAGTTTTGTACCCCCCTGTGAATTTTAAATTTGTTTGGAAAAAAAAAATGTTTATAGGTGATATTGCGAAGTAGGTTTTAAAATTTTTTTTTGACAAATTTCCCCCACTTTCCACGTCAGGGGAAATTTTGGGGCCCCGCAATGGCTTGACAATCTGGTTTTTGCGTTGTAAAACCCCAGGAGCAAGTTAGGATGGATCGGGGGTAAAACCCCAACTTTTTTCCAACTCTGCCATCTGGAGTACGCCCAAAAGCGATGACCAAGCAGGGGTTCGTCGCAAAAATGCGTGCCCATTTAAAATTTTTGTATGGGGCAGGTACAGAACCCCCCCCCCGAGTTTTGGGAGCCAGCAGGAAATGCTTTGGAATACGGGTTTTGGGCCCCGGGGCCCCTACGAAACGCAAGAAGGCGGCCTGCATAAATTTAAATTTCCCCATGGGGGGTCGGCACAGGGAAAGTCCAAAACAATACATTTAGCTTGGGGGAGCTGTCATTTTAAAAACGGGTGTATTTTTGCCTAAAAGTGAATTTGTAGGCAAAGGGCCCTTTAAACCCTAGCGGGGCACCTCCAAAAATTTGTCAGGATAAGTTTTTATGTAGAACACATGGCTTATGTTTGGAGTCAATTTATCCCCAAGGTATTTTAAGGAACTATGTTTCCAATTAAAACAAAAGTTCGATCTGTACAGATCCACTAGCGTAGGGATGTTTTAAGGGTAAAGCCTGTTGTCTTAGACGAGTTCACTTTGTAGTCCCCTACTAGAAGGCCGAAATGGCGGCAAGAGTGATTGCAAATTGGGGAAAAAATAGTGGTATTACGTTGGTAAGAGTCAGGAGTATGTCGTCCGCGTATCAAGATACTTTTGAAATCTCTGTCACGGACTCGGATACCCGTGTATTCGGTTATTTCGTATGGCCCGCACCAATGGATCGATACACAGGACAAAGATTCATCGGGATAAGGGACAGGCCCTGCCTCGTGCCATTTTTAAGCTTGATCAGTGGGGGAATCGGCGTGGAGGGATCGAATAGCTGCAGAGGGGGCAGGATACAGTGAACCAAATAGCTTGCAATAAAATTGGTCCCTCGAAAGCCGAATCCTTCAAAGTACCTGTCTCGGACATAAAACTACCAATTTAAGGAGATCGAACGCCTTTTCCTATCCCGCGTCCAAGCTGAGCATTAAAGGCCTGTTCCTGCCTCCTCTGCGCTTCTCGATTAGGTCTATTCGCCCTCTCTAGGTTATCAGCCCCTTGACTACCTGTAAACAAAACCCACTAGTCTTGTATAATCATAATCCCAGCAAGCAGATGATAGACGATTGGCCAAAAATTGGGCGAAATTTTCACGTCAGCATTTAGAAGGGCGAAAGGGCCATATTAGAACAATCTAGATGGTCTCTGTTGGCTTGGGATAAGGTTTATGAAGAGTGAAGCATGGACGGGTGAATCTGGTCACCCTTCAGGAATGAATTAAATATTTCCACCAAGTAATCTCTAATTTGTGGGGAGATGTCTGGAATTATAGTACGTAAATCCGTTCTGGACCTGGGGATTTTTTTGGAGTTAAAATTCTTGAGGTATCCCTAATCGCCTCTATTGTGAATCGGGGCGTTTGAGAGAAGCGCAGTCTGTCTCGGAATAGGGAGGGAGGGGTTGAAGGATGAAAAAATTTCATGCAGGGCGTTTCGTAGTAAATGTGTTAAAGCCAATTATTAGAGAGTCCGAAGGTCGTCGAGCAGGCATAGTTAAGAGTGGGGAAGCTCTGCTCAAAAAAATCTCCTTCGGATCAAAGACGATCATACCAACTACTCTATTTTCCTCAATGAAGTATGTGGATTCTTTGTTGAGGCCTCCTCCGTCGGAGCATCTTAGCGAGCATGATATGTGACTTATAGCACGGAAATAGTAATCCTTGTCTGCTATACACCAACAGTTTTTTCGGTTCAGGGATACTTCCAGACTCCTAGCATCTAGCATCGGAGCTCTACAACCTCTCGAAGTCTGTGCCTGGTCGGAGCAGCTGCCCAGAGAGGCCTCGAGAGTTTTTAAGACGTGTCCGAAGCAAAACAATTGCAGGTTTGCGTTTTTTTCATAATACGGGAACCAAAAACAAGGCGATACGTTGTCTCGGATCACCGCTTTGTGTGCCCTTTTTTCCCCCAAAAAAAAAAAAGGGGGGTTTAGGGGTAACGGTGAGGTCCCGATCCAGTGTTCATTTGGAATATCTTTAATGACCTGCCGCAGTTCTTCTCTGTGCATGGAGAGTCTTCAAAAGGGATTCATTGAGACGCCTATTGGGCATTGTTTTTGTGCGAGTTTTTTCACTTAGATTTAGAGAGAGTGGTCAGGGAAGCATGTCCGACCAGTTAGTAGGGTTGATTTCACCGTACCATAGCCGACGGCAATACATGTATGTTCCCCGAAGAGTAATCAGAATGAAACGTCGAGTGTGAGCCCGTATGGGGGAGGAAATAGAAAGTGTAAAAATAAAAAAAAAAAAAAGTATGTCCGCTCAGTATGTGACGGTGCTATGCGCCAAAGGGTCCTACAATCGGGGGGGAGGGGGGGGACTTCCGTATGCATGTCCGAACTCCCACGCTATAGGCACTCAAGATGGGTGATAAGCTATGCCCTGGCCAGTAACAACTGTCCCATTTTTTACTCCGAGAAGAAACATATTGAAGTCTTCACGCCAACAAGGAGTGGGACCCTGAGAGAAATTGGCCAATTTGCTCAAAATTTTGTTCAAAAATTCTAAAAAAAAAACCCCTTTTTTGCCCCGGGAGGGGGTTGGGGGGGGTATATAGGGCATAAATGTTACAGACGTCCAAATGCTTCCCCACATATAGGCCCTTTAACATTACACAACGACCCTGGGGGTCCAAAATTGAATCCTGAACTATTGGAAATGGACATATGACCTAGAAAGCAAAATAAAGCATACAACCTTTTTTTTCCTGTCATGTGAGCCTGGAAGGCTCACTCATACAGGTGTTTCGGCAAAATTAAAATTGCTATCTTTGTTAAAATGGGTTTCCCTTGTAAAAATACAATCTGTGCTTTGACCGCTTAAGATCAGTCAAAGTAGTCCCGTTTTAACATTTGAATTCAATCCCTTGACAATTCAATGATTATATTTCAGCCATAGTGATCAGCAGTTGAGAGAGCAGAGTCCACTTACCCAGGTCAGTACAGGTAAATCGACGACCAGGGAGTCCGACCAGGAAGCGTGTAGTCCCCCCCTCAGCAGACAGGGACATGAGGAGGGTAAAAGACAAGGACGCAGACATTGACACGCACAAAAACAATTAAAAGACATTGGAAAAATCCGCCTCAAGTGAGGGCTTCGGTTACTAAGCCTAAGTCCGCCTTAGGAGAGGCAAAATAAAAGTGCCACCAAAAAATTCCCCTCCTCAAAATCGGGTTGAGGAATGGAGGTGGAACTAACGAGCCCTCTGATAACGAGGGTTTGGAAGCTCAGGAGTAATATCCTGGATTCAATCTACCAGACAGCTAGGTAGGGAGAAACTTGTGGTCCCTCTACCTGGGGTACGCAGAACAGACGCTACCTTAGCATACAGGGTCGACAACAGGTAGGGAGGTATATAGAGTATTAGACCCAAAGTGTTGGAGATTGGGGGAGATATAAGACAAATTCTAGCGAGAGTAACCCTGCCAATAATCCCCGAGTGGGTAGAAGAAAAGGACGTTAGTTTTCCCAACCCTAGATGACAGACCTGGGCAGGTGGTAGTATAGGGTGGGTGGTGAAGGGATAAAGAGAAGGAGGGGGAGGGAGGGAGGTAGGAAATAAGAGAACATGTGAGGAGAGGCTGGTGCCAGTCTGTCATATCAAGGTCAGTTCTTAATCACGCCGTCCGGCGGAGGTAAAGCAATCCAGACTCAGTCCGGAGTCCTCAAAGTTGGGGGAGTGGAGGCGAGGCAGGGGATCCTCCCAAAGATTCTCTAGATTGGCGATTTCTCCTCTTGCTTCGCGACTTGGCTCCAGATTGGGGTGGAGATTATGGGGGACCGCAATATCCCAATCCCTTATATCGGAGCGTAAAATCAGAACTGAGCAGAAAGCATGCAAGTCCGTCATATTCCTAGAGAGTTGCGGATTTGCCAATCTTTGAAGGCAAAGAGGGCAAAATGGGTAACCCCCATCTTCCTAAAGGCAAATGCCCTGGTCCATTAGCAGGGCAAGCAGTGGGGCTACGATGTCGTCTTCTTTGCAGTCGTGATCCATGGACGATCTGGGCTAGAGCTTGACTGTGGCCCCTGCAAAGTCAATTTGCTTTTGCCTTCCCACGATTGGCCATGATTCCTCTCTTTCACAGTAAAATCATGCACACCAGCAATTATGGTCCCTTGTGTTGCTGAGACGCTGACTTTGGCCCAGCGCTCTATGCAGACGGTCAAACTTTATGGGGAATGACAAGCGGAGTCCCCCCAGTAGGTTATTAAAGAATGGCTTTCAAGGACAACGTTGAAAGTTATCTCCTCTCCTTCTGGTTCCGGGCACCACCTCGCACCCGTATGTTGTTGGGCGTCCCCTGGTTTTTGTCTAAGTCTTCCAGTGTTTTCTGGGTATCTCGAAGCAGGAGAGCGTGGGAGGTCACACATGCTCCAGGTGGGAGGTAAAGCGACGTGGTATACGACATGCGCAGTTTCTAAGGGAGTCAACCCTTTCAGGCGACACATTGAGTGAGGTCTTGGCTGCATTTGCGCAATTTCCTGATCTACAAGTTTCCTTAACTTCTGCCACTAGGCGCGAGAAATCACTCTTGTATGGGATATGTTTTTCAAGTACGTGCGCCCAGTCGTCCCGTTGTGTCAACTGGGTCCTGCGGAAGGGGAGCGGGCCTCGCCGTCTGAGGTATAAGAGGCTCGCTGTGCCGCTCAGGTGGCCTCTGCATCTCTAGCATCAAGGTCCCCATCTTGGTGTCTCTTGAAAATACTGTCCAGGCTGGCCGCCGTTGGGACAGAGTGGCCCGTGCCTTCTTTAGGTCCTGCTGTTGCCTCTGGGCTTTGGGAGGCATTTTTAGGGTCACCAAGGCTGTGAGAGTCAATCCCTCTGGATCTTTGGGCTGAGTCAGGTCCCCACAGTGGCTCTGGTCTAGAACAGGGGGTTGGCAGGGTAGTATATAGACCTAGGTGGTCAGGAAGAGACTGAGAGGCCGTGGGAGGCAGTGTTAAGCTCATCCGGTGCTGCAGGGTTGAAATAACAGGGCTGCTCTGTTTGTGGTTGCAGCAGGTGGTCAGGGAGAGACTGAGACGCCGCGTTGAAAGGCAGGGTGAGCTCTCCCGGATGCTTGCCGGCGGTTAACAAGGGCAGCTGAGAGACTGAGAAACTCCGTGGGTAGGCAGTGGGAGCTCTTCCGTTAGTACAAGGGGTTAACTAGGCTGCCTCAACTGTGGTTTTGCGGGGAGGCCCCGGGCCAGGCAGGTTCACTGAGACCTAGCAAGCATGTGAGAGTAGTGGGTCGTGCCGGTCTCCTCAGCAGGAATGTCGAGGGGGGTCCCACTCCAGCCCGCCGGGTCTGCACTGTTCCTTAGAGGGCTTAAATCTGCAGAGGGCTCAGTAGATAAAGCCGCCGGCCGAGTACCTGCTGTCGCTCCATTGGTGATGGATGCGGCACTTCCCGGCTTGCTGTGAAGAGGGAAGAATGGCCGCCTGCCGTCTGTTCAGGTCAGGAGTCCCGGCCGAGGGAGTGCTAGAAAAATACTCCACAATCCCTCATACTGCGCACGGAGTGAAGCGTGAGAGCAGGAGCCTTCGTGAAGCTGTTCGCCGTGCTTCCCCGCCGAGAAGGTATCGATGCTGTGAGCTCCTCAGCTAAGCTCTATCCTCCATGGCTTTCCGGTTCTGTCCCTCGAAATAGCTGTTTTTTAACGTTAAGTTATTTTTTGTCGGGAAATTTGGCGAAGTGAGCGAACTGAATTTCGAGAAATTCGCCCATCTCTACTCACTACACTAAGAGGTGTAGTTTCCAATATGGGGTCTTTTTAGGGGTGTTTATTAAGTTTTAGCATCTTAGAGTGTCCGCAGACCTGAAATGTCACCTAAAGATAATCGTAATGAAAATGAGGCCCCAAAGTCCAGTAGGTGCTCCTCCTACTCTGAGGCTTGTGGTTGAGTCAAATAATGCACTAGGGCCACATCTAGGATATCTATATCTACAAAAATTGTAGAATTGGGGGAATTTATATTTGTATTGCATTTCCATGGTCACATCTACCGTGCTCCAGTGAATAATGGATTAAAATTAAAAATCTACAAAATAATTGAAATTTTTAAATTTCACCTTCACTTTGCTTTACTGTCTGTGAAACACCTAATGGTTTAATACACTTCTTAAATGCTGTTTTGAATACTTTAAGGGGTGTAGTTTTTTTTTAAAATGAAGTCTTTTTTTGGGGGCTTTTCCCAAAAAACAGGCCCCTCAAAGTCAGATCAGATCTGGACTGGTCCCTAAACAAATTGGTGTTGCAAATGTTCTGGAAAATGTGAAAAATTGCTACTAAATTTCTAAGCCCCCTAATGTTGTAAAAAAAAATAGACATTAAAAATATGGCAAACCTAAGGGAGGGCATATTTTCCCGTGAAAAAACTTTCTTACACGCAAAATTTTTTTAACTTTGAAAAAAGGCACATTTTTTAAAAATTTTTAAATATTTTTTATATTTTTCACAAATAAAACAAGGGTTTTTTTGTGGACCAAAATGTATTGCTAAATTAAATCAAAATGTCATCAGAAGACAATGCCTACATCATTTGGATAGGTAAAAAAGTTAAAAGGGTTTTTATCACCCTAAAATGACATCCCGTCCCCCCCCCCAAAATTTTAAAAAATTGGGCTCTTTTTTGGGAGGTCAAAACTTGCTGCACGAGTACGGGGTTAAGTGGCAGGACTGCTTTCCCCGTTGCTGAAGATTTTTAGCCCGGTATGACTTTCCCTGGGTTTTTGCAAACCCTCCTTTTTCATGTGGGGCAATAATTTTTGCTTTTGTGTACTTTTCCATTATTACACATAACTTAATTTTTGGACATCTATGGTTTAATTTCTTTGCCTGTGTGTATTGGATGGGTTGTTAGTGACATCTGGGGAACATTTTATGTCAATAGCACCTTTACAATACATTTACTTACAAAATTGGTGACTTATTAAATATTAAATTTTTCCCGCTGTTAGGGTTTTCCCAAGTCTGTAAATTTAAATAAAACCTTTAAAAAAAAAGGTTTTCCCCACTTTAAAATTGATTTAAAAAAATTTCAATTTATTGGTTGGGTGGGAAGGTCCCCCCCTCAAAACCCACCTTTGGGAAAGCTAACCCCTTAATTTCAGTGAGGGGTACCCTTTGGGCTGTATTTTGGGAAAAAACCGTTGGGTTTTCAAAAAGGGGTAAATTTTCCGGGCTACCTCAACAGTTTTGGGGGGCTTGTTCTTGAGGCCCGTTGGGATTCCCCAAAAGGGGGGACCCTAGGTATCACAAAATTGGTTGGGATTGCGATCCCATATTTCCATCATTGTGATGGCAAAACCACTTTAAATTATTTCTTGCTTCTTTTCTAAAAACTATGTATTTTTAAAAAATTTTTTAAACCCCCTTTCCCGAAAATTTGGGCCCTATGTGAACTCTTGTTTGGGAAGGTGTTCCAGCAAATGGACGTGCACATACATCCAGGATATCCTGTGGGTTCACAAGCATAACCTACATGATTGGAGCTTCAACGTGGCTGTATATGACAGCCCAGTTGGCCACAACAAAGTTTGCTCAGGTTCCGGCTGATTAACCCCTTAGATGCCACGTTCAATCTCGACCAGGAAAGACAGAGGGAGGGAGCTCCCTCTTTCTGCATCGGCACCCCACGATCATGATTGCGGGGTGGCGATGTCTTCCATAGGAGCTCGGAAACCTAAAGCTGCATCCACACGGCAGGTTCAAATGCAGTGGACAGAACCGTCCTCCAAAACCACATACACAATGTCAAAACACCGGCCGGATTCTTTTAATCAGAATCCATCCGGTATTTTGACATCGTGTATGTTGTTTTCGGGGATAGTTCTGTCCGCTGTTTGTGGATTTGCCCGTCCCCCTCAACTACTGACATGTTTATGTTCTGCCCGAAAGAATAAACATTTTCTAAGTTTTTAGGAATGCCGACGGTGTCAAAAACCATCCGGCGTAAAATCCATGCAGTTTGGACTGCTACACAGATTTTCTATCAATATTTTAAATCAATGAAAAAGGTTGACAGTCGGTTTACAAAGGGTTTTCAAATCCGAAAACTGTCTGTAATATCGACTGAAAAACCTGCCTTGGAGACAAGCCCTAACAAAACCTTCCATGTTGCCTGTGACAACACCTCGCCTGGCTGTGATTGAAGATACCGTACATAGCAGTTAAGCTATTTCCCGTATAAAATTTCCATGGGGGAAGGATTTTAAAAAAAGTTAAAAAAAAAAGTTTAAACAAAATAAAAAAAAAAAGTAAAAACATGCACACTGCCTTTCTTCCATTACAAACACCAATCCCCCCAAAAAAGATCAAAAACAAAAATGTACACATTTGGTATCGCCGCATGCATAAAAACGTAGTCTATGAATTTGTCATGTTATTTTAACCCACATTATGAATGCTGTAAAGAACAAAGAAAACACAATGGAAGAATTGTGATTTTTGTTCATCCTGCAGCACATAAAATGTGATCAAAGTCATATAAATGCAAAAGTGGTATCAAAGAAAACGTCAGTTCCTCCTTTAAAAAAAAAAAAAAAAGCCTTACACAGTTTCTGTAAAGAAAAATAAGTTATGGCTATCAGAAGATACCCATTCATAAATATTGTTTAACACCATAAAAACACTTTTTTTTTTTTTTTTAAAATGCTACAACAAAAAAATCTTTTTCAACCCACAGAGTAAAACTAACATGCCATTTATACTGCATGGTGAGCGCTGTAAAAATAAAAATAAAAAACACTGCAGTATAACATTGCAGTATTTTCTTCTTCCTGCCTCCTATAAAATGAATTAAAAGGTGATCAAAAAGTTATATCCTCCTAAAATGGTATCAATAAAGACGTCTACACATGACGCATAAAACAAGCTCCATCACAGCTCCGTCCACAGAAAAATAAAAAGTAATGGCTCACAGACTTTGGCGATGCAAAAAAAATGGTTTTCTTTTTTAAATAAAGTGTTTTTATTTTGTAAAAGCAATAAAACATAAAGAGAAATATGAGTTTGGTATCCCTGTAATTGTATTGACCTGCCAAGTAAAGTTAACATGTCATTTATACCACACGATGACCACTGTAGAAAATAAAAATAAAAAAAACTACCACAATCGCTGTATTTTGTTAACGCCGCCTCACAAAATGCTTAATAAAAAGCAATCAAAGTGTCATATGAACCCCAAAATGGTACCAATGAAAACATAAACTCATCCCACAAAAAAAAACCTTAATGAGCTCTCACACTATGACAACATAAAATGCAATTTCTGAATGAAAATGCAATTGTGTAAAAGTAGTAAAACATAAAAACTATATAAAATTGATATTGTTGTAATTGTACCGACCCATGTAGTAAAATAATTATGTCATTTATACTGCATGGCGAACACTGTTAAAAAGAAACACAAAAAACAGTGGCGGACTTGCTGAGTTTTTTGTCTATTATTTTTCTAATTTTCCAGGACCATTGCAAAAAAAACCCTGTTACATAAAAAATAGGGTGACTTGGCGTTTCACTTGTTCTGGTGCTATAATCTGCACCAAAATCTGCATTCCAAAAGCCAAATAACGCTCCCTCCTTTATACGCCTTACCATGCACCCAATCAGCAGTTTACACTTACATATAGGGTATTGCTGAATTGGAAACACTTGCTTAACAAATTTTGGGGTGCTTTTTTTCAGTTTTCAGCTAAAACTGCATATTGTTTTAAAAAAAATGTAAATTCTTTTAATGACGGAGCAGAGCTGCGCTTTTCAAACACGCAGCGGCGATCCCTCATTTGAACGATGCTCCGTGTTCGGCATAGACAGCAGTGATAATCTCACTGCTAATTGTTTAGATCCGTCTTGGGGACCGACAGTGCGGACCCCACGATGGATCCTAAAAGCGATTGTAACACGGAGTGTATACTCCGTATGAACAAGCCCTTATGCTGCCTCTTAGAAAACCATATGTCTATGCCAGAGGTATAGAGATTAATAGCGGATCGATAGTCGAATATCGTCCAAGTTATCATTGCCGATATCCGATAATTGGCCGATGACCATTAAAGTCTAAGGGAGAGGGACAACAGCTTCATTCTTACACCCATACAGGGCTGGAGAAAGCTGGAATTAACATCACCACATCAGTATTAATAATGGATACGTGCCTACATTTAGGCACAAGGACAATAGGCAAACAGAGAGTCACAGAAAAAAAACGACAGAACTATTCAGCTATCCCTGTCTTGTACCACGCTGACCTTAAACCTGCAGGACCCACAAATTAAAAAGTGATAGAAGGCATTATTACTTGAACCACCATATTAATTGAACTGGACATTGAATATCCCTGTTTGGATGCCCGCAGAGCATGGACCCTCAAAACCTGGCATGACCCCCAGATTTAAAAAGTGCGAAAAAGGATGTCTGTTTCACCACAATTTAGATGAACTGGAATAGGACTATACCATGAGTCCTGGGCCACACATGACCCTAAACTGTTTTTGACCCACAGATACCAAAGTGGGGGGGCACTATGCTATTTTTGTTACAGTACTGTCTTTAGTAAATTTTTTGTGTAACTGACATTTTTTTTACAGAATTTATTTAGGGAAGTTTTATTTATAGTTTTACATTTATTATCATTTTGCTTTTTTTCCACGTGTGATAACATTGCAACATACACCCTCCTGCAGTTTTTTAAAGGTTATTTTTTACATGGTGTAGATGTGTTAATTCGTCCGCACACCCCATAAGTAAGACATTTGCCCTCCTGGCTTCCTAGAGTGATTCAACCAATCAATTCATTGGTTTCCTTTTTCCTCCAAATCCTTTCTTCAGGGATTAGGGCTCAGACTCCCCTGGAGATCAAAGGATGTGACCCCATTAGTGACTACAGCCTTAGAAAATTTTAAGCCTTCAAAATTGTTGCATTGCATTTGTGGTCTCCAGCCTGGAGCCTTTTGACACTACTTAACCTCACAGAAATCACCTTTTTCAAAAAATCTGATTTTTTAGAAGAAATTTGAAGCTCTCCTGATTGCCCTAACGGTGGAGCAGCCATTGTACGTCAGTCATATGTTAACACGGAGGTCAGCTGCCAGGGCCAGATTACAGTGGGTGAGGTGGAGCTCAGGCTAGCGTACGTCATCCTATTAACAACGGTAAAAATGCCCTTTATATGAGCAGAGCAACGAAAACAGATCGTGCTGAAGCAGAGTGTGAAGTGTGAGATAAGACCTCCAGCCTACCTCAGTACACAGTCAAGACCTGGGTAGCGCTTTCTTGCCCCTCCGTTATGAGTGGGATCAATTGAGCTTCACTTGGACAAATGCCGGTGGTTGACACTCATATTTTCACCAAGGTGCCCTTTATCTTGGCATTCTTTTTCTCCGTTTGTACTAAATGTCGCTGGAGGAAATTGTCTGCTGTTCTTTGTTTCTGACCGTGCTCCATACTCCAAGTCCTCTGAATAACTACATCTGGATCAAGTTTTCCTGTACCTCCCTTGTACAATTCAGAGGAATATTTTGTACCAGCTATTTTGTACATGTAAGTTTTTTAGTAGTTTAATTCTAGAAAACACATTATTTTTTTAAATAGGATGACCCAGCCAATCTTTGTATTCTCTTTTTTTTTTAATTGTATTAAATGGGTTGCTCAATACAGGGATTGCTAGCTATGTTAAAGATCTTGCAAAACAAGTTCATTTGCAATATGTGTCCATTAACAGTGTCCTACCTATTCCTGTTTTTGGACAGCACCATGCCCCATAAAATTTCAAAAACATCAATCACTTGAGCACTCTTGACAATTGTGAAGAACAAATGTCTGTTAGAAACCACTTTTTTATAATAGGACCTGTTGTATGCTGCATTTCACAGCAAACATGCCCCCAAAAATTCAAAAACATGACCATTGAGCCACTGTTGACAATTGTGAAGAACAAATGTTCTGTTAGGACACCCACATTTTTTATATTCAGGAATGTAGTATTGCTGCATTTCACAGCAGCATGAACCAAAAAATTATAAAAAAAATGACTTCTCGCCACTGTTTAAAATTGTGTGGGAGAAATGCCATTTAGAAGCACATTTCAGTTCCAAAGGAACATGATTATAGTTGTATCTCACAGCTCCATGCCCAAAAACCATTGACAATGCTGGAAAAATTCTAAAGATGAATGTGAGTAAATGGAAATAGTTTTTTTCATGAAACCTTGTTTACAATTGGTGTCTTTTACAGTCTCCTCACCGCAAAATCAGCCAACAAATGAAACTTTTGGGGGAAAGGACGAATAAAAATTGCAGTAAGGAAATGATATTTTAAAAAACATTTTTTCAAGAGGATCATTTCTGTTTGAAGAGGAATGTGGAAAGTAGACCCGGCAACTAATCGGTGGACCTCGGCAATTGGGGCCACAACATCATCGAGGATCCACGCCTGATTCATCTTGATAAAAAAGTCAAAACGATCCACATTATCTCAGTGGAAAGCGTGATGCGTTTGTCTGTAATGACTCCTCCAGCTGTGCTGAAGGTCGACTCAGATTTGTAGCTGGCTGCTGGGCAGGGACAACACCTCTATGGCGTGGCGAAGAGAGTGCCTCGGGCCATTCATCCATTTTGGATACACTGAAGTCGATTTGGGTCCGGAATATATCCAAAAAACATCGGTTGTATGAGACGCAGTAGTCGTGCACCATGAGCTAAGCGGTCTCTGTGTGTTGTTGTTGTGCCCTGCATTACATCGCGTTGGTTTTAGGCGGTAAATAAATAAAGATAGCCAGAGGTCCCCCATTTAGGCTTCTGCCACATTGCCCTGCTGCATGCTGGCCGCTATGGTGCTTGGCACTTCTACTGCTATCACGTTGGGGACGTTGTTCCACATGACATTTGAAAGAACGTGAAGCAGACGCAAACAGATGTCTCCAGTTGATCAAACAGCACGGTCATCCCTTTCCTGCCAATTTTACTCTCTATTTGGGTGGGTGGAAGGAACGTTGCTGAGTTTTGCATTTATACCGGGGATCGAGAGGGTGGCCACCCAGTAAACTGATTGTTCCATTATTGATGGCCTTCAATGCGAGGGATATGTTTGGAGGAAATGGAGCATCCAGCACTCATGTGAGAGATGGAGCCTTGATTTCCCAAGCCTCTGGGTCGATGGGGCACTAGCATACTGATCTTCTCATCTTCCTCCTCTGCCTCAAATCCGTGGCCAACCTCTTTCTACAGGCTAGGGACATCGGTAACGCCGTCACAGCTTCAAACAGCCCTGACTTGCCTCAGATGATTGCACCCTGAGAGCTGAGTGAGGCGCCGCCTTGGCACGAGCCCTCTGGATCCCGAACCACTTGCCTAATGAAGACCGATAAAATTGTGGAAACTGTCGGGCCTTTGGAATCTGACGGAGAGAAAGGGCTCCGTGTCTGCATCTGTGGTCCGTCTCCTCCTCCGTCGCTGGTGGGACCTGATGTTTCAGAGTTGTCCAACGATTCTTTCAGAACTATGATCACCACATGCCATGCTGACTAGGGGCATTGTCCGCCCAATGACCATTTTTTGTGGTGGCTTCTTCAAAACCTGCAAGGATGGTGCAGGAGCTCTTACCGCCTCCATCTCGGTGGCATTCAACACCCGAGGTCCGCACCGCTGCTTGTCAGGCCATGTGTCACTTCGTGGCTGCGAATGGATTTGCGCTGCTGCCACAATCGCTGCAGCATTTGGAGGGTGAATTCCAGCGTGTTGCCACGTCAACATTGAGACGGTTGATGGGGCAGGACCGGAGCTGACGCTGCAAACACAGCCAGGCGGGACGAAGCCAGGGTGCGAACGCGGATGGGTTGAGCTCAGACTCGAGCACTTCCTCAGCAGGCCAGGTCCAGACCCGGTGGTAGCACTTTAGAAATTTCTGGACGACGAGGTTACATGACATGTGCCAGGCATACAGCGATGTGCTACAGACTACCGATCTTAGGCCAAGCAGCAGATTTCGAAAAGTTATCGCACACAACCTTGCTTGCTCCACAAGGTTCTTGTCACACCAGGCCAGGCTCGGTCAGTTGCGTGAGAGCCGTCCACAGCTATCTGACCTGTGTGTGGACGGTTCCAAGACAGATTAATTTCAACTCGGCCTGGTTTCTCTGGGCACATGAGCCACCAGAGGACCTTGGGGAATGAACCCTGCACCATCCCTGCGGTTTGTGAAGGAGCAGGGCCGAGCCTGAAAGAGCCACTGTTCCACCAGAGACATCCACCCAGCTCACCACAGAGTGAGTTGTCACAGAGATTTAATAGCGGCCTTGGCCGTGCTTAATAGTCCATGTGTCGGTGGTCAGATGGGGACTTTGCAGGACACAGATGCAAGATAAACGCGCTTGAAATTTTAGATGACACATGGCGCTGGCCATAGGGCAGGGACGCTTTTTTTCGGAAAAGGAATTGAATGATCAGGCATCTGCATTGTGGGGCATGAAAGGGCCATGATGTGGCGGCACCCATCTGTGTCACGATGGAAAGGCGCAACATTTCCAAGGCCAAAAGCCTGGCAATGCCGTATTTCAGGCCTTTTAGCTTTGGGATTGGTTTGGGTTAAAGTGTTTCGGCTGCTCCCAAACCTAGTAGAAAGGAAGGCTGGTGCTAGACTGGCCGCTGTATGGCATGCAGGGTCGTCCAAACTGGTGAAGAAGAAGGGGTAGGATGGTCTTTGGTGGTGCTGGCGGTACTTGGGCGTCGTGGAGGCTTGAAGCGGAGGCTTGAATCCCTGATCATGGACTCAGAGAGTCACTGGGCAGCTGAGGAAACGTTTTTGGTGGTAGCGTGAGGAGGGGGAGGCGGAGACCAGAGGGTGGTGACAGTGGCTGGAAGCCCGACATCGGGTGATTGTGGCCTTTTTTTGGCAAGTGTCCCTCATTCTAACTCATGCATTCGCTTGCATTGACTAGACATGTTGGTATGGTTGGTTAACACCTAAGATTCTTCCTCTACTGCTGCGTTTACGGCAAAAAGGCGGCATATGACAATCGCTGGGTGAATCAGAGGCTTTCTCCCCGAAAAAGGCCAGGCTTGAGAGGTCCTGGACCTTTTTTTCGACGGCGATAAGCGGAGGAGCGGCGTTTCCGCTGATCGTGGGCTGGCGAAATAATCTCAGCGGAATTGTGCGACCGCCCTCTCCCTTTTTTGAGGAGGGGCCGTACTGACACTACCCCATCGTCTTCCTCCTCGTCAGTGATGAAGCGCTCGCAAGCAATTTCTGCTGAAAAAAGACACGTTGGATCCGCAATGTCTGTTCATCATCATCACAAACCACAGTTGACTTCCCGTCCTGACATTCTGTATCCTGGAAGCCTGCGGGCTACAAACAACAGGCACTGCAAGGCGTTGCCTGACCGCCCGGGGGGATTTTTGCGCAATTGACGGCTCCTTCTCCTCCTCTGATGGGCATCAACGATTGGTGGCGTCGGAGCAGACAAAATCATCCTCTTTGGCCTCTTGATCTTTTGAAATTCCTTCTGAACCCAACGCATTTTGTCATCCAAAGGGTCTCTTCAGAAAATAGATTATCCACAGTGTGGGTACACGAGTGACTTTGGCGCTGCCTTTGCCTTTTTCATGTTGGACGGATGCGGACTGAACGAATTTTGTGGTCATGACTGGTGGGACGAGGAGGTAAGACTGATGGGGATGAAGGTTGCATTAACCACTGAAAGACAGATTGCCGACGCTGTATCGTTACTGAGATTCAAGGGCCATGACCCAGCGATGACAGGCTGATGGTTCTGCAACCGACGATCGTGGGCTTGCGATCGTTGTCGCCAGCACATGGAAGGAGCACCTTCTCTCGTACCTCTACCTCCATGTCCCTAACCACCCTCTTTGATCGCTTGACCACCTGCATTTCGCTCCATGTTCAGAAAGATAAATAATTTAAGAAGGTATGGAAGAGTTTTTGACAGTCTCTTATTAAAAGTCGGCAAATCACAGCTACTTCTTAGAATCCCTCTAATTTCCAACAGCCAACTAGGATTAGAAACTGAAATGTTTCTAGCGAATACCTGTTTGCAAATGCAGGTCTGGTGGAAGATAAACCGTAAGACAAAATCAACAGTGTTTCTTACTTCCAGTCCAGGATTTACAAGTGCCCAGTAGGACTAGGAATTGATAGTTTTCAACAAACCTATCTTACAAGTGCGCTATCTGCGCTTTAAATGAGATTACAACGAGAGCACTAAAAATATTAGAAGTTACAGGATGAGAAATTGCGTTTTTCTGCAGACAGCAATGCACAAACGAGAACAGTTACTAGAAATTTTTCTAGCAGAATTGTCGTACAAAGTGGCTACTTGAACAAAAACATAGGGCCGCATCCGCACCACATAGCAATACAGCTATTTAAAAGTTATAACGGATAGCAAACAGTGAGTTTTTGCTCCAATAAAATTTTTACACTAACAGTAAATCACAAAATTTATTTATCCAAAATTTAAGAACAAGCTGGCTATTTGAAAATAACTGGGCGAACCCAAAGTGCAATACAGCTATTTAAAAGTTATAGGATAAGAAAAGGTGGTTTTGCACCAATGAAATAATCTGCAGTAGTTACTAGACAAATTTCTGTGTTCCTAATATAAGTACAAGTTTGGCTATTTGAACAAAACTGGGCTGCGCCCAAAGTGAAAAACAACTCTATTTAAAAGTTCGACGGATAAGAAAAGGTGGGTTTTGCACCTATGAAATACACCTGCAGGATTTTTTAACTAGAAATTTCTGTATCCTACTATAAGTACAAGGGGGGGGGCTCTTTGAAACAAAACTGGGCTGCACAAAATAAAATGTACAATTTCACCTCAGTTGCAAAGGTGTGTGCTGGCAAAAAAAAATGGGGAAAAAAGCCATTTTTAATGCAGGTCCAAAGCAGGTCTGTGGCTTGCACAATATACATCTCATTTCCAAAAGCCTGCCTGCCTGTCTGTCTGTGTTCGCCCGTACCCCCTGCGGATGTACAGCACTAGATGCTTCTTATTAAAGTCTCTGTTAACTAATAAGAGCTGAAATTCTCTAAATCTACCTAATGCTCTATTGTTCACAGCTAAAAGCTAGTTGTCTGTATGAATTAAAGAGAACTGTTTCTTGAGCTGAGATGAGCTGTATTGAGAGAGACCTAGCACACGTCCTGCTCTAGTGAGAGGACACTGATACACTGATGAATGAACAGGTAACGCTGTTCTATGCAATACGAGTGGTCATGTGATTTTTCAAGCCAATGACAAACCATACACACTCACAGTCATGACGTTGCACACCCAGTTCACCCTCGCTCTATGCTCTAAGTTGATTTTGCTGGCCGCCACAAAAATGAACAGGAAGCGCCAGAAAATGTCACGATTGTTAATAGATTATCTGAAGATTCTCACCTAAAATATTGCCGTTATGATCGGAAATTACTGATCGACCTAAAAACCGTGCCAATTTCAACTTTGTCGATTATAATCGCTCATCCCTACTCTTAAAGTTATGGCTCAAACAAAAGCTTTCCTCCACCAACATGGTGATTTCACAGATTAAACACTTTCTCCTTTTGGAAAGGCGAGAGGTGGAACATAACAAACAGAAATTTCTCAATAAAAGCTCTCCATTTTTTTTAAAAACCTCGTAGCCTAACACCACAAGAAATAAGAGAACATATGTTACCTTTTAAAGATACCACATGGTGTATGTATAAAGAGTTGGAAGATGATTTGGGTCCTTTAAGGTTTTGGGAATGCGTAGATGGATGACGAGGCGGAGTAGCATGGAGGAAGGCATATTGAGGTGGCCGGAGTCAGGGAACTGACCTTTGCACAGATGGTATATAATTTGCTGGAAATAATCCGTTGTAGTTTTCAGTATAGGACAGGACTGTAGTGGCATATGGGAAGGGGGAGTTGTCTTGTGTTTTGATGTTGGGTATTTTTATTATGTTCATGGAAATAGCTGACACTAAATGTAATATGCATATATATATTGTATACATATGTATTGGTGTCAATAAAATTGTTAATACAAAATAAAAAAAAGAAATGTAGTGTTAGTTGCCCACTGATAAATTGATGGATTTGGACCGAACGGTACAGCAGGTTCATAATGCTCAGAAGGTTCAGTTGCAGCAAACCCAGACCCTGTTGGAATAACTCAATATTGCATGCCATATTATGGACATGGGGTGGGTTTTCTACAGACATGTGGCCAGGCCTATGGCAGGAGTCACAATCCAGCATAACTTTATTTATTTGCCTTTGAAGATGCAAGACAATTTGGTGGTCTGGGAGGTTTTTTTGGTCCGCTATAATGGAAAGTCTATTTGTTTGGGAGCCATGGTTTTAAGCATGGATCCAGAGATTTATACCAAAGCACCTGGGACTAATGGTTTTAGTGTTTATTTTCAGGCTCAGTGGTATATGTCAGAGTGACTGGATTCATTGTGCGGGTCTAGATTTTTGTCAAACTTGGCGTTGTTCAAGTTGTTTCCTATTATAGTTGTAAACAGAGGTTTTGATGTAGAGTTTGTTGAATCAGAGAGTGGCCACTCAAACAGAAGGTCAATTTATTGTCCGTTTATTGCCCACACTGGTTCTCAATGAGGTATCTTTGAATGCCCACTTTGTGGTTCTTCTTCAAATTTTAGGGGTAACTTACATAATAGCCAACGTTTTCTCCCTTCTTCCTTAGTGGGACAAGCTCCAAGAGTTGGCGCCAGCAATGGAGCAGAAAAGAAGAGCCGATCTGGATAGTCTCTGGAGCTTTGGCTTGGAGTAGTGGCATATTTGCTTTTGCAGTACTTTCTTAGAGACCTGGAAGAATTGATATAAGGTTTAAAGGGATTTTCTCGTTTAATCATTTGGCAGCTGTTTATGCTGGTTGCTAAACAGAACTTGTGAAATGAAGGGGCGCACCTCTCCTCCCAGCAGGGAGTATCTTCTCTCTCTGCAGACACACCCTACACTGTGCACATGAGAATTCATTCTGTGTGAGCCGGGAGAAGGGAGAGGTTCTCAGCTGTCTTTGGAAGTGAAAAGCTAAGTGTAACTCCATAGTGTATATCTACATTTCTCGCCCTCTCTACATGCTTTGTAATTAGAATGGGTATTTGACATTCAGGATTCTCGGAAAGATGAGTGATTTATTTTTCTCTGTCTCTCACAGACAGGGTTATATCCTACAGATTATTACACATTTGACCTCTACAGATCTGCAGAACAAAACTATATGCTTTTTCTGTTTGCGTTTACATGGGACTGCACATGATCTCTCTCTCTGTTGCAGGACCTCTGATCGCTGTTAGTGAATGCCACCCTCCCCCCCCCCGCACACTCTGCCACACCACCTCTGATCGCTGTCAGTGAATGTCACCCTCCCCCCGCACACTCCATCGCACCACCTCTGATTGCTGTCAGTGAATATCTCTCTCTCTCGTCCATGCACACGTTCCCCTTGCGCACTCCCGTCCACGACCGCTTCCCTGCATCTCCCTCAGATGCACGTTCCTGATCGCGACCGGGGCTCAAACTTCGTTACTAAGCACTAAACAAACAGCCTGCTCTCTTAAACCATAGCATTTTGCTTATGGTAACCAAGGACAGACATGCTTACATTTTTCATCCCCTCATTTTAAAATATGATCTTTGTAGCGAGAAAACCCCTTTAAGGAAATTGGGATGTGTGAATGAGGAGTTGATTTTTTAGTGTTGCTTTAGTACTTTATTGATTTGCCTTTAGTGAGCTCTGTTTTTTTTTTAACAACTGTTTTACTTTGGGTGTCAGCAGTTTGTTTTTTTGCTTTGAAACAAGAAAGGCAGAATAGATGTTGTCTTTTTTGGTGGGTTATTGGAAAGGGGGTCATAGCGTATATTTTAGTACACCGGTGTCCTTCTTATTGCTGCACCATTTGTGCCAATGGTTGGAGCTTGAGGGTTCTTTTTGGCATAAGGCCATCTTGTTTAGGGCCGCTTTTGTTTTGGTTTCTAGATATCAAAGCTTGTAGTATGCTGCAGGTTGGGTTTAGGTGTTTTATTTATTGGACAATGTGGCAGTGTTATTGGCGCACTGACTTGCTTTTTTGTGGCAGTATAGGTCACTAAACGGGTTGTGGGCAACTTAGGGGCCGTTCACGCGGCACAGGACAAATACTGGTCAGTTTATCCGACCGGTATTTGTCCTGTTTTCGTGCCGTGCATACGGCCGCTGGGGGACGGCTTTTCTCCGCGGTTTGCGGAGAAAAGCCCTCCCCCTTCACATAGACCTATTCATCTTCCGCCCGGTTTTCGGATGGAAGAATGAACATGTTCTATGTTTTTCGGACCGCTACCGGTCTGAAAAACCGCCAGGCGGAAAGCCCGTGCAGTGGGGACCGCTGCACGGGTTTTCCATAGAGGCCCGTGTAAAAAGTTTTCACCCAGTTTGCAGACGGTTTTCAGAACCGAAAACCGTCTGAAAAACCCGTGAGAACCCGTGCTGTGGAGACAAGGTCTGCACGGACATCTGCTGCATGGATTTTCCACTAAGGTCCGTGTAAAAGTTTTGCAGCTGGTTTTCAAAACCGAGATCCGGCTGAAAAACCGTGCTGTGGGTACATGGCCTTATTGTCTCGTATCAGCTACCTGGGTAAGGATTTTTCCCCGTGCTCTGAGAATTTTCGTTGTCCTAAATCTGAGGTGGGTGGGGGTTTGTCTATTCATCAGTTTCTTGCTGTCTTTTGGTGGTGTTTGCAGGCGTTTGGATGAGGACCTGATTAAAAAAGATCGCCTAGTGGGAGTCGTGGATATGTGAAGCTGCGTTTGTTGTTGAGGGATTAGGGAACTTTTGGTATCAACATTTTTCTTATCTGGAGTTATCGTTGGTGCTTTGCTTTTTTTTTTTAGGGATGTTGACTGTTTGGTGAGGATATTCAGCTACACAGCACTAGTGGAGTTTTTTTTGTTTTTTTTTTAACTCCGAAGTTTACAGGTCAGATGAATAGGCTCTTAGGGTATGCTGTGGAGAAGGTTCCTTTGCGAACTTCAATTTTATGCCAGCATCAATAGGTATAGGTATGAAGTTCGGCTCAGGGAATTTATATGGCCTCGCATTTCTAAAGGGACTAGATTAGGGACTTTAATATGTTATGCGCTGTGGGGTCACTGTCCGAACGTTTACATTTTTTGATCTGACATTGTGGCAAGGAGTGTGGAGACAAATGAGGTCTGTAGAAAAGATGAACAGGACCAACGTTAATAAGGAGATTGGGCAGTTGGTGATGAAGCAAAGGGGCTTGGTCGCTCATCTTTGACAGGTTCAAGTAGAACCAGGAGCGCACAGCATATTGGTAATAAAAGCTTGTAAAATGGTGTTTCTGGGCAAAAGGCAGACTCAAGGACATGGTGTGATTATTTGGTTCCCTTGGGTCGTTGATGGCAGCTAAGGGTAAAATGTTGTGAAACTAGCTGGTGCTAAAACAGTGGATATGTTGCCTGTTCAGGTATTAGTTGTGGGTTCACTGGGTATGTATTTACTTTATTTGATTGTCAGAATTTACTTTTGTCCTTGTTCCCATTGGGGCTCATAATCTAATTCCAAATTAACCTGTATTTTTTGGGTGGGTGTAACCGAAGTACCTGGAGGAAATCCTTACAAAAACAAGGAGCATATACGAACTCCCAGCAAATGATATCTTTGGTGGGATTTGAACCCAGGACTCCAGCGCTACAAGCAACAGTGCTATGTTTTCTGTATACAAATAACATGTTATTGGTAGTGTTAATATATTGCTGCTTTTGCCTGTTTTGGTTGTACTGTCGTTATTCAAAGGGTGATGAGAAAGATTATAGCTGACTAATAGTAATCTTCTTATCCTAAAGTTAAGTTCTAAGTTAATTGGCTACTAAAAAAAATTTTTATTTTAATATTTTAAAAAAATACATTTTATTTCTTAATATTCTAACAGTTTTCTGTGCTTATTTTTTTTCCAGATTATAATTTAGGATTATTGATTTCACCACCTATTAACCGTCTGCCCCAATTTCTGACCAGGCAACGTAACGTAATAAACAAATTTACGTTTTGTTTGTAGCACAATGTTTTCTCATGCAAGGTTATTTCACTATTTTTTTTATCATTTTTCTATGTTATATAAGGCTTTAGATTTATGTTATATTTACATCAGATTTTTTTTTTTTAAATATTATCATGGAAAATGGTAAAAATAAAGGGCTTTTTTTTTTTTTTACTTTTCAAATCATTTTTTAAGCAGAACATGGCATTAAATGTGTGTTGTAATTGTCACTCTTCCATTACAGGGCGCCTGTGTAGGCAATATACATTGTTTTAGGGCCATCGGGAGTAGGATTTAAAGTTGCGGTTCGGGCTGTCACTTTTTTATTCATTTTTTATTGTAATTTTTTTCATTTATTTTAGTGTCAGATAAAAGTCTCTGAGGGGGGCATTTTAAAATGATATATTAGCCTCAGTTACATAGGAAATTAAGTCCTCACAGCTCCCTCCAGAGCTTATCTGGATCTTTTCAGACCCATAGCTACTACAGTTACCTGCCCCTGGCGATTATGTGATCAAAGGGAACAGAAGCAGGAAGCCTGAAGGCTTCCGGCCAAGCTGTATATAAGGTACACATTGAATGCTGTATATACAGTGGCAATAAACCATTCCTGCCATTTCTCTGAAGAGCCCGGCTGTTGCTGACAGCCGGCGCTCCACTCTCATAGTTGCACAAACTCTGTGTCAGCGCGGTGGAGTCGGGCTCATTGTCTACGAAGGCTGAGGTGTAGATAGACGGTTCGGAGGTGGGTAGTTGCCCTATACCAGTTTCTGATTTGGATAAGGGCAGTACATACAGTGCTGTGCTTTGGGGACTGCTGGGGGCACATCTGAAACCAGAAATGCAGGGATAAAATTTGGAAGTGGGAGAATCTGGATATTTTTACTCTGCTTTCTTTGAAGTGCTTTAGCATATGGAGACGGGAGACAATAAAAGAGCATAGATAGGAGGAGTACAGGGTGATATTCTCTCATCCTTTTGGTATTTTGGGCATTGTCGCTGGGGAACAGCTTCTACAACATTGCTCTGGATTCCTTTTGCTATTTGGATGCACTTTGGGATGTCTACTCGGTTTATGGGGGCACTGGTTAGGTCAAATGTCATAAGCAGTTTTGCCAGTGCATGGCGTGCAACCATCACTGCAGTGTTTTAGATTTTTGAAAGTTTTTGGTGGACAAATTGGAAAAACCAAATGCGACCCTATGTTTTTTGGGGATTGAAAATCGCTTAGCTGGATATAGAACGCCGTTTGCATTGGGATAAGTTTTTGGATTTGTAAGGCCATGTTCCCACGGCTTACCTGCGGGACGTAATTACGCCCCGCAGTTACGCCGTGGGGCCGGGGGCGGGGCGGGAGCGGGGGTCCGGCACCTCGCCGGCCTATTGACTTGCATTACCAGCGGCGCGTACACGCCGCTGGTAATTCACATGCCACTGATCGCCCCCCTCGGCCTATTCGGCGAGCGGGGAGAGGAGACGTAATCCATAGTTCTCTATGAGAACTGTGGATTACCATAATGAATGGGCCATTTTCAGCCCGTAATTTGCGCACTTCGGCGTGTAATTACGGACCGAAATACGTCCCATTTTAAGCCGTGTGAACATGGCCTCACAGTTAGTGCAGGAGACTCTGGTCACAACAAAAATTACCATGTGGCACACTTTCACTGCTGGAAAAGTAGAATTTTGCAAGTCGAATATTCCCTATGGGCGGTATCGTCTGTTGTCTGCTGGCACAGGGCATGGCGGAGGTGCGGTGCTCCTATCACTTCATTTGGCTGTGGAATGAGCTTAAGATGGATCCTTTGGCTGTTTTTGGTTGACTTTAATGGGAGGTCTCTGTGGATTGCAAAGGGATTGTCTAGTGTGGAGTTGCAATTGTTCACGGACTCAGTGGGGGTGTTTGAGAGAAGGGCGTTTTTCCAGAGGCATTGGGAGCGTGGGTTTTGGATAAGGTTGGCACAGAGGTGGCTAGCTGTGGATGAGGTTTCCATTCACCTTCCAGAAAAAATAAATTTAGTATTGATGATGTTTATTTCGCTAGCTGGGTTGGAGGAAGAAGTTGGTGTGCCAACATTTAGGCGCAGTTATTGGTGCAAACGAAGCCAACTAATAGTGTAAAATTAGACGAAAGGGTCTAAAGATGTGTTAGATTTATCATACATTAAGGCCACTGTGATAAATATTGCACATTTTTAGAAAGTTTACTCTAAGGGCCACATGTATGAAAACGGTCTTGGTCTGAAAAACTCACTTTGTTGTCCATAACAACCAATCACAGCGCCCCTCATTTTTCCAGAGAAATATATGAAATTAAAGGGGCACTCTCGTTGCTATGGGCAACAAAGTGAGTTTTAGACCTAGACCGTTTTCATAAATGTGGCCCTAAGTGTTCACTACGTATTAGACAAGATTAGTAAATATGCCCCTCATCTGACCTCTGGTTTTTAGGTAGGGTTCACATGCTCTGCCAGCTGCACTTGGAAAAACTTTGCCTGCATGCAGGTGCCAATGGCCACCTACATTTGCAGGATATATTGCTGTCTCACAGCCAGACAGCTAACAGCGGCTGCAGGCAGGTGTGCTTTTATGTCCATGTGACTGCTTGAACCTGTGAAATGAAGCTTTTCAAAAAACGTAGATTGGAGTGGGCCACAGTGTTGTTAAATAACTATATGGCTGAGCTCATTATATGTTAAAACTGGATATGTATTTTAAAGCAAATCTACTTTATCACAATGGGCAGGTATATGAATATTGTCTAATTCTAAGAGTAAATAGTGTGCAGATTTATTAAGTGCATGATAAAGCATGTTTAACCCCCCCCCCCGCGACCTCCCCCCCGCACAGCCGGCGGGTGTTAGCAGCTAATCGCCACTACCGCCCAGCCGTTGCAGCGCGAACGGGCAGTGTCGCCCGCCCATGCTGTTTAACCATTCAGATGCCGCGGCAAAGATGGCCGCGGCGTCTGAATGAATGAATATCTTCAGGGTTATCGCCACCGCCGCAGCCGACCTGCAGTGATCCGACACCCGGACATGGCAGTGGGGAGCCTTGTGAAGGCTCTCGTCACTCCCATGTCCTGGTTTGCCCCACTTCCTGTCTGCGGGAAACCGCCATCTTGGTACAGTCTAATGCATTGTCTATGCAATGCATTAGACTGTATTGACAATCGCGCCACCTAGTGGTCAAGCACCCTAGGTGGACTCAATGTTAAAGTAAAAAAAAATAACGTTTTAAAGTACAAAAAAAAAGTATTAAACGTTCAAATCAACCCACTTTCCCCATTTTACAAATAAAAACAATAAAAAAGTTACACATATTTGGTATCGGCGCGTACAAAAAAGTCAGATCTCTAAAAATATAACATTTATCCCGTACGCTGAACACCGTAGAAGGAAAAAAATTCCAAACGCCAAAATTGCGTATTTTGGTCATTTTACGTCACTTAAAAAATGGAATGAAAGGAATTAAAAAAGTTGCATGCATTCCAAACTGCTAGCGATAAAAAGTACACTTTGCCCCGCAAAAAATGCCCCCTCACTGACGTCCATAGGCGTTAGTGCAAAAAAGTTATTGGTCGCAGAAACTGGCGCCTCGGCACAAATTTCAAAAATAGAAAAAGTTTGGCATTTTTTTAAGGTACCAAAACATAACGGAAACCCTACATGTTTGGTATTGTCGATTGCGTATCAACCTGTAGAATACAGATAACACATTGTATTGACCAAAAATTGAACGCCGTAAAAGCAAAACACCCGCAAACATGACGAAAATCCTTTTTTTTTCACAATTTGCCCCACTTGGAATTTTTTTTGTGGTTTCCCAGTATATTTTATAGTACAGTGAATAACACCATTAAAAAGTACATCTTGTACCGCAAAATAAAAGCCCTCATATGTTTATGTAGGTGAAAAAATAAAAAAGTTATGGCTGTGGGAAGGCGAGGAGGGAGAAACGAACGTGTCAACAAAAAAAAAACGCCGGGTCCTTAAGGGGTTAAACTGTCTAAACTCAGTTTATACCATCTATTAATTGGCTTACCTTGTGCCGTCAACCGCTCGAAATTTTTGGGTGCCTGGCATCAGAGCCAGTACAATACATTTTGGTTCCCACCTCACCTGTGTGCAATCAATATAACCTTAAAGGAGTTGTCTCATTACAAGCTTTCAGCCTACCTCAGTGTGCCTGGCAGTTGAATTGAGGGGCGTGCTTCTTGTCTGCCTCTTCTCCTCCCTCTTCCCCCCTCCCCTCAGCACACAGACAGCTCTCCTCTGTAACTTCTATACAGCAGGGGGCTAGGGGGAGGTTTGCTGCCAGAGTTAACCATGTGTGTGTCTGCCTAGGTCTGCTGCAGGCTGCTAAATCAACTGTATTAGGGCTGATCTATGAGTGTGGAGAGGTCTGTGAAGCTGTGTATGCTAATAGCAGAGCAGAGGGAATGCATGTGTTCCTATACCCCCTGCTGCAGCATACATATCTCCACATCTCCAGCAACAATAAACCCTATCAGAACAGACACAGGGCAGCTGTGAAGTGTTACTATACTCAGGATGTGCCACTAGTACAGCAGAGCATGAAGCGTTCACATGCCCCCTGATCTGTTCTATTCGTATAGTCACAGCTCCACAGACACATCATGATTAAAGTAACACACAGGGTCACTGCTGTCACATCTATTGATCAGCCTCAACTCTGCTCTCCTCAATATGTGTAGAGAGCACGAGGAAGCAGGCACACACAGGATTAATCCAGGCAGCACAGACACAGAAGCCAGAGCCCTCCCACTCCCTCCACTACAGAAGCATACTGTGCAGGAGGGGCTCTCTGATCAGACCTGTATTCTGAAAGGTGATGAGTCATCAACCTGAAAAGCCAGGAGATAAAGATCAACGGTGGGGCGGGCTAAGAGTTTTTGAGCTAGAGGTTTGTACAACTATTTAACGTGTTTGCTTAAATCATTAGGACATTTTTAATAAAACCATATTTTGCAAAGTGCTTGTTTTTTTAAAGATTTTTTTATTTAAACCCAAATTTCATTGTGGGCGAGAAAACCCCTTTTTTTAAAGTAAAATTTTAACACTTTTTTAGAAGAAATTTTATCAAAGAAGTAAAAAATAAAAATTTAACACCTTAAATTTATTTTCCCAAAAATTTCCCCAAAATGTATTTCAAATTTAAAGGCCGGGGCCCCTTACTTTAGGGGCCCAAAAAAAAATGGGAAAATTTGAAAAAAACGGGGAAGGGACTGGTATTGCCTTGGGGGGAAAAAATGCAGGGCTATGGTAAATTTAAAAAAAAAATGATACCTAATAAATTTACACGGAAAGGGGGGGGGTTTTTTTATAGGGAGTTTTAATTTTTTTTCCCAAATTAGGCAGGTATAGGGTTCCCCCTCTTAGGGCAAGTATAAGAAATTTTATAGAAATTTAAATTTTTTCCCCCCCATGGGCCCAGGTAAAAGGCAATTATAGGGGGTTTATACCCCCAAAATTATTGGGGGGGATTTTTTCCCCCATGGGCAATTAGGCTATGATAGGAAGGTAGGGGTTATTATGGGGCAATTTTATTGTTGCCCCCATAGGCAGGAAGGGGCCCTATTTTAGGCAGGTAAAAGTTCCCCTATAGAGGAAAGAGGTATTTTAGGAGGTATATGTTCCTCCATAGGCAAGTAAGGCTGTTATGGGCCCAGGTATATTTTCCCCCATGAGGTAGAGGCCGGGGACTTTTTTTAAAAAAAAATAAAAATATTTCATTTTTTCCCTGGCCGCTCCAAGGCTCCCCCGGTGCTCGGTCTTTTTGGAAACGGGCACCCTGTGCCGGAGACTCTAGAAGGTCAAAAAAAGTTTCCGCTGTATGTGTTTCCCAAGGATTTGGGCATATGGTTGAAAAGACGCGCGACAGCCCCCGGGCCAGGGAGCGTTTCGGACCCCTTTTTCCACTTAACTTGGGATCCAGGGTATGGAAACCCCCAGAGGAGTCGCATACAGGTGAAGGGGGCCCCTTTTGGGCCGCCCGGGCCCAAATTCAAGGGGAAAACGAGCCCCGAAGTACTCGAGTATAATTTTAATGGGGGATTTTAAAGCTAAATTTTTTGGGTTTAAAAACTTGGCTTATACTTCGAAAATTATACCGGTAAACGGGCTCGGGAAATTTTAAAAAAAATTTTTTTTAAGATGTGCAAATTATCCGTTTGCCCTGTAAAGGGGAGGTCCCAAAGGGTAAAAAAAAAAATAAAAAGGGGAAAAATTCCCCACCGTACCTCCGGGGGTTTCCTCAGTTCCCTTTGTCCAAAAGTCTTTTTTTCACAAAAGGCAATTTTGTTTTGGGTCCTAATGAACTAAAAAAAAGTTCAGGAAGTTTTGGCAACATGGATTTAGGGCGCAATGGAATGGAAGGGGGGGGTGCGATGTAGGTTTCTATGATTGTTTGTCGGGAAATTTGTAAGTATTTGGTTCAAAAAAAAAAGGGGGGGTCTTTGGGGCTTTTAAAAGTTTAAATAATATTGAAATAACCTGTTTTAAATTTTCTGCAACTGCCATTTCAAGTTTTAAAATTAAGGGTGGGACCACCACCTATGAACGGGGCAAAATAGGGCCCCCCTCATTGCATTGAAAGGGTAATGAAACATTGTTTTTGTATTCTTATTTTCAGTAAATTTTCCCCACTTATACTTTATGTACACAATAAAAACCATTACTTCCCAATGCACAGTAAAAGGACTGTTACCAATTTTTTAATAGGGGTGGTCCCACACTTCTGTATAAAAATTTACAAAAAGGGGTTTCAAGATCCCCTGGGGGCCTTAGTGGGGTGTTTTAAACCCCCTTTCCCAAAGACAGCCCCCAAAACCCTTTTTGGCTTTCATTATTTACCTCCCCAAAGAAAAGAGCCATAACTTATTGAACTTTTTTTTGCATCTACATAGACACGGGGGCTTTTTTTTTGGGGGAAAAAGTTTGAATTTTTTAACCCCAAAAGGACCCAGACAGTTTTGGCCTTCCTGACACAGGCCCTTTTTTAAAATTTCTGACATGGTAAATTTTATGTGAGAATAATTTTTTGCCCATTTTCCCCCAAACATTTGTTTCCCAGAGATTTTTTTCTCGTGAACATTGTGCAAAAAAATTTTTAGTAAAGAAAATTTTTCCCATAAAGCCTTTTTTTTTTGGTAAAAAAAATATAAAAATTTTCATAAAAAATTTAAAAATTCTGGGGATTTTATAGTTCCAAAATTTCTGCGTACAAGGAAAAGGGATAATTAAATTCACCAAAAAATATTTTATAACTAGCATCAAACTATATGCCCACTTTGGTTTGGGGCTTTTCCATTTTTAAATGTCCTTTTTTTTTAAAGGGACATTAGGGGGTTTAAGAAATTTGGGGTAGTAATTTGGGCATTTTTTCAAGAAAATTTGGGCAATTTACATTTTTTTGGGAAACCAGTCCAGTTCTGACGGGGGTTTTGGGGGCCCAAATTTTAAATATACCCCCAAAAAATGACCCCTTCTAAGAAACTGGGCCCCCCTTAAAAAGTTTTTTACAAAAAGTGTTTAGGAAAGTTTTTTAAAACCCCCCTTAGGTTTTTCACAGAAATTAAAGAAAAAGTGGAGGTAAAATTTTCAAATTTCACTTTTTTTGCGGAATTTTAAATTTATTTAAATCCATTATTCACTGGCCATCGGTAAAATGTACTTTTTAAATGCAATGTAAAATCTTTTTCCCCCAGGTCGGGCCTTTTTTTTGAAATACCCCCATTTGTCCCTTTAGTGCATTTTTTGGCTCCCCACCAAAAAAAGCCCCAGAATAGGATTGGCACCTATTTGGGACTGGGGGGTTCTCTTTTTCAAGGCAATTTTTTTTTTGGGCTCCATTTTTTTTTTTTTTTGAAGAGGGGCCCTAAGGTGCAAAAAACCTTAAAAAACATCTTTTTGGGAAAAAATTTCCACCCCTTAAGGTATATAATACAGGGTGTGTGAGTTTATGGGCCCGCCCACGGTGTTAAAAAAATTTTTTTTTTTGGGGTTTAGGTTGAAAAAAAAAAATTTTTTTTTTTTCCCAATAATCGGGCAATTTTAGCAAAAAATGTTTCATTTTTAAAAAAGAGAATCCGGGAAAAAAAAGAAACCCCTAAAACTTTTTTAAGGGCAATTTTTTTCCTTTGGTTCGGGCAAAAAACCTTACATTTTGGTTGAAAAATTGGTTGTTTGGGCCCCAGGGGCAGGGCGTATAAGGGGGAGGGAGCGCTTTTGGCTTTTTGGAAGGCAGTTTTTTGGGGGCCATGTGCTTTTGGGAAAAGGGGCCCCCAAAAGGGACAAACAGGGGGGAAACCTTTGGAAGTGGGCCCCCTTTTTTTAATTAAAAACCCCCCCTCAATGGATCTCACTTAGGGGTTTTTTGGGCATTTTGGGATGCACGGGAAATTTTTCCCATCTTTTTTTTTTGATTGGGCCTTTTGGAAAAGGGGGGGGAAAAAAGGCATTTTCCCCCAAATTTGGGTTTTTGGGGGTTTTAATTTTACCAGCTTTAACCCGGGGCAGTGAAAAATGATGTGTTTAATTTTTACTATGGGGGTCCTACAAATTTGCCAAGGTATAAATTTGAATTTTTTTTTTAAAGTTTTTTATTATTTTTAAAACAAAAATAAATAGGTCTAAAAAAAAATTGGGGCTTTTTTTATGTTGTCCAAAGGTCTGCAAAAATTTCCTAACTTTTTTATTTTTCTGTGTGCTGGGCTGGGGGTAGGGCCCTTGTTTTTTGGTGGGTTTGAATTTTGATGCTTTTATTGGAAACCATTAATGGGGTGCATACAAACACTTTGTTCACTTTTTATTAAAGGTTTTTTTGTGAGGCCTTTTTTGAACAAATAAAAGCAATCCTGGTAAATGGTTTTTTTTATTTTTTTTTTTTTTATGGGGGTCACTTGGGTTAGTTTATGACATTTTTTAGTTTTTAAAACGATTACAGAAAATCCCCAATTTTGGGGTTATTTTTTGTAAATTTTTTACTCCCTTTTAAATAAAATTTAAAAACCCTTTTTTTATTCAAAACAGGAAAACACATTTTTGCACCCGCCTTTGTCTGGGGACCCAAAAACTTTTTTTTTTCTGTGTTTTTCGAGGTTAAACGGGGCTTGTTTTTTGCAGGATAAAGGTTGACCGTTTTTATTTGGTAAAAATTTTTGGGGGAAACCCAAAAACCTTTTTTGATAATTTTTTTTAAATCCTTTTTTTTGGGAAGGGGGGGGGGGGAAGTAAAAAGGAAAATACGGGCAATCCAAAATTTAGTGTTTTTTTATTTTTTTTTAAAAAACAGGGTAAACTGGGGCAGTACCCCTTTAATAAGTTGTTTTACTCTGTGGGTGGATATGTTTATTTTCGTTTACCAATTTATTTTTATTTTTTTTTTTTCGGGGGAAGCTTTTTTAAATAAAAAAAAAAAAGGTGTTTTTGGGTGTTTTTAAAAAGAATTTTATGCATCGCTATCCTTCTGGGGGCCATAAGTTTTTTTATTTTTTCCTTTACGATGGGGTTTTGGACTTTTTTTTTTTGGCGGGGGGGAATGGACGTTTTAAATTTTGATAAAACGTTTACGTTTATGGGGGTTTTTTTGATCCTTTTTTTTCCCCATTTTTTTTGGCTGGAAAAACAAAAATTTTAAATTTACTGTGATTTTTTTTTTTTTTTTTTTTTTACGGGGTTTTCACCCGTATTTTGGGGTTTTTTAACATGACAAAAATTTATGGGGGCATGGGGGGGTTACCCCAGGGCGGAAATTTTAACCAAAAATTGGGGTTTTTTATTTATTTTTGATCATTTTTTGGGGGCAAAGGGGATTTGTAAAAGGAGAAAAGGGGCGGTGAAATTTGTTTTTTTTTTTTTTTGTTTTTGTGTTTTTACTTTTTTTTTCCACTTTTTTTATTTTTAAATTTTTTTTAACTTTTATTTTCACATTCTTTTTTAAACCTTTTCCCCTTTTTGGGGGATTTGAATGAGAGTTTCTTTGGGATCTCTTTTTCCCAATAGGAATCAGGGGCATAGCTTGTTGCAAATGACGGGTTTCCTTTTTGACAAATGTCATTTTCACGATGGGGGGACGCCCACATGGGGGAAGGGGGGGGCCCATCGTGAACGTCACGAAAACCCCGGGGAAGGGGGCATTCTCTGCCCCCCGGGTGTGTCTCTCAGGGGAAAGGCTCAGGGAAATCGGGGAGACCCGGGTCCCGCTGGCTCCCGCCGACAGAGACGCAGGAGGGGGCAAAAAATCTCCCCCGGGGCTTTTCCTTTCCCTTTTATTTACTTTGGGGGAAAAATTAAGGGTTTTTAACGCCCCCAACCCGGGGTGATGGCAGGGGGGGGCCGTCGCTGCGGGATGTTCACCCGGGTAAAAAAACAGCTGAAAAACCCCGTCCGGGTTTCCACCCCGGAACTCGGGGTTTAGAGGTTGCCCGGATCCTCAGGAAGAATGCATTTTTTGAAAAGGTCATGAGGGGGGTTTAATAGGGGCCTTTGACTGTCCCAAACCAAAAATTTTACTGAGAAACAAAAAAAAATTGTAAATGGGGTTTGAAATGTAAAAAAAACACTTTTTTGGGCACCTTTTTTTGCGGGGTTTTTTTTTAGGCTTTTCCTTTCCCATTTAAATGATGTTTTATCTGTATTTGGAAATTTTTCGGTGACACCAAATATGTTTTTTGTTAAATGTTTTAGCAAATTTTTATAAAAAAATGAAAAAAAATTCTGTACTTTTAAAGGGTTTCCCCCTTGGCGCCCCCTTTTTAAGGAAAACCAAAAATGTTTTTTTTTTTTCCCCCTAGGGGGATTTTAAATTTAAAGGGGGCCGGGGGGGTAAAAATTTTTATTTGTATCTTTTCCCCTGGTATCCCCATGCAATTTTTTGATCATTTTTTATTTTCCAATTTTTTTGGTTTGATGTAAAATTTACTTCCCCAAATAAAAAAAGCTTTTTTAAATTTTTTTTTTTTAATTATACAAGAAAGTCCCCCCAGGGGGATCACCACAAAAGAGGCTGGGCCACTTTTTCCACCCCCTTTTTATTATTTAAATAAGGGGCATAAAAAAGGGGGGGTTCCCAAATGGGCTTTTGGTATTCCTTTTAAGGCAGGAAGTAATAGTTGTTAAATGGGACTGGGGGAAATTTGGGTTTCCAGCGGGCCATGTTTAAGATTGGCCCCCAACTGCAATCTTGTTTTGTGGGGGGGCCAGGGGGGGAATTTGGGTTCCCCTCTTATCCCCTATTTTTCCCTATCCCCCCCCTTCCCTCCTTCACCTCCCCTTTTCCCTTTCTTTTCCCCTCCCTTTCCCAAATTCTTTTCCTTTTCCCCTTCCCCCCCTTGGCAGTGTTTGCGGCCCCCCCCTTAACCCACAAGGAGGGTCTGGGGGAGTCCCTGTGACCCCGCGGGAATAGGTGTAAACTTTTGGGGGGTACGGGGGGGAGGGTTTCCCCCCACTTTCTTTTTGGATGGGGGAAGGGGTTCCCCCCCACTTTTTACCCACATGAAAAAAAAATTAAACCCCATTTAAAAGGGGGCTTTGGAAAATTAGGGGTTAAGGGGGGTTAAGGCGGGCGGGCCCTTTTGAGGGGAAAGGAAAAGGAAGAAAAAACCCCCTTTTTGCCCCCAAATTATTTCTAAGTATTGGTGGGGACAGAGAAAGTTGGCCCCCTAAAGTTGCCCATTTCCCCAGGAGTGATGGAAAGAGCTGGGGGGGTAAACGGGGATTTCTGCAAAAGGTCACCAATCAGAAACGCTGCTTCCACGGGCCCAACCCAAAACCCTCTTTTATTTGGGGTGGAAATCTTTTCCATCCCATTGTTTTCCTTTCCCCTTTTCTCAACCCCAAAAAAGGAGGAGAAGAATCTTGCTGAATGCCAAGTCCCAACCAAAAAACAGGGAAAAGGTTAAGGGGGGGGGACAGGGGTGCCAGGCCCATTAGGGTTGTCCCATGTAAAGGGTATGTTTGTAATAGGTGAGATGGTGGAAATATATTTGTACAGCCATGGGGAAAACCCATGACACGTCTTCCCGAAATTCCCAAAACGCGGGGGGAAAAAATTTTAAATAGGGGGAATGGGGCCCGGCCCCCAAAAAGGATTTTTAGGAAGTGTGGACGGGCCCATTTGGGTTACTTCTAAAAAACCGGGGGCATATACCGGGGGGGGGGGGAGGCGTACAGTATGCCGTCTATACCCCCCCCCCCCTGCCCCCCGGGGGAAAAACCCTTTTAAGGGGTTTTACATTTTTGGGGAACAAATATTGGTGCTGTTTCTGGGGGGGTTTTTTCGGGTGAGGGGATCTCCCTCAAAACTGGCTTTTAAAATCCGAAGGGGGAAGCCCAAATTTAAAAATTTTTACCCTTTAATTGTAAAACCCAGTTAATTTTTTTAAAGATGACAGAGATTTTTCTGAGAAATTTTTTGGTGGGGCACATGTCAGGGTAAAACAAAAAATTTTTTCCAAGGTTTTTACCCCCAAAAAAAGGGGCACTAAAGGTTTAAAAGAGACAGAAACCCTTGGCCGGGGGGGCCCCCATTCGGGGGGGGTTTCCCTTTTTCAGTTAATTTGCTTTTGAAAGGGCCTCCCAAAATTTTCCCAAAAAAGGCAAAGGACACGGGTCTTTGCCAAAAAAAACCGCCCCAGTTGAGCCCCCCCCTTTAAGTGTTTTGTGCGCCCTGTGTTCTTTTATATAGGGTATTTAAAATTTCCACACAATTTCAAAGGGTTTACTTTGTCTAATGTAGTTTTTGGGGGGGTTAACATGTGAAAATGAAATTTAATCTGTGGGGTTGGGGTTTTAATAAAAAATCTCGGGGGGAAAAGGGGGAAGGGGTGAAATTGTAATCTTTTTGGGGGCCCACTGTGTAAGGGGAAATAATGCTTTTGGGGGTTATGGGGGGGGAAAATAAAAATCCGGGGGGTAAAATATTGAAATTGTTTTTTCCTTTGGGGTTTGGTTTAATGTAATAAAAAAGGGGTTTACAATGAGTAAGGGGTAATTTTCGGGGGGGAAAGGGGGTGTAAACGTAATTTCCCTTGGGAAAGACAGTGAGAAATTTTAATTCAATTTTTAGGGGTTTCAGTGTGTTTTATAAATAAATTTTGGGGGGTTTAAAAGGAAAAATTTTAATTTTTATATATTGGGTTTCCAATTTGTGCAATTATTTTTTAAGGGTGCGGGGGTTAGAAATTTTAAATTTCGTGGCTACTTTTTCGTTTTAATATGATTAATTTTCGGGGGAATAAAGGGTTTGAGTAATGTCTTTTCTGGTGGTTTGGTATCCCAAATTAAAAAAATTTTTGGGGGTGTTAGTTTTGATTTTAAAGGGAAACTCCTAAGGGGCCAAGAAAAGGGTTTGGGTTCCTTTAAATTTTTCCTATTTCTGTTGTGGGGTTTTAAAAAATTTTTAATGGAGTAATTTATTGGGAATGGGGGGGGTTTTTTGCAAAATTTTTTTCTGGCTTTTTGTGAAATGTATTTTTTTTTTTTTTCCCAACTGGGGTGGGGGGGAATATTAAAAGGTTAGGGGGATGGTTCAGTTTCTTTCCAGGGCGCTTTTTAGTCCCGGGCCCGGGGTTTTCTAAATTTTCAGTTTTTTAGAGGAGCCACTCATTTGTTTTTCCCAAATTGCCCCCCCCAAAAGGGTTTTTGGGCCAAAAGGAATCCGCCCGGGACCCCTTTGGGGGGAATTTCCAAACCCTCCCAAAAGGATTTTTTGCGGGGTTTTAAGAGGGGGGGCTTTTTGAAAAACTGGAAGGGAAAAGTATAGAAGGGGGAAGGGAAAGGGGGGGAATTTTAAAAAGGGAAGGCGAGGGGAAGGAGGTTGGGGGGAAAAAGGGGGAAAAAAAGGGGATGAGAGGGAAAATTGGGTTTTTCCCCCCCTATTTTTAAAACCCCAAATTTTAGGGCCCCGGGCCCCCCGGGCCGGTTTCCGGGGGGGGTTCCCTTATGGCAAACCCATTTTTGGTGGAAATGCCAAAAGGGTTTTTGGAGTGGCTCTCAAAATTACTAAAAGTTTAGACGGGGACTGGAAAAAAAAGGGCCCTGGGGGAAAATTGGAAACCAAACCAACCCGTAAAATATATTTCCCCCTCAAAGGAGGGGAAAAAAAAAATTTGTTGGGGGAAAATGGCGGGCAAAATTTCGAAAAAACCCTTCCCATCCCCCTGTCCCCTAAATTTCTCTTTTAATTTTAAAACGCAACAAAAATGGGGAAAAATTTAAAAGGGGAACCCCAATTCACTGTACCCCAAAGAAATTCCCATTTTAAGGGGTTTCCCCTACCCCCTTTTACCCCAAAAATTTTTTTTTTAAATTTTTGCCACTTAAAAGTAAAGGGGGGAAAATGACCCCATTCCCCTGCCAACACCCCCGGGGGGAAATTTAAATTTTTAAAAAATTCCCCCAATGGGGGGGGGCACAAGTTTAAACCCGGGGAAAACAAATTAATTGAAATTTACAAAAAAAATTGACATTTTTTCTCAAGAAATAATTATTTTCATTTATCCCCCAAAAAATTATTATATTACAAAAAATGAACCCTGGGAAAATTTGAATTACATTACTCACGGGTATTTACAGGGATTTTTAACATTAAAACCATCCCCCAAAGAGTTAAAATTTTAAAACCCCAGTACCCCAAGAGATTAAAATTAAAACCCCAAACATAAAAGATTACATTAAACCTGTATCCGGGAAAATTTAACTTTAAACCCCTTTTGTCCCCCGAGAATTAGGTCATGCACTTACCCCAGATATTACAAAATTTTAATTACTGTCCCACCAGGGGATTACTTTCCCCAACTGACCCAAGAGTTTTACATTATACACTGTACCCCAGGAGATTATTTACACTACCCACTTTTCCCCCAGTTTTATATTACTCATGTGGCAGAGATTTACTTTAAACCCACTGTTCCCCAGAGAAAACTGCCACTTACTCACTGTACCCAGAGTTACATTACACCCATACCTAGAGATTTTTTCATACTGTAAAAAACGGGAATTAAAATTACACCATACCCCAAAAGATTATTACATTACACACGAAACCCAAGAGACTACAAAAAAGGACAAGGTACCCCCCAAAAATTGTGTGTTTATAAAATACATATTTTTAAAACTTTAGAAAACACAACCCCATTAGGATGGGTTCAATGAGGGTTTTTTCAGAAACGGGAGTTTTTGTTTTTGGGAAATTTTTGGGGGCACTGAAAAATTTGGCAGGGTTCAAAATAAAAAAAAATTGACCCAAAAATGCCCGAGCAGATTTACCCCCCTCCTATCCATTATTTTTTTTAAGTGCGGAAAATGCCTCAAAAAATTCTGTAAGCGCTGACAGTCCCCACAAAAATTTATTTAAAATTTAAAAATCAGTGTCATCAAAAACACGCACTTGATTTTACTTTGGGGTTATAATTAAAACCCAGTTTCCTGTCGGTTTGGGGAAGTTCCATCACTAAAATCCAGCCCAGAATAAAGCATCTTTTTTCCTTCTTCTTAAATTTCCCACCCTTAAGGTTTTTTCCCGGGGGTGTATAAGGGGGGGCCCTGTGTGCTCGCTAAAACCCCCGGGTGTTTTAAAAGGGCCGGGGCGTGGCCATTCTTTTACTTCTAAAAGTTGGGGGCCGGCCCTTTCATTCCATTTAATTTTCCTGCGCATACAGGGGCGGGAAGCCGGACCTTTGGGTTTAGACACATGGCTTTTACAGTTATAAAATCTCACATAAAAAAGGGTACATACCCTACTCACATGCACACACAACACCTAGCACCCTGTCCCCACTTTACCTGTCTCCTGTAGTCTGGTGCCATTGGCATTCATCAGGAGCTTCCCTTCTTCTCTGATGAGGGATGAGCATAGGGGAAGTGGTATACAATTGGAGGGAAAGATACAGCCCCAGATACAGAGTGTGCTGGACTGTGAGCAGCATACCCATTGGTGAAGCAGCCCCTGATGACTCCTGCTCTACTAATCAGCGCTGCTCTCACTCTGCACTGCCTACTCTGTCCCCCCCAAAATGCACAGAAATATAGGAGGCAAAGGGCTAACTTCTTCCTCCTCTGTGCTCTGCTCTCCCCACTTACTGTATTCTCATGCTTTCATATGGATTATATTTTATTGAAGTAGCTAAAAAGCAGGGGAGACCATCCCCCACCCAGAAAAAATTGGGGGGGAGGGGACCAGTTCCCTCCGTACCCCCCTAAAGTTACACCTATGTGTGGGGGGCATCAGAGGGAGGAACGGTGTGCCACAGTGTTAGCTGCGGGTGTCAGCTGTAATAATCAGCAGGCACCCGCTACCTATGGAGCGGACTCAGCGTGTGAGCCCTCACCATTGCTTCTTACCGACATGTTGACATATCCAAATGTTACATGTTGGTACGGGTGGCAGAGAGAGAAAGCATGGCTTGGCTTGTAGTCATTCAGTTTAAGTGGAGGGGCTACAGGTCAGATACAGCTAATAGAGTTTTGCCACGTGCTGCCAAAGTGGGAGCTGTTTTAGTTACAGCAGTTAATACAGTTGTCCGTTCAAGTGGTAGAAATTCCTGGACCACAGGCCAACCATGGCTCAAGAGCAGGCTGCCCCTTAGACTGGGCCTAGAAATACTAACAGAACTAAGTAAAGAGAGAGGAAGAAGGAAAAAGTAAATATAGAAGTGGGTGTGGTGATGAGATCGGAAGAAAAAAGTTGTGACATGTGCTGCGGCCCAATGGGCGTAGGACCACAGGGAGGCTCGGGCTACGACGGCTGGGGAACGCATCAAGAGGCAGGTAAGGCTGCAGAATGACTTTAAGGTTGACCCAGTAACAGAGGAGAGTTGGGGGAGAATCCTTCTCTTCTAAGAGATTTGAGCGAAGTGTTCTTGAAGTGTGAAGGACAGGGAGAGTGAGACCTGTCTGTTGATATACCTCTAGCTGTGCTATCCCAGTGTGGACTTACCTCTCGCTGTGCTATACCAGTGTGAAGACTTACCTCTATCTGTGCTATACCAGTGTGAAGACTTACCTCTAGCTGTGCTATACCAGTGTGAAGAATTACCTCTCTCTGTGCTATACCAGTGTGGACTTACCTCTAGCTGTGCTATACCAGTGTGAAGATTTTACCTCAGTTGTGCTATACCGTGTGAAGATTTACCTCTAGCTGTGCTATACCAGTGTGGACTTACCTCTAGCTGTGCTATACCAGTGTGAAGACTTACCTCTATCTGTGCTATACCAGTGTGAAGAGTTACCTCTAGTTGTGCTATACCAGTTTGAAGACTTACCTTAATGTGCTTCCCAAGTTTGAAGGATTAAACCTCATCTGGCAACCTTGTGGTTTAAATTTAGCTGTGCTATAATTCAGTGTAAAATTTTACCTCACCCCTGCTATACCAAAATGTGAGACTTACCTCTAGTATGTCTTATATCCAAAGTGCAATTTTTCTGACCTTCATGGATTAATTACATAATTGAACTGTATTTCTTTTGCGGTAGTAGAGAGATTACCGAGGTTTGAAAGTTCTTCTTAACCCATAGTGGAACGCAAATATTTTTTTTTCCCCATAAGTTTCACCTTACTACAACTTTGTTCGCATGACGCAACAGTTACTGGTAGAGTGGAAATAAAGCATACTGCTGTATCGATATTGTGATCGCAAGACCGAAGGGAATAATCCTGGATCATTTGAAGGAGCACAAGTGATGTTGCAGATGTCCCATCCGGCTGTATTGCAAGTATTTGAAATCTGAAACTTTTAGTGCAGAATTCCGATGTATTCAAATCGATCATGTATTTCAGTGCAAGATCCTTTGATGCTTTCTGCAAATCAGAGATCTCCATCTGAACAAGTGCTGGACAAAAAAAGTGTAACGATCAGCAATAGTGGATCCTCTGGACCACCGCAAGCGATGGTATAAGCCACGCCAGGGAGCGGAATCTAAGTAGCCCCCGTCTTCACCAGAGCCCGCCGCAAAGCGGGATGGACTTGCTGCAGTGGGAATCCTACTGCCGACGTGACTTGCTTGTGGAGGCAGCCGAGGTGTAGTGTGGTACAAAGTCTTAAGGCAAATTTGTAGTCGGGGACAGGCAGGAAGGTCAGGACAGGCGGCAATGGTTCGTGGTCGGAGGCTAATGGTACGGTACACGGTATAACTGATAAGACTCAGGGAACGCTTTCACAGTAGGTTAAGAGCACTAAAGATCCGGCAAGGGGATCAGGAAGGGGAAGGCTTAAATAGGTTCAGCGTCCAGTGATAGGAAATTACCGGTGCGCTGGCCTTTTAAATGTAATAGTGCCAGGACGTGCGCGCCCTAGGGAGCGGAGACGCGTGCGCCGGGAGACAGAGGCATTAGCAGGAGCGCGGCCGGGTAAGCAAGTCAGAGACTGGGCAGCAGAGACAGCGCCTGCGACCTGACATGCGGGTCGCGGCGCTGCTCGTCCGCGGGGCACGTATGCGCCTGTGACCCAGAATGAGGATCACAGGGGCACCCAGGACAAAAAGAAATGAAAAGTCCCCTGCAATATCCCTTAGTGCCTCCAACCTCCATGGTAAGTGACAGATAAGTCCGTAAAAAACCTTGGCGAAGTCCACCTGAAACTGATCTTTAGCAGACAGGTCCGATTAACTCATATAATGCCCTTTTTTCAATTTTATTTTTCTCTGCTGTGGAAAAAAGGTAAAAAATTTCTGAAATATTTCTTGTATAAACAAAAAATTCCTCCATATCAATATTGCACATTTCCTGAAAATTCATTTTAAGTCCGTCTATCATATTTGATGCCTGTATTATTGAGCCCCTTTACCCTACATTGACTGGTTGCCTCTATCTAAGTGGCCTAAAATCTTGTTCCACATATATAAGGTGAATAAGAAATCAAAGCCTACTGATAAAAGAAGACACTTTGCAGTAGATATAGCTTCATGATTTGCAGTGGCTTCTACAGTTTCACTTAGAGCATCATGAATCTGAGGGATTTGATTGTATAGAGCTTTGACTGTGGTTACTCTTTAAGACCATCGGGTATATGCATGTCCTTTCCGTGTTGTTGGCTCCAGTACTTCCCAGCATGATGAGGTTCTAGAGAAGATGATAAACATTCTTTGAACTTTTCCATAAAATGTTAGTATTTCTAGATTAACAGATGCTACATGTACACCTGCTAGGCTAAAGGGTTGTCTCAACTTGCTCTTTCATGGAGCCACAGGCAGTTTCAGACTCGCACATGATCTTCAGGCTGTGGTTGGTCTATAACAGTGATTAGCATATCAGCTATGCTGTTCTCAGCTATTCCTATTACAGTGACATGACTTCAGGAGATTTATAAATTGTAATACACAAGACTGCAGAGCTCTAAAAGGGGAAAGATCATTTAGTTAGGTAAACAAACTCTGTTGCTAGAGATTCAACATGGTTTGACTCGCCATGGACAGACAGACTGACTGACTGCAGCTTGGAGCAATGAGAAATCAGAGAGAGCAGGGAGAGGTGGTTGGTAACCAGAGAAACTTGTGTGCTCTAAGAGGCGATAAAAACTTCCTTAACTCCTGACCAAAGCAAAATCTAAACAACAATGTACTTGGAAATAGGCTTCATTTACTTTTCCCTGCATGTTAAAAGCTAATCATAGGTAGTGAGAAAACCCATGTAAAGCTATTTCCTGCACATGGAACAAAGGATGCAAATTCATTCTCTTGCAAGGTTCTTGACTGCTCTCCATTATATTTTCCTGCCATATTAGCAGCGATCTCGTAGCCTTGGCACCAGTGTCAGGCACGACCTAATCTTTCCCTGGCCGTACCCAGCCTAAGCAGTGCAACCGCCCCATAAAGGGCGTCCTTGCACTAGTGCCTTATCCTGAGTAAACCTGGGGATAAACAGAGGGCAACAGATAGACAGCAAACAGGTACAGACACAACAGACAACACAAATAGAGTAATGTTAGGCAGGCCAAGGTCAAACCAGGAGAACTGGCAGTACCAAATCACAAGAGGGCCCGCCGGAGGAAACTATTCCGAGGGCCCGCCGGAGGAAACTATTCCGAGGGCCCGCCGGAGGAATTCTTTCTGAGGTGGCATGTATATAAGCAGCCTGAATTTATTGCACATTCAGTATTATGTCGGCTTTTGTGCAAGGACAGAGGCAAAGGCATGAAGTGGAGGGATAAAATCCATTGGCTGCATCCTTATTCATGGTTAAATGATGGTTACATACCAAAATAGATTTTTTTAGATGAGCTAAATAAGACATCTCTTCTCTTTACATGCACATGTTTCAGGACAGGAGTGTTTCAGGACTTTTTGCACAACTTGCTGATCTCTAAGAAGGAGCTTAAAGGGGTTTTGGCACGATGTAATGTTGACGTGGGATCCTCCAAAACGGGTATCTAATCACTTTTCTAAATATATGTGATTACAAAAATTGCAGTTCTGAGAGAGCTACAGCTGCCTTACCTGCCCTTTGTTACTTCAAAGCTTCTATTAGATACGACTGACAAGAATCTGTGGCCCGGCTTGCGCAGATCACACTTCTTATCTGATGAGTGGGAGTTGAGAAGCTTTCAAGGCACGACGGTAGATAAATATGTTGTATCTTTGTATACAGAATTCCACTAGTTGTAGTGTGAATATCTGAGTAGATCCTGCTTTTATCTGATGACAGAGAAACATGAAGAAGCTTTCAAGCTGCTGTGGAGAAATGGTGTTGTTCTTTTGTATACAGAATCCACTAGTTGTAGTTTGATTCTTGTTGAGTAATTGTTTCAAACGATCCCTTATGCATGGCTCTGTGCTCTGGCTGTGTCTATCGCTTCTCAGCTCTGTGTGGCTTGCTTACTTTTGCTTCTTAGCGATAATGGCACTTCCTGGCAAACCCCTTTTTATGGCATAAAATTCCCAACAGGTGTTTGATCTCTGAATCACCCAATAAGTTTAGGGAATCGATTTAAATTGGGATATAACCCCTTCCTGACATTGGACGTACCTGCACGTCCTCTTGAGAAGCGACTTCCCTCCAAATGGACATATGGGTGTGTCCTGCACATCGTGTGGACATCACAAGCAAGGTCTGCGCAATCGCAGCACGAAACCAGCTGTATATTACAGCCGGCTCCATGCTGTGTCAACCATGATTGGAGCTCACTTCGGTCATGGGCGATTAACCCCTCAGCTGCCGCAATCAATTGCGATTGCGCCAGCAAAGGGAAAGACAGAGGGAGCTACCTCTGTGTGCTGCGGTATCGCTGCAATGTAATCACAGCTGCCAATATTCTCCTTAGCAACCTGGAGGCATAACAAAGGCTTCCGGACTGCTTATGCACAGCTGGGCATTGAGATTGGCATTGAGATTGGCAGTTGCTATGCATAATAGTACTGCTATGTATGATAACAGTGATCTAAAGATTACTGATACAAGTCCCCTATGAGGACAAGTAAAAAAATAAAGTGAAAAAGGACAACATTTTTTTAACAAAAAAGTAGAAACAAAAAATAAAAACACGTACACCGCCCTTTTTCCCCTCTACAAATGCCAATCACCCCAAAAATGATAAAAAATAAAGTACGCATATTTGGTATAGCTGCGTGCGTGATAACCTGTCCTATAAATCCGTCATGTTATTTAACCCGCACGATGAACGGCGTAAAAAAAACCAAAAAAACAAAGAAACAGTCACAGAATTGCAAATTTACGTTCATCCTGCAGCACATAAAATGGAATAAAAAGAAATCAAAAAGTCATATAAATGCCATAGTGGTACCAATCAAAACGTTAGCTCATCCCGCAAAAAAAAGCAATGCATAAATATTGTTTTACACAATAAACACTTTTTTTTGGAGCACTTCGACATAAAAGAAACGATATAAATTGAGTATCGCCATAATTGTATCGACCCATGGAGTAAAACTAACGTGTCACGTATACTGTATGCTGTTAAAAATAAAAAAAACAGATTTAAAAGTGATCAAAAAGCCTTATCTCTCCATATTGTATCGCATGGTGACCGCTGTAAAAAATTAAAAACACTACCTGGATTGCTGTATTTTGTTTATCCTGCTTCTCAAAAACCTTGGTAAAAGCGATTAAAGTGTCATATGCCCCCCATAATGATACCAATGAAAACGTCAACTCATCCTGCAAAAAACAAGCCCTTAATCAGCTCCATATACAGAAAAATAAAAAAGTTATGGCTTTCAGACTATGATGACATAAAAACTATTTTTTTATAAGCGCATTTCTATTGTGTAATAGTAAGACATAAAAAAACTATATAACATTTCTATCCTGTAATTGTACCGACCACATGGTTAAGTTATCCTGTCACTTATCCCGCACAGTGAACGCTGTAAAAATGAAGCCCAAACAATGTGGAAACTGCGCCCCCCCCCCCCCCCTCATTTTCATGACCCAGTTGCTAAACAAAACTATGGAACACCTGTGTGCCAAAAATGCACAATACACCCTTAGATGACATTCATGAGGGGTACCGAATCCAAAATGGGGCGACTTCTGGAAGGTTTCACCTGTTCTGATACTTTGGGAGCTTTATGAAGGAGACATGGCAACCACAAAAATCTGCGTTCCAAAAGCCAAATAGCGCTCCCTCCCTTGTAATCCCTGCAATGCGCCCAAACAGCAGTTTATACACACATATAGGGTATTGCCAAATTTGGAAGAAATTAGGTGACAAATTTTGGGTGCTTTTTTCCAGGATTCTGTGTAAAATGAAAATTTTCAACTAATATTGCAGATTGTTGGGAATTTTTTTTTTCACAGCCTAACGGTAAAAAAATTGTGGGGTCAATATGCCAAAACCCCATCAGAACTGGACTGATCCCTAAAAAAATCCGTTCAAAATGTTTTTGAAAATGTGAAAAATTACTACTAAATTTCTAAAGATGTTTAAAAAATGATGCCAACCTACAGTAGAAATATGGTAGATGGTAGTTATAAACTATTTTGTGTGGTATAACTATCTGTCTTACACACAGAAATTTTTGAACTTTGAAAATGGAAGTTTTTAAAAAATTTTCGCAACATTTTGATATTTTTCAGAAATAAACAAGGCTTGTATGGACCAAAATTTCTTACTAACTTAAAGCACAGTGTGTCGTGAGAAAACTTTCCCTGAATCACATGGATAGGTAAAAGTGTCACAAAGTCATTCTCACATAAAGGGTCATGTCAGATTTAAAAAATGGGGCTATGTCAGGAAGGTCAAAACTGGCTGCGGCGGTAAGGGGTTATACAGTCCACCTCATCATGCCGTTCACATTTTGACATCATGAGACCAAGACAACACCTTACAATTGATCAACAGTACCTCGACATTGCTAGGCTTCAAAGCAGGTGCTTCAGAGGAAGGGCACTGAGCTTAGAGTGTCACAGAGTGTCATCTGAAACAGGTTGTATTCAGAGATACAGAGAGATGGAGAGTCACAGAAAGGAAAGAAGTGGACGCCCTTTTGGCTCATCACACATGATGACAGCTTCATTGTAAACAATGCCCTGCGGAAGCGGATGATGAATGCTGCACAGCTCCAGGCATATTTAAGGGCGGTGACATTTGTATAGATAGATATGCGATAGATAGAGAGAGATAAATAGATATGAGATTGGATAGATAGATAGAGTCAGAAGTCCCAGGACACCCTTTTATTTCAGAAACAAAAGGCAAAATCACATATCCGAATACCCCAGTAAGTAATAGGGGAAGGGGCCTATCTTTCAGGAAATACAAACACATCACAATATCACTTTCACTAACAAACAGTGAAAGTGAATATAGGAATGATTTTAAAATGCATTTCTGATAAATGACAATTTTATGTTCTTAGCGCACATTGAGATAGATAGATAGATATGAGATAGATAGTTAGATAGATAGTAGATAGATATGAGACAGATATGGATAGTAGATATGGGATAGATAGATAGATATGAGATAGATAGATATGAGAAAGATAGACAGATAGATAGATAGATAGGAGAGAGATAGATAGATAGATATGAGATAGATAGATATGAGATAGATAGATAGATAGATAGATAGATAGATAGGAGATAGATAGGCGATTGATAGACAGGAGATATAGTAGATTAGATACTGAGATAGATAGTAATGAGGATAGATAGATAGATAGATAGATAATATGAGATAGATAGTATGGGATAGATAGATAGTAGATAGATTAGTATGATAGTTAGATAGATAGATAGATAGGAGTTAGATAGGAAGGAGATAGATAGCTGGATAGATATGAGATAGTATGAGATATGATGATATGGGTTAGATAGATAGATAGATAGATATGAGATAGATAGATAGATAGATATGAGATAGATAGATAGATATGAGATAGATAGATAGGTGGTAGATAGATAGATAGATGTAGATAGATAGATAGATAGGAGATAGACAGATAGATAGATATGAGATGGATCGATAGATAGATAGATATGAGATGGATAGATAGATATGAGATGGATCGATAGATAGATATGAGATAGATAGATATGAGATAGATAGATAGATAGATAGATTGATAGATAGATATGGGATAGATAGAAATGATTAGATAGATAGATAAATAGACATAAAGATAGATAGATAATCCTAAAAGGAGATGTGTCAGCCATATTGGTTGTCACCCATAAATTCCACAAACTGCTATACACAGCAGAAAAGAAGTTTTAACCACCCGTCAGAAGTGGATGACTCAGGTGACTTCTGTTTCTAGGTGCAATGCCCTTATAGGACTTGCTGTTGTCTGACATTGCTCAGTGTTATTTTATGGTCCATCAGGAGTCTTGTCCACCCGGGGTCGGCAGATATGTCTGAGCTCTTAATCCTTGTAGTTGTCTGCCATGGTTCTAAATTAATTATCAGAGTTTGCACCTTCCACGTTTGTAACTTGTGTTTACTCCGTCCCCCGGCTGCATTGCTAATACAAGTCCCCACAAGGTGCAACCAAAACATTTGATAGGATGTCTGGGACATATGTCTCCACGTATTGATTACAACGTCAAGAGCACTTGGAATCATAAATAAGGCAGGTATTCCGTGCTCCGGACCGGACAGGGGATAAAGGAGAGGATGGAATGTTTGAGCAGCGGAATCTCCTTCTCATCTGCTTATCAGGACAGGACGCCAACGACAAGGACTGCAAATATGAACAATGACGAGAACCATGGTAACCCCATGGGCCCCGACATTTGAATTAGATTGCCAGTTTCCAATGACATCTTCATGTGGCTGCATATAATGACCTCTGTGTTTGTTTGATGGAGAGCATTGAAGTTTATGCTGGAAAAGTTTTGCCCAAAAATATGACGTCTGTGATTCTGTACTACAAATTGTTTTCAAGATGAAGTCATTTTTGGGCTTGAAGGGGTGATCAACTTCATAATGGCTTATCAATGTACAGACAGTCCCCAGGCTACGGACAGGATGGGAACTGTAGGTTTGTTCTTAAGTTGAATTTGTATGTAAGTCGGAACAAGTATATTTAGTAAATGTAACTCCAGCAAGTTTTTTTTTTCTTCGTTTTGGATAGTGCATGGAAGGGTTTTTACATTTGTTTTGCTGTCTGTGCCCCTGTTTAGAAGATTTCTTATCTTATAAGAAAAATAAAAAAAGTTATGGTTTTCAGAAAGAGGGGAGGATGAAATAAAAAACAAAAATGACTGTGTCTTAAAGGGGTTAAATATGCACGTATGTTTGGGCAGGTCTACCACATACCCTTATTCATCTCCTTTCCTTCCATTTTTTCATTAACTACTTGCCGATCGCCCATAGACTGTAAGCCTTTGGGCAGTGGCAGTTGACTGTCCCTGCCTTGTCAATTGCTGTGTATACTGTCCTCAATGAGTGCTGTACACCGAGACAGGCAGGAAGCCTATTGGCTTCCTGGCGCTAGTGGTCACATGACCGCCGAAGCTTGGTCAATTCCCAAGCTGCTGGGTCTTATCAGCTCAGCAGTCAGTACAGATGATGAATTTCTCCTACAACTGGGACTTATGCCAAGTGAAAACTGTGTTTGACAATCCGTCAAAACTAATACGTTCGACATCCGTTTTTTTTCTATTTTGTTTTAACTAGCTTTTCTATTGGCTGCCTCCTGTTTTTCCCTATTTTTTTTACTAGCTTTCCTATTGGCTATCACCTGTTTTTTCTTGCTATTTGACTGGGTAGGTTTGTTTTATATATTTTATGACGGATACAAACTTATACGTTTGCCGCATGGGCACAAACACTAGGATAAATTTTCCATTGACATACACTGTAAAAAACCACGTATAATGTAACGTATACTTTTTTTAAACTTGAAAAAACGCAGCGCCTGGCATCCTCCATCCGTTAAAATTAAACGCATATTTCTTGGAAAGTGTAAAAACGGACACTATGTCAATGTACATTGCACATCGTCACCTTATCAGGGAACAGTAAATGATCAGTTCTCCTTTCCGTCAGAACAGATCCGTTATTCCTTCAAAATAATGCAGTGTGCACTGAGCCTATTATATTAGAAAATAAAAAAAGTGATGCAAAAATGCCTCCAAGAAAAACACGCACAAAATAAAATCTTATTAAAATAAACACCGACAGCCCAAAATGCAACTTTTAGCCCCATCCCTGATGACCCTCAAGATTTATATCAGCTTCATACAAACATCTATGATAGAAGTGACACAATTACAGAACTTATTTTAGTGCTTATTTTTTGTGTTAAAAAAATTATAAAAAAAGGAAAAATACTTTTTTTACACTATTTTCCCTCGTAAATTAAAAAAATTAAAAAAATGCAAAAAAATAAAGCCTAAAGAAAGAAAGTTGAAAAAACTAGTAGAATAACCAAGTGCAAGAAAGCGTTCTAGTATTCAAAGTGGTGTGTAGTAAGGAAGAGGAAAATGTGGCTGGCGAGGAATGGGGTAAATGGGCTGGTCAGGAATTGGTTAAACAGTATACCACACACCTTAGGGGGCTTTCACACAGTATGTTTTTTGGTGCGTTTTTTTTTGCAGAAAACTGCCTTTGTTGCTGTGCATTTCTGCAAAAGAAACAAATGCATCAAAAACGCACTGTGTGAAAGCAACCTCACAAACTTTATATCTGTACATACATAGATATTGTCTGGTGACTGTTTCATCCATGGGCTCTAACCTATGGCAGATGTTTGGACCACTCTACAAATCAAGTACTTTATACCTTGTGTATCCCCCCTATTTCCAAACAGATTGTAAGCTCTTATGAGCAGGACCCTCAGCTTCTTTTTGAATTTTTTTTATTAGTTTGTTATTCTGAGTTTATCTGGACCATCTATATTGTGAAGTGCTACAGAATGTATTAGACCTGTATCATTTAGTATTGTGCGCAGTCGGTGCTCTGCGGGCTAGAATACAGAGGGTCCACGGCTCTGTCATACAGGCTCGGATTTACCTGGAGTTTCCATTAGGGTTTGTTGATCCATAAAATGTATTTGGAACCGCTGCATAAATCGCATCCAACATGCAGGTGCGTGTTTGGATACATTTTTACTGCAGCAGGATCGCACCCTATAGTTTTAAATAGGGCGTCTGCTGTGTCACGGATCAAGAATTGACATGACAATTCTTTGAACGGATCCGAAAGACGCATGTAAAACACGTATCGGCAATCACTCATCTGAATGCAGATGCAGGTTTCACATTGAAAGCAATATACATCACACTGCACATTGTTAGATGTGTGTTTGGGTCCGTTTAGGGTCCGAAACACGGATCCAAGCAACGCATCTAAAACTGGATCCAACCCTGTGTGAACACTTCATATGGGTGCTTTCAGACAGTGCGTTTGTGATGCGTTTTTTTGTGCAGGAAGGTACAGCAATTAATGCTGTACATTGCTGCACAGAAATCGCGGCAAAAATCATGGTTAAAATCACGATTTTTGCCATGAATTTTGCTGCGATTTTTGTGCAGCAATGCACAGCATTAACTGCTGTACCTTTCTGCACAAAAAACACACCAAAATGCACTGTGTGAAAGCACCCATAGGAAGTGTTCACACGGCTTATTTTGGTGCACATTTCGCCACGTATGGTTTACGCCTCCTCTCCCCACTTGTACAATATGATTGTATTGTAGACGCGGGGAAGTAAGCGACATGTCACTTATTTGCAGCGAGTAATGCATGTCTATGGGGCCGGCGTGCTTGGGGGGGGGGGGGGGGTTTTTTTGAGGGGCAGGGGGGGGGGGGGGGGGGCGGTTTGGGGGGGCGGCGGGCTGGGGGGGGGGGGCGGACCCCTGCGGAAGAACACGCCACAATACATCGTGTGAACATATCCTTAAGATTCGTGCATACAGACGCATGTAAAAACAGATCAGTTAATGTGTTCATTGATTCATACAGGTGGACAGATGTGCAATGTTCATTGACATAGCGTTTGTTTCTACACTTTCTGTCAAATATGATTTTAACGGGTGGAGGACGCAGGGCGCTACGCTTTTTAAAGTTGAAAAAAACTCGTAAATGTTACAGTAGGCGTATTTCTACAGCGTAGGTCAATGGGAAATGGATCCTAGTGTTTGTGTCCATGTTGCAAATGTATATGGTTTTATCGATCATAAAAAATATATACAAAGCTAACCAATTAAATTGCAGGGAAAAACAGGTGACAGCCAATAGAAAAAAGCTGGTTAAAAAATGAAAGAGGGGGCGTGTCTGGCTGCTGCCCAAGATGGCCGTGTAACTCCGGAGCTCTGCGGGCCATAGACTCATGGACACGGCAGACCGGACTTAAACCTGGCAGTGGTGACCCCTAAATAACAGAGAACGACGGCGGAATACCCCGGCATCACCTGGGATCGACCAGCGGCCCGCGCAGGGCATCGGGGGAGGAGTGAGGAGAGTCTTGAAGCTGCTGCCTGGGACATCAGTGAGATCGGCGCGGCGCGACTTCCGGGAGGAATCACGCGGCTGGGAGAACAGCCCGCGCATCTGCGGGCGGCAGCAACGGGGAGCAGGCACAGGAGAATCTTCGCCCAACTGAAGAGTTGTAACCTGCGGCCTCCGTTTCACGGCGGGAGACACCGGCGAGCAGCCAGCTGGTGGGTCAGGTACCTGGAGCTTGGGTAGCGGCGATCCTTTTGGGGCCAGCACTCCCGGTAATTGTCCTCAGGGGCCTGGTGTGGGAACGTCCTCAGCACCTGCAGAGACTGAGAGGCAGACATATCCCTGGATCCCTCTCCAGCTGGGTGGAGAGCCTTGCTCTGGACTCTGGGATAGACCAATACAGCCCCTATTGTTAGAAAGGCTTTTACACACAGTAGCATGCCTGTATCCAGGAACTGAATCCTGCAGATTCTTTATTATATTCATTATCACCTGCCTGCTTTGGGCCCCTGGCTGTAAGGTGCAACCTGCTTCCTCTACCTGACAATTTCACAATATAGCAACATGCCTTCTAAAGCGCAAAAAGCTGCGACACAAATTGACGGACATGTCTTTGCAGATCACCCCGGGTCCAATTCCACAGGAGGAATTGCATGCACCGCGTCTCTACAGTCAGGGCGGAGCGCCTTGTGGACTCTGTTCCTCCAGTAGGAGCGCATTTGCTTGAAGGAGGTGGAGGGGAAATGTTGTCGAACTTGTGGATATGGACTGGAAAGTGCTTACTTAATAAAACCATCCCTACTAGTGAGGATTTTAGGGGTCTAGTTATGGAGGTGAAAGAAGCGTGTAAAATGGAGATGGCCTCCCTAAAACAGGACCTGGTTTACCTGGTAGATAGAGTCGACAATCTGGAAGAATCTCATGATGAGACTCAGCGATATATATCACACTTGCATCTCACTGTTAATAACCAAGCTCAAGCTCTGCGGGAGACCTCACATCATTTAGAAGACCTTGATAACCGAGGAAGAAGAAATAAAATTCGAATTAAAGGACTGCCAGAGGTCCAAGGAGAAAGAGGAATCTTCAATCTGTATTAAATGAAGGTGTTTAATCAACTTATTGGGGGGAGAACCCACTACCAATCATATTAGCTTGATAGGGTGCATCGGGCTCTGAGGGCTAGGACACATTCTGGCAAGCCAAGAGATGTAAATCTGCTGTGTACTCAATTTTTTCAGTTAAAGAAAGAATTAATTAATAAATAATAATCTTTATTTTATCAGCGCAACATATTTGCAGCACTTTACAATGTAGAAGGGTATAATTACAGGAACAAAAGACAGACATTCACACAGTAACGTTACTTTACAGGTGAGACACAAGGTGTGAGGGCTGCTCGCAAGAGTACAATCTAAGAGGGTGCCTGGGGGAAAACAAAGGGGGAGAAGTGCTAAATTACAATGGCCAGCCATGCTTTTATAAATATGGGGAAGGGTTTACATAAAAATTGGTGAACCTGCCACCATGACTTAACATCTATATACTGATAAGTACCTGTGATGTGCCTAGTGTAGGGAGTGACAGCAAATAGTGTGTGATAGGAAGGTGGGGGTTAAACAATAGTGGTTTTGGTAGGCCTGCCGAGAAGATGTGTTTTCAGGACACTCTTTTAAAACTGCGAAGGCTGGGATTGTGCCTGATGGTACGTGGTAGGTTGTTCCAGAGATGGGTGCAGACGTGCAAAATCTTGAAGACGGGGCTGGGAGGTTCGGATGATTGTAGGTCTGTATGTTTGATGTCCCGTAGACTGAGCGGAGAGGGAGGGCAGGGTGGTAGACAGAGATGAGGGAGGAGATGATATGGAGGTGCAGCATTGTGGAGAGTTTATGAGTAGAGTGATTAGTTTTGCTGTTTTCTGTTACTGTTTGGGCAACCAGTGCTAGTGACAGACCACAGGGTAGAGGCATCTGTATAGCGGCTGGAGGAGAAAAGGACAAGCCTGGCTGCTGCTTTCAGGATGATTGGACGAGGGGAGAGTTTACAGAGAGGGAGACCGATAAGCAAGGAGTTACAGTAGTCAAGACGAGAATGATAAGAGCAACAATGGGTGTTGAGTTGTTTCCACAGTCGAGAAAAAGGCCGGATTCTGGAGATGTTCTTGAGGTGCAAGTGACAGGAGCGGCAAATGGATTGGATATATGGGGTGAAGGTCAGATCGAAGTCTAAGAAATAAACCCCAGACAATTTTTTTTGGGCCTGCTGCCTAGGTGATTATGGTGATGCCACACACTGAGAGAGGAAATAGCAGATGGGGGTTGGTTAGCAGATGGGGGAAAAACAAGAAGTTCGGTTTTTGGTGAGGTTTAGTTGGAGAATTGAGAGAGGACATGATGTCAGAGACAGGGACAGACAGTCACTGGTGTTTTGTGCAGGGCAAGTAGAGGTTCGGGAAGAGGTGTATAATTGAGTGTCATCGCGTAGAGGTGGTACTGGAAGCCAAAAAATCTACTGTTGTTTGGCCAATGGGGGCTGTATAGATTGAGAAGAGGAGTGGACAAGAAAAACTGACCCCTGAGGGACCCCTACGGCAAGACGGGAGAGGAGAGGAAGTGAACCTGCAAATGAGACACTGAAGAAGCGGTCAGAGAGGTAGCGAAGGAGAAAAACCAAGGCTAGGAGGAGCAGTTGTCCTGGATTGCCAAATGGTGTGTGCATTGCTGAGGAAGAAGTTGGTGATCTCACAGTGTCAAATGCTGCAGAGAGATCCAGAAAGAAACCAACAAGATTATTTGGCCCTGAGATTTTTATGGGCGGTGTGGAGATCGTTAGAGACTTTAAACTAGAGCAGTTTCTGTGGAGTGTAAAGAGCGGAAAACTGATTGTAGTAGGACAGAAGGGAGTTAGCAGGAGAGATAGGGGATTAGGCGAGAGTAGGACCAGCGTTCAGGAAGCTTTGAGATAAAGGGAAGGTTAGAGATGGTGGTAGTTGGCAGCTCAGGATGGTTCCAGGAGAGGGTTTTTTTAGTAGGGGAGTTATAGTAGGCCTGTTTTTAGGAGGATGGGATGATCCGGGGAGAGAGAGAGGTTACAGATTGCAGTAAGGTGAGAGAGGATAGCGGGAGAAATAGATGGAGAAGGTGGGATTGAATGGGGTCGCTAGTGCAAGGTGGTGGGGCGAGCAGACGTAGAAGCCTGGATACTTCTTCTTCTGTCGTGGGTCATGAGCTGAGAACAAACTAAGAGGATGGTGCGGGGAGGGACAGGATGTGTGTTCTGCTTGGGGTTTGTGATGAGTGTTATTGCCGGTACTGTCAATGTTGTATTGAGGTGAGTTGGCCAGGGCTCAAGCACAGAGGTCAGAGACCCACGAAATAGACAGGGCCTGTGCCCTTAGGACTCGAGAAAAAAAGGGAGTGGTGGTGTCAACAGGCGTTTTGGGGGTTGTTGTGTAAGGTTGAGATGAGGGTGGTGAAATATTTTTGTTTGGCGCTGTGAACGGGCAGTGTGATAAGTCCTGAGCATGGAATTTGTAGTGGGAGAAGAAAGTTGCAGGTAGCTCGACTTTCTCCACACACGCTCAGCAAACCTGGAGCATCGTTGCAGGAACCGTGTCTGAGGTTTGTGCCAAGGCTGCGGAGTCTGACTCTGGTGGTACGGTGTGTGAGGAAAATGGAGCCAATATGTCCTAGGGTGGTTGTGAGAGTTTCGTTGTAATGTTTGACAGCCAGGTCAGGTGAAAGGAGAGGGAGGAGATTGGGGGGCGTGTGGACTGTATGGTGTCTATGAGTTCCTGGGTGTTAATGGAGCGGATATTTCATGAATGGTGAAGGGAAGGTCGTGTGGTCCAGAGAAGGCTGAGAATCGATAGTAAAAGAGGATAAGGTTATGATCAGAGAGAGCATAAGGAGAATTGGTGAGGTTAGAAATTGATGAGAGGTACGTACAGAAAACCAGTTCAGAGAGTTCCCCATCCCTGTGGGTGGGAGAGTCAGTAAACTGCAAGAGGCCAAGAGAAGAGGTCAGTGAAAGAAACTGGAGGCAGAAGCGAGACATGGGGTCATCAATTGGGGATGTTGAATCACCCATGATGAGAGTGGGCATTTCAGAAGAGAGGAAATAGGGGAGCCAGGCTGCGAAATTTATTCCAGAAATTGGCAGGGTGAGCCGGGGGGTCTGTACCACAACTGGAGACTCTGATGGAAAATGGAGAAAGAGTCTAATGGTTGGACTTCAAAAGAGGGGACAAAGTTGAGGGAGGGTGCGGGAGGGGAATGACCTGGTATAGCTGCAGTGTGAGAGTGATGATTATGCGACTTCCTCCACACGGCCTGTTCTAGGTCAGGGGGTGTGGTTGAAGTGTAGGCCGCCATAGGTGAGAGCGGCAAGGGAAGCGGTGTCAGGAGTGCTGGAGCCATTGTTTATGTAGGGCCAGCTGGTTGAGGGAATGAGAAAGAAACAGGTCATGAACAGCAGAGAGTTTGTTGCCAAACAATCGGCATTCCACTGGGCACATTTTTTAAAAGGGGCAGGTGAAGACGTACCAGCGAATAGCGGGCAGGTTAGCGGGTTTCTATGGAAGGAGGAGGAAGTGGGATGAGCAAGTAAAGGAAGGAGGGCCGGGGTTAGGAGAGGATGTCACTGAAGCTGAGAAGCAGAGAGAATGAAAAGTGATAGCAGATGGTTAAGTGATGAGTATGAGCGGCGTTTTGTGATCTTATGAAAGCAGGCGATTTTGGGTCGTTAAAAAGGGAGAAACAGGGATGTGGGATGATACATGGGGAGGGGAGGACTGAGCGCTGATATGGATTATTTGTCTGGGGGTGAGACTGGGTGGTACAGTAGATGGGAGATGGATGCTAGGTTGATAGCATTAGTGAGCAATGGTTGAATTGGAAGTTGTGGAATCTTAAGTTAGGGTTACTCACTGAAAATAGCACTCCTCCTGGCCCCCTTATGCCAACTTTTGGTCCATTTCGGTCATAATTTCTTAAGATCACTTACAAAACTATCACTTTCAAATCTAGCAATTTCAAATCATGCACTAATATAATGACACGATTGGACCCGAGGTCAGATTGCCTCAGCTAACAAAATTATAGTGTGCTTGAGCTGGTCCTTCCTATATCTGTGAAATCAGGTGTTTGTAAATGGGTGAGTGTAACAAATGGCCTTCACAGAAAACCAGATTTATGTAAAGTTTGGGATCAAATGGCTGATTAAACAAAGGGTTATTAGGGGAAACACAGAGCTGGGTTGCTGTCTGTTCAACATAAATCATTTCAAATGACATATAATACAGCAGATATTTCAGAGCGGATGGGCTGAGGTTGTAGTTCACACACATACCAATCATCGACAATATATACAGCAGATATTTCAGAGGGATGGCTGAGGATTGTAGTTCACACAATACCAATTTAAATGCCACTTATATAATACAGCAGATATTTCAGAGGGTTGGCTGAGGAATTGTGTTCACACACACTACCAATTCCAATATGCACAATATAATACAGCAGATATTTTCAGAGGGATGGCTGAGGATTGTTATTCACACACATACCAATTCAAATGCACAAGGCCAAACTGCAAAAAGAAGTGACATACAGACGCACTCAGATACAGCTTTATCCTGACCTAGCTTGGTTCACGCTTCAAAAAAGGCGCTGTTTGAGACCACTCCTCTCACTCCTCAAGGACAGTGGAATTCCATATCAATGGGGGTTTCCTTTTTTGCTGACAGCGACCAAAAATGGCAGCTCTTTTTCCCCGTGCACATGCAGACCTGCCATCACTTTGTAAAGCTTTGGGACTGATTACTCCGGACATCCCGGACTGGGAATTAGGGACACCACATCCTGCCCCACCGCCAGTCTGGAGTCAGGTCCAGAAACGGCGAAAGCTTCCTTCCAAACCTGGATCGCCGAGGTCTCCTGCAATCCGGAGGGTGGGATGATCCCCCCCCGGACAGTCCTTGAATCTTCCTAAATTTATTATCTCATCCTTATTTCATTGCTGCCGATTTTTGTCATGGTCTCACTGGTATACAGTCATCTTAATGAGTTTTACTTAGTGTCCTGCAGGAATGGAGAGATCCCTTTCCCCCTCTTTCCCTCCTCCCTATTCTACTCCCCCTCCCCTTCACCTCCCATTTCTTTCCCTCACCCTTCCCTCTCCCCCCCCGTTTTTTTTTTCCCTCTCCAACCCCCCCCCCCCCCTCCTCTTCCCTTCCCTTTCCCCAACTTCAACCCACTTCTCTCCTTCTCTATAGTGTTTTCATAAGGGCCAGGCTTTGGGGTTGTCCCATTGAAGGAGCATCTGACAACTTTCCCCACTCAGGTTGGCCTATAATATAGGTCTCTCTAAATTGTGGTGGTAGCTACCCCACTTTTAAAACCCCAAAGCCCCTAGGTGTGAGAGTCCTGGTGTTTTTGTTTAGGGATGCCTGCTCCTCAGGTATCGCTTTTCAAGGTTCATAATATGCTTTATATCTATTTCTTAATTGTTAATTTGTTATGTTCGCCATCCCTAGTGTATCATGTCCGGAACCACTTTGTCCCAACTACCGACTGGAGACTTAATCAGAGATCATTAATTGGCTTCCCACCATGGCTAAGCTTATATCACTCAATGTAAGGGGCCTTAACTCCGATGTCAAGAGGCGTCTCTTATACACTGAATTGAAATCTTCAAAAGCAGATATTGCATTCATTCAAGAGACGCATTTTGATAAGGAGGGAGGATTCTCTTTTGCCAGGGGTCTCTTCCCGCATGCCTATGTTGCCTCACAATCGCGGAAGAAGGCAGGAGTAGCTATCCTTCTCTCCAGAACGTGCCCTATCCAGGTCCAACGTGTCATTTTGGACCTCCATGGTAGATATGTAATTCTCCAGGGTCTATTGGAAGGGTCCCCAATTGTGCTGTGTAACCTATATGCGCCTAATAGTTCTCAAATTAGGTTTCTCAAACGGGTATTATCTAAGGTATCTCGATTACTGCCGGCCTTGGTGTTAGTAGGGGGGACTTCAATGTTTCTTTTTCAGATTCCATGGACAGGTTGCAGGTTAAGAACACCCCATTGTCACGGACGCAGAGGGGACTCTCTAGGGAATTTCGCAAGTTACTTCGTTCCCATGCATTCTGCGACCAGTGGCGGGTACACCATCTCACAGGTAAGGCATGGTCAAGTTACTCCACGCCTCATGGGGTGCATACCCGTATAGACTATTTTTTTGGGAACATTTGGGCTTTGAGAACAACAGCCGAAACAGATGTGGGTGTTATCACGTGGTCGGACCACGCTCCGGTGACCCTTACCCTGAGTCCTGGGCTGGTGGGCAGTAGGAAATGCCACTGGCGGTTAAATGAAAGCCTTCTCAAAAAGCTGGAATTACGAGAGGAGGTGAGATCCTGCCTCACGGAGTATTTTGCAGCTAATGAGGGTTCGGTGTCTTCTGTAGCTACATCACAAGGCGGTGGTTAGGGGATGCTGCCCTGGGCTCCCGTATTAAAAGAGATAGAGGAGCGCAGATGGAAATGCTTATGCAACAGTTGAAGGACCTGGAAACTAGACTACATAATAGACCTTCCAGATCACTCCTTTGCCGCATAGTGGCTGTGAGAAATCAGCTGAAAACTTTAGCGTTGGACAGGACGGAGAAGTTGCTGATGTACTACAAACAGAAATTTTATGTTAGAGGGAATAAACCCCACACACTATTAGCTAGACAATTACGAAATGAATCTGCGGGGGGCGCCCCTCAAGCCATAAAGGACCAATCGGGTACATTAATATATGATCCGGACACAATGTCCCAGGTTTTTAGAAATTACTTTTCAGCACTCTATTCTCTACCTGATGAGCTGCCGTCGAACGCGAACCACAGAATTGATTTGATTGCAGACTTTTTGGGTAAATGCAGCCTTCCGAAGCTCCCTCCACAGGCGTTGACGGAGCTCAATGCCCCGATAATGCCAGAGGAAATTGAAGATCTTGAAAAACATGCCCAACGGCAAAACTCCTGGTCCTGATGGGTTGACATATTTATACTACCAAACATATTTTCCCCAATTATGACGGCTTTATATAATTCGTTTCTACAAGGATCCCCAATACCGACTACCATGTCCCACTCATATATCACTCTTATTCCCAAACCGGATAGAGACCAGTCGGACCCGGAAAACTATAGACCTATAGCCCTGCTTAATTCAGACTTGAAGATCTTTACAAAGCTCCTGGCGGATAGATTGGCTCCCTGGCTCCCTACGCTGATCCATAAAGACCAGGTGGGATTTGTGGTAGGCAGGCAGGGTGCGGACAACACCCGGAGGGCCTTGGATCTGATAGAGATTGTCAATAGATGGGATCAATCGGCTCTTTTTTTGAGCTTAGACGCAGAAAAAGTGTTTGATCGCTTAAATTGGTCCTTTTTATTCACAACACTGGGAGCATATGGATTGCAGGGTCCGTATCTGGAGGCGATACGAAGTTTATACAAATATCCTACAGCCGCAATTCGATTGCCCACAGTATGTCAACACTCTTCCAGATTAAGAATGGGACTAGGCAGGGCTGTCCGCTTTCCCCGCTCTTATTTGTAATGTCTATTGAACCCTTAGCGGCAGCGATTCGCATGAACCCGGACATCAAAGGGGTTGTAGTACACAATAGGGAATTCAAACTTTCATTGTTTGCTGATGACATTCTTTTGTCCCTGACCTCCTTACATACGACATTGCCTAACCTTCACTCCCTGTTGAGGGACTTCGGAAGGTTGTCTGGATACAAGGTAAACACAAAAAAAACAGAGGCCCTGCCTGTTAACATCCCAGATTCTCAAGTGGTCTCCCTACAGGCCAACTTTCCTTATAATTGGAAAACAGAGGCGATAAAATACCTGGGGGTCCATTTGACGGGATCGTACACTACGGTATATAGACAAAATTACCCCAAGCTATTCACGGAAATTAAGAAATTACTTGATAAATTGCACTGCTTAACCTCTTCTTCTTTGTTTGGGAGGGTTGCAATCGTATAAAGATGACGATCCTTCCCCAAACTACTTATATTTTTTTTGAAGCTCTTTCCGGATCCAGTACCCTATGCGGGAAGCGCAGGGCTTTGCATGCGGCTATTTTTTACGTTTTCTCTGGGCACGAAGAGGCACAGAGGGGTTCCCCGAAAGAGTGTAATTTGCTGGGCACCAAGTCAGCGGGTGGTTTGGGGGTCCCCGGATATAAATTAAAATATTTCTGGGCCCGGCTCCAAGCTACTGAGAATCCCCAGGATTTGTCGACCTTGTTTCCCTATAACGTTTGGGTAGAGATTTGATAAACTTTTGGGTTGGCCCCCTGTACAACCCTTATTCACTATATTGAATACTCTTCCTGAGGTTCCATCAAGACAAAAAGCTCCTGGGCCCTATGAACCCTTTTGAGAATATCTTGGCCGAAATTTAGCTCTTAACGCTTTTTGTTATCTCTGAAGAGCCTCACCTTATGTACGCTCCCTTTCTGATTATCACCCCCTCCCTGCCGGATAGTCTGGTCGGCCCGTGGAAAGCTTTTCAAGCCCTGTTTTGACAAACGATTTAGTTTAGATTCCGCAGACATAGTAGATTGATTAGAACTAGGAAAAAAAATTAATGCTTCAAATTTGAGGATTATTAAAGTCATCCTTTGTTTTGGTCAAGACCATGGGTTTTATTATTACCTCAAATCGGTCACTTTGTATGCGCCAGGTGCCTTAAAAACTAGAGGGTTTTCCACCCCAACTTAGCTTTGAGCAGTTAGCAAGCAGGCCACGTCTACCAAAAGGACTCGCATCCTCCGCTATTTATCAGACAATGTGTCTCCCAGACTCAGAGATCTCCGAGGCATAAGTAAATATGGAATAAATGTAATAAGCATGTGGGAACGGATATCTCCCTGGCCGAAATGGAAAGATCATCTGGGAAGAGAGCCTCTAAAAAATCTATCTGTGTGTTTATATAAGGATAATCAGTACAAGTGAATAAGCGTCTGGTATCCATAACACCTCAAAGCCTGATACATAAATGTCAATTCCTATTGTTATCTGATCCATTGTTTTGTAGAATTCGGAATGGTTGTGCAACATCTTTATTTCACATTTACTGGGGACTGTGTGGGCATATTCAGCCATTTTGTGGAGAGGGGTGCGCAATCTCCTACATGAGGTAAAAGTTTACGGTCTCCCTTAGATCCAAAGTTCCTTTTGTTTAATTTTGTTACCACAATCCCTATAGGTAAAGCGGAGATGCAGCTGGCTCTGCCATATCTTTTTAACAGCAGCCAATGCCCTAATTGCTAGATGTCTGGACAATCCCCTTCCCTCCCTCTAACGATGATTCTTTTTTCCCAGCGGATACAGGAATGACGCATAATGAATACCTTGACAGCTTCTCCTCAAGTGGGGTCAAGTAGATAAAATTTTTAGAAAATCCTGGCCCCCATGGGGACGTCTATGCTGTCCAACTCGGTATAGCTAACTGAAATTGTCCTTTAAGAGGAAACAAAAATGGTTTCCTCCCCACTGTTGTGGGTCCTTTTGTGTCTTCCCTGATGTTTTTCCCGTGATTTGTCGTTATTGATTGTCCCTTAGGACTACAATGGTTATCACTATATGTTATAAAACACTAAAGTCCATGAGGATAGTCCTCCTAATATTACTCTAAAATTAGATAATTCATAGTTGCATTAAGTAAACCGGTTTATTGAAATGCTGTCCATTTTATGCCTGACTTAGAATCCGTTTTGAAACGGAGTCCTATAACCGTTAAATTAGTCCTTAAGGATGAAGTAGGAGTTTTTTTTGTAAAGAAAGAAAGATGCATAGTCCCCCAATTGTTTGCATACAGGTACTCATTAATACCATTGTTGTTATCATATTCTTATATCTGTTAAGGTGTTCTCCTGGAATACTATGGGACAAAACCTATCAGTGTACCCTTGTTTGACTTTGTTATCTGTCAATAACTACAGTTTATACAAAAAAAAAAATCCCAATATCATAAAAAAAATGGTAATTTATTGTATCTCTTACTCTCTTCTTATTACATTTTTAAATCTTTACTTTCCCTTTATTTTACTGCCTTTATTTTCATATTCAAAGTTTTATCAATAAAAAGTAATTGAAGAACAAGGTTTAAATATTTAGACTTCTTAAAATGCAGGAAAACATCATCATAGGGACAGATGTCTTTTGTGAACCTAGTTGGAAAGAAAAATTCCCAATGCAAATCTGTCACAAGGGTTGTAATTATGGCATAATTCATAGTACTGCTTATATAAGGCACAAGGTCCCCCTCTGACTGAAGACCATGGGCACAACCAACACCTAGAGTTACTCTTCTGCTCAGTTCGTAGACTTCATCGACTACAAAATCACAGTTACACCTTAGACCAAAAAGTTAGGGATATGGCTTTTGCTAGAAATTTCAGGATGAAACATAACATTTTTATTGAAATTTTTTTTTAATTTTAACTATATGATAACCATCATCTTTATCTTTAGAATGCCACATGTCCCAACTGTTTCCCAGGATGTTTCAGTACTTTTTTTGACTATAGGCCAAAAGCCCTGGAGGCAATGACTCCAAGGTAAATTTTTTTTCATGAAATTACTCACTGTAAGCATGGGCCCACCCAAGAGGCAGTGGAGATTACAGAGAGGTGAATAAAGTGGCTTCAAAAATGGTTGTAGAAAGGGATTTGGTTTTTTTTGGTAGAACTGGGCTGACTTCTGTCCTTGCCTACAGACTCATGCAGGTACCAGGCCTGCCAACCTACATGGGGAGGGTGCAGTTATTTTAGTAATCGGGGGACAAATGGCCAGGAATTTTGGGAGGAATAATTAAACTAGGACTGGGACGGAGGGCAGCTACAACAGATAGCATGAAATAATAGTGAAGATTAGAGAGCTGGAAATTAGTAATTAAAAACAAGGCGTGGAGTGGAGGAAGGGTTTGTAGCAATGTTAAAAAGAACAGGGGATAAAGGGAATGAAAAAACCAAAAAATCTCTAAATATGGCATGCTGACCTAATGGAAATGGATCTCACAACAAAATAAATGAACGAGAATTATTAATTTCCTGAAGAAAAATATGACATAGTGGGGGATAACTGAGACATGCTACGAGACTAAGAGCAAGATGTACTTCCCGCAGACAAATAGATTGAAGTGGGCTAATCAGAATTAGGTTTGTTTTATTATGGGCGACTTTTAACTACTCAGACATAAAAATTGGGAAACGAACTTCTGTTAAGCTCTCATAAAGGAACAGGTTTTTCAATAACTAAAGAAAAGTACCTTCCCAACTGGTGCAGGTTCGACAAGAGGGAAAGGCCCCTCTAGACTTTAATAATTCACTAATACTCCTTACAAGAGTAACAAAGGTTAAGGTGAGGGCACCTAGGAAATGCGACCACATATTAATAAATATCCATTTATCCATCAATAGAGTTTTTTTGTTGACAATCCCCACAAAAATTACCAGAATTTATTTGGAATGCTAATTTATTCTGCATAGGTAGGACCCTAAAGTCGTAATGACTGAGAAAGGTTGTTTTTTTTTAAAAATAACAGAACAAATAATAAATGGGGAGAATCTTAAAAACATCTTAGACTCCCCACCGTGTGAGGGAAGTAACAAACCTTTATGGTAATAAAGTAATTAAAAAACAGTAAAAAAACCAAATGTGATCAACAGAGAGTAAAAGGAGGCAATAAATAACAAAATTAAAGCGTTTCAGCTACTTAAACAGGAAAGGGCATTTAGAAGCGGCACTAAAAATCTAAAAAGGAAAAAAATAAAATATTTTTAAAAATAAAATGATAAAAGGCAGCAAAGCTTGTGACAGAAAGCCAAATTGGCCATTAAGAAATTAAAAACTAACACCAAAATATTTTTTTAAACTATATAAATAGTAAAAAAGAATTAAAAAAGGAAAATGATGTTCCCCTTTTTGAATAGTAAGTGAGGGAGAATTAAAGAGTGCGATTAGGAGAAAGCAAACTATTAAACTATTTTCTTTCTCCCACTGGATTTACAGAGAGGAAGATGACCTTCCCAGTATTGATCAGAATAAAGTAAACCTCCCCAACCATAAAATGTTATCACGTCTTAACCAGTGAAGAAGTGCAGCTCCAACTTAAGAAGTATTAAAAATAGACATATCCTCCAGGTCCCCCTGAAACGGGAATTAACACCCCCTGGTGGTCCTAAGAGAACTTAATAATGTCATAGATAGGCCCCTATTCTATCATATAATATTGGACGTGTTATAATAAACGTGTTTATGTTCCCAAAGGATTAGCGCAATAGAAAAATTTGTGTCAATATTCAATAAGGATCTGTAAAACTATAGGCCCGATAAGTTAAATTCTCTGTTTTTTGTAGGTAAATGTTTTGAAGTTATCTAATGAGATGCTATATCTGAGTAACTCACTGAAAAATAAAATGTATAACGCCGTTCCAGCATGGGTTTTTTAATGAATCGTTTCTATGTCCAAACTAATCACACTCAACTTCATGAGGAAGTTTTAGGTTCCTAGACTGGATCGGGTGGGGCATTGGGATGTTTTGTAAATCTAGAACTTTTTCTAAAAGCAATTTGATACTGTTCCACCTTAAAAGGTTTGGTAAGTAAAATTAAGAATGATTGACTGGGGAAAATGCATTTCAAAATGGGTAAGTAAATGGCTCAGTGGATAGAAAACCAAAGGGTGGGTGATTAATACGGACCTACTCGACTCAATCCCTGTTGCTAGTGGGGTACATACAAAAACAAATATACAACTTAGTAGGCAGTCCCAGGTCCATGACCTCCAAGCCCCCTCCCAAGATTTACTTGAAATAATTGGAACAGCGTAATGTGGCTAACAGGAAACGTTTGTCTATTATTGGAAAATTCTTTACATACAGGTTGAAATGCAGTAAAAAAAAGGAGGGTAAACGCAGAAGGTTTTCGGAAGCAACCTCTGTTCCCTTTGTTCCAAGCGCCAACAGGTTTAAAACACAGACAAATCAAGGTTATGCACATGGGAGGTAAAATTCCAATCCAGATTACATGTTTTAAACGAAAAAACCCGCTGGAAAAAGTGACTTGTAGAAGGAATTAGAAACTTAGTTGACAGTAAACTTAATTTGGAAACTGAAAACGGATTAACTCCAGAGATCAGCCTGTAATGCGCTCCCAGAGGAGATTGGCCATCTCTGGACGCAACATACAGTATTTTGAAGCCCTTCTGTTACTGCGGAGCAAGAGAGCGAAGGCCTCTCCCGCTCTGCCTGAGGTTCTCACACCCGTGAGCGGTCAAACAGCTTGCGGCTTCACCAAAGACGAGCACTGGTTTCCTTCGCCAGGCGCGCTGATGATGTCCCCCAACGCCGCCCAGTGCAGGAAGAAGACAGAAAACAGCGGGGGCTTCAGAGAGCGGGAGAAAGGTCAGTTATTGTTATTTTAGTTTTCAGTTATTGTTACTGTTATTTTTTGTATTTTTATTTATCTCTCTCTACCTGCTGTGAGATATATAACCTGCCTACATACCTACTGGGGGACCTATGTAACTGCTGTGGGACTAATAACCTGCCTACATACTTACTGGGGAACCTATAACCTGCCTATATACCTACTGGGGGACCTATGTACCTGCTGTGGGACTTATAACCTGCCTATATACCTACTGGGGAACCTATAACCTATCTTTATGACTACTGGGGGACCTATATACCTGCTGGGGTACATGTAACCTACCTATATATAGTGTATATAGGTATTGGGTAGAACTGAGTTAAATATATGAGTCTGGCCCTCTAAAACCATTCCAATTTCTTGTGTGGCCCCATAGGAAAATTAATTGCCCACACCTGACTTAGAGAGTCAAAAATACATCAGGAAATAGTAAGATGTGTGTCAGAATTTAGGTTTAAAGAACAGAACAGATTATATGGGAAGCGTGCCATAGTCTAATTTGGGAGCAGATCCCGGGGAATTTAGTGAGCTAAGGGGGTCAATCTGAAAGGAGTATGTGCCTTCAAAGCAGACTAACAACCTATAATACATATAAACAGTTAGTAGATCCAATTTCAATGACCTCTGCCATGGTTGGGGGCTCAGGCCTCTTCCAGTTCCTGGGTATAGTCATTGTTTTACTGTTATGGTGGATCTCACGTATCCCAAGTAAAAATAGGGGAAAGGCTGAAGACCATAAATACTGATAGTCAATTAATTTTGCAATAAACTTGTAGACTTCAGACTAGAATGGAGTTAGACAGGGGCCTCACAGGAAACCTCAGTTGTGTATAATACCATTTTTTTATTTTTTATTTTTAATAATACCATCCAATTAACAACTTTTTGTTGTGTTTATTTGGAGTAATAGCAACACAATAAAGCCCTAATACCACGCTAACAAATCACCCAACTTCCCACTATAAAGAAGTAAACTGCTTCTTTAGATCCTTTTCCCAATTTAAAAGGTTGGCGCTCTTAACCACATAAAAATTCTTGGTTAGGAGGTAATATAAATTGATAATGTTTTAACAGCTACTGCAAACTTTGTCTTGTCCTCATATCTACTCTTCCTAATTTTCTCACTTGTTTTGTTGATATGGCACCTGTTTTGTATGTTCGCTGTCACTTTATTTTTCAATAAGGTTGAGTGTGTGTGTGAGTGGGGGGGGGGGGGGGGGGGGGGGGGGGTGGGGGGGGGGGGCGGGGGTGGGGGGGGGGTGGTGGGGGGGTGAGGGGGGAGGGTGGGGGGTGGGTGGGGTGTGGGGTGGGGGGGGGGGGGGGGGGGGGGGGGGGGGGGGGGGGGGGGTGTCGGTGGGGGAAGTAACAAAGAATTGCTTAAAATGTTTAACATGAAAGATAATTTTAAACAAGGCAGTGTTCCCATTTTCTGAATTACATAAAATATCCTTCTTTTACAACAAAACTACAGATTTATTTTTTATTTAAATTTGCTCATGGGACTTCCAATGATCTGGAATTAGGGGTTTTGGAGTGCATGTGAGCAGAATAACAGAATTATTCTTTCTCAGTTCTCTCTTCTCTTGTTTCCCGATGAAGTATTGAATGCATGGGAATATGGTCCCTCTGTAGAAGCTTCAAAAGCCTTTTAACAGTGGGGGTGCCATGAATGGTTTGAGATTATAGGGCTTGAAGACATTTTTTTATAGAAAGAAGCGAACTGTGCATTCCCCTTTCTGATTCTATGTATTTTTTTCATCATGTTTGTGTTGCATTATATTATCCTCTATAAATTTAACCTCATCAGGCCCCTGTTCACACAGTGGAATTTCACACAGATTTCGGTGCAGAATCCATATGTATTCTATGAGATCCCATTATAGTGTAGTGAGGAAACCCCCTGAGAAACCATGCCAATTATTTATGCGGGCAGGGTCCCCCCAAACTAAAGTCCTTTTCCAAGAGTTTCCCACCAACAGGTCAAGTTTTTTCTGCTTTTCCCAGCATTGTAGAGGTAATAAACAGTCATATGAAAAAGTTTGGGAACCCCTAATTAATCTTAATTAATATTAGTTTCTAATTATTTTTGGGTGTTTTGCAACAGCCATTCTTTCCAATAATGATAAAATCTAATAACTGAAGGACCCACAGTAAAAATAATTTCCCGGATTGAAAATGAGATGTTTTTAATTGTACTGAACACAAAAATGTGTCAATGATCCCATTAAACCTCACTTAAAACCAAATTTTGACTGGTGCAAAAATTTGGTACCCTTTATCATTTTATTTTTGATGTTTGAATACTAACCTAACTACTTGTTTATTTTTAAGTACTGACTTTCTGAAGCACATTGGTTTTTGTATAAGTAACCTCTACTGGATCTTTAAAAAAACTTCATAAGCCGTATAATCCCAATGATGAGAGAGGGGAGCGAGTTAATTAAGGTGGCCTTAAAGGATAAGGATGGCCAATTGCAAGTTATTGTTTCTCACAATTTGAATCTCCTGTGAAGAAGTGGCATCAATTGCAAGCCTCCTCCAAAAAAAAACAACAAAAACATAAAACAACTCACAAAATGATCTAAAACAAAATTGTTTCAACATAGTTTTTTGTTCAGGAAAGGGTGAAATAGTTTTGTTTCAGGGTAAAGTGATACAAAAAATTTTGTCCCTCAGAGATGAAACCTGTCAGTTTCCACTGTGAGGAACATAGTAAGAATGGAAGACCACAGGGACAGTTCTTGTTAAGCCCAGAAGTGGCAGGCCAAGAAAAATATCAGAAAGGCAGAGAAGAAGAATGGTGAGAACAGTCAAGGACAATCCACAGACCCCTCCAAAGAGCTGCAGCATCATCTTGCTGTAGATGTTGTCACTGTGCATCGGTCAAAAATACAGCACAACTTTGCACAAGGAGAAGCTGTATGGGAGAGTGATGCGAAAGAAAGGCCGTTTTGAAAGCACGCCACAAACAGAGTCGCCTGAGGTATGAAAAAGCAACATTTGGACAAGCCAGCTTCATTTTGGAAGAAGGTCCTGTGACTGATGAAACAAGGATTGAGTTGTTTGTTCATACAAAAAGGCGTTTATGCATGGCGTCCCAAAAACACAAGCATTCCAAAAAAAACACTTGCTACCCACTGTAAAATTTGGTGGAGGTTCCATCATGATTTGGGGCTGTGTGTCCAATGCCGCACCGGGAATCTTGTTAAAGTTGAGGGTCGCATGGATTCAACTCAGTAATCAGCTGATTCTTCAGAATAATGTACAAGAATCAGTGATGAATTTGAAGTTTTCGCGGGGAAAGGATATTTCAGCGACAATGATCCCAAACACAGTTCCAAAACTACTCAGGCATTCCCTGCAGAGGAACAATTACAATGTTCTGGAATGGCCAGCCCAGTCCCCATCATTGAACATCTGTGGGATACTTTGAAGCGGGCTGTCCATGCTCGGCGACCATCAAACTTAACTGAACTTGAATTGTTTTGTAAAGAGGAATGGTCAAAAAATACCTTCATCCAGGATCCAGGAACTGATTAAAAGCTACAGGAAGCGACTAGAGGCTGTTATTTTTGCAAAAGGAGGATCTACTAAATATTAATGTCACTTTTCTGTTGGGGTGCCCATACTTTTGCACCGGTCAAATTTTGGTTTAATGCATATTGCACATTTTGTGTTAGTACAATAAACCTCATTTCAATCCGGAAATATTACTGTGTCTATCAGTTATTAGATATATCAAATTGAAATGGCTGTTGCAAACACCCAAATATTTAGAACTAAAAATGATTAAGATTAATAGGGGTGCCCAAACTTTTTCATATGACTGTATAATTATTATCAGTGCATTCTGTGGAAGATTCTGAAAACATGACATGTTGATGAGCCTTGAGGACTGGAGGTTACACAGCACAAATTTTTCCTATATGCTTTTGACAAGCTACTTATTACTTATGTTGTTTCCACGCAATGAATGGGGCTAATCCGTGCTGAAACCTGCCACACACAATGAAAATCTGTGGCAGCAACCTTACTAGATAATGAAATAAGCTTCCCACTGTTTCCTGTTGCCTGGCATAGGACAGCATAAATCTGCTGACAAGTTCCCTTCAACATGAGAGGAGACATGACAAGTTCTTTAAAGAAGTTGTTATAATCTAAAAGTACCACCAGATGGCACCAATGTCTTATATAATGTCTATTATAAAAGACCTTCAACTACATAGGCTGCAATCTGTATCATACTGTGATACTAACCGTGTATGTTTCCATTGGTCATGATTAGAACCATAAAAAAGGTTCTATGCCGAGTAGTGTTGAGCGAACTGTTCGGAAAAAAGGTTAGTGTGAGTTGAATTTCATGTATTTTCCGAACCCGAACTGAACCAAATTTTTCGCCACAAATTCAGTAAAATTCGAGTTCGGGACATGCATTCAGTGCCATTTTTACTTTCACTTTCAGCTGCTTTCTTCAGTGCAGAGCACAGAGGGGGGTCAAAAATGTCACCACTGAGGGTGTAGGGATCTCATTTGTTGCTAAAATCACATGACCGTCTTATGTATGTCACTGTATTTCCTATTGAACGCCATTTTGACCTTACTATCAGTACTGAACACACTGCTGCCTCTGTGTGCTTGTTTACCAGCAGACAGAAACACCATTTTCTAGCGATTTTACACAGGAAAAGCTGCTAGCTAGATTAGTCGGGGGGGACAGCTAGCTTAGGGAATCATACACATCAATAGTTAGGGAGATTTGTATAGTTTTGTATAGCTGGCGGTATTTTTCCTATCTTTATTCAGAGTGTCCATAAGTTCATTTCTCCTGTTTTGGAGGTCCAGCCACTGCAGAAGACACCATCAGCAAATCTGCCATAGAAAGAAAAGTGTTGCTATGTTGCTTCCAGGATTCTTCCATAAGACAGCATTAACAGATATTCCATTAAAAGAAATATATTTCTACTCCTATTTGCCAGATGGAAATTATAGGGATTTAAGAAAACTGTTGATTTGCTGTCTTTGGAGTACATTTCGTCAATAAGAGACTGTGAACAAATCTTGACCTTTTTAATATTCATATTTTTGAACATGGAGTGAACTAGAGGTGGCAAGCAAGCAAGGAGGGGCGTAGGATGTGGAGCTAGAGGTACGAGACAAGATGCTCCTTCCAATGCTCAGGACAACACACAAGCGAGCACATCGTCAGTTGCAGGACCATCAGGCCTGTCATCGTTTGGTCGGCTCCCTGTGTGTCTGATTACTGAAGAGCGTCGCCGATCTGTTCTTCAGTGGTTAATCCAACCTGCATCGAGCGGTTTTACCTCCTTGCCCTCTCAGTCACAGCCACAAATGTCGTCATCATCATTGTCATCATCAATCCAACCTGAAGCAAACACAGCCCAAATGTCACCCAATGTACAGACAACTGTGTATAATCCATATTCTGAAGACCTCTTTGATGACAAAATGCGGTTGGGGTCATAAGGCATTTCAAAAGATCAAGACGCCAAAGAGGATGATTCTGTCTGCTGCGACGCCCAATCGCTCAGAGGAAGAGGAGGCAGTCCGTCGGCAGAAATATCAAACGGTCAGCAGTGCCTTGCAGTGCCTGTGGCTTCTAGCCTGCAGCTTGAGGATGTAGACTGTCAGGAACAGGAAGTCACCTGTGATGATGATGATATTGCGGCTCCAACGTGGTCTTTTTAGCAGCAGCTGGCGAGCGGATCATCAGTGGAGGAGGAGGATGGGGTAGTGTCAGTGCGGGTCCGGCTTGAGAAAGGGAGAGGGCGGTTGCACGAGTCCGCTGACATTAGTCTGCCAGCCATGGTCAGTGGTGGCAGCGGGAACACCGCTACTAGGTTTTCACCGTTGAAGTGGTCTTGACCTGTGAAGCCTGGGCCTTTTTCGATTCGCCGAGCGACGTCATATGCTGGATTTGCCGTCAACGCGTTAGTGGAGAAAAGAATGTAAACCACCACCAGCATGAACAGGCACATGCATGTAAAGCATGACCTGCTTTGGAAGAGTCACTTGGAGAAAAAAGTTCACGAAGGTCCTGGGCTTCAAACCATTGTAACCTCTTTTACCGCCTCCTCTTCTGCCACGTCCTAACCCAAGCGGTCCTCTGCTGCCATTGTACCGGAGCAGCATCGGCAAGCACCTTTCCCAGTCCCAGACACTGTCGGCCGATTCTCACCACTAGCAACACAGTCTTCACTTTCCCCTCCACCACTCTGACCTGCACGCCGTACAGCGGCCAGTCCAGAGGCCAGCCTTCTGTGTACCAGTTGTGGGAGCAGAAGAAACGCTTTCACCCCAACAATCCCAAAGCCAAAAGCCTGAATGTCGTCATTGCCAGGCTGTTGACCTTGGAAATGTTGCCTTTCCACCTTTTGGACACAGATGGGTTCCACCACATCATGGCCCTGGCATGTCCCCAATATCAGATGCCGAGCAGGCATTTCTTTGCCAGAAAAGCTGTCCCTGCCCTGGCCAGCCACATTGCAGGAAAGATCTCCAGCGCGTTGGCTGCATCTGTGTTCGCCAAAGTCCAACTCACTACAGACACATGAACTAGTAAGCACGGTCAAGGGCGTTACATCTCACTGACTGCTCACTGGGTAAGTTGGCTGGATGACAGTGCCTCTGGTGAGGGGTCTTGGGCTCGGCAGACACTCTTCCACACTGCAGGGATGGTGCAGAGTCTTGATCCTCAACCTCCATGGGTAGCATCACATGCCAAGAGAAACCAGGCCGTTCTAAAATTAATAGGTCCTGGAGACCATCAACACACAGGTCAAGAGCTGTGGACGGCTCTGTGCACTGAGACCAACTAGTGACTGGGTGCTAAGAACCTGGTGCCAGGCAATGTGGTGAGCGACAACGGGAGAAATCTCATTGCCGCCAAAGGGTAGACTTGCCTGGCACATGTCATGAACCTATTTGTGCAGAAATTTCTCAAGTTCTACCCGGGTCTTGACTGTCTGCTGAGGAAGGCTCTAGGTATTAGCTCACACTTCCGGCATTTGCACCCTGCTTCGGCACGATTGGCAACGTTGCAGCGTCATCTGGGCCTCCCCGCCAACCTTCTCATTGTCGACGTGGCAACACGCTGGAATTCCACCTGCCACATGCTCCAGCGATTGTGGCAGCAGCGTAATGCCATTATGCAGTATGAAGTGTCGCATGGCCTCACGAGCAGTGGTGCGGACCTCGGGGTGTTGAGCCATAGAGAGTGGAGGCAGGTGAAGGATCTCTGCAACATCCTTGACAGTTTTGAAGACGCACACAAAATGGTCACTCAGGACAAGGGCATTGTCACCATGACCATTGTGGTCATATTTTTACTAGAAAAAGCGTTAGGCACTCTGCAGCAGCAGGTCCTGTCAGTGATGGAGGAGGATGAAGTGGACACAGAGCCTTATTCGCCAGAGGATGTAGAAGGCCCGACTGTTTCCCAATTGTATTGGTCTTCTTTAGGTGGTGGTTCGAGGTCCAGGGTGGGTGCAGGACGGCAGTTAAGCCCATAGAGTAGAGGGCATAACGCTAACAAGGCCTCTCGTGACGGTCAGGATGAGAAAGTGGAGGAGGATAATGAGGCAGGGGTGGACACCAGCGGTACCGATTATCCTTCAGTGTTAAGAGGTTGGCACAGATTTCAGGACAAGGAGGAGGAAGAAGAGGAGGAAGATCTGGCTAGTGCCTATCGACCCCAAGGCTTGGGAGATCCTGGCAGCATCTTATACATGAGTGCTTGGATGCTACATTACCTGCAATATAACCCATGCATCAAGGCAATCAAAATGAACAGCAATTACTGGGTTGGGACCCTCCTTGAACCACATTACAAATCAAAAGTGAGCAATTTCCTTCCACCCACACAAATTGACAGTAGAATTCAGGAATTTGAGACAGTGCTCATTGACCAACTCGAGACATCTGTTGCATCTTCTTCACATTCTAATGTCACAGTGGAACAACGTCAGCAACGTGAACGCAGTAGAATGGCAAGTAGCCACCGCAGCAGCAGGTAGTGTGGCAGAAGTGCACTGGTTAACATTTTTAACTCAGTTTTTACCATCTCACCAATGCCTGAAGGCAAGGCAGCATTCGGACACATCAAGCCTGGTCCATGACTACCTGTGGCTCAACACCAATGATTTTGGACTTGATCTGGGTGTCGAAAATGGATGAATGGCCTGGGCTTGCTCAACACACCATACAAATTTTAGCCTGCCCAGCAGCCAGCGTTATCTCAGAACACACCTTCAGCACAGCTGGCGGGGTGATAACTGACAAACGTATCCGTCTTTCCCCTGAGAATGTGGATTGTTTGACATTTATCAAAATAAATCAAGCGTGGATCTCTGACGATTTTGTTGCCCCGGTTGCCGATTTCACCGACTAGTAACTAGTACTGCCCGTGCTGCCGTATTGGCATCCCTGGTGGTAGCAGCTAGTTAGGTTAGTTTGAGGCGAGGGGGGTGTACAGCAAGCTTAGGGAATCATTGACAAGAAGAGTTAGGGTTTTTTATATTGCTGGCTGCATCTTTCCCATCTTTATTCTGAGTGCCCAAAAGTTCATGTCTGCTGTTTTGGGGGTACAGCTAATGCAGAAGACAGCATTAGCAAATCTGCTATACAAACTAATTGCTTTAACATACTGGTTACAATTTTTATTGTGTGTCTAAAAGCTCATTTTTGCCGGTTTTGGGGTCATGCTGCTGTAAAAGACAGCGATAGTCAATGTCCTATTCCCAAAAATCTTGTTTCAAATACTCATTTCTTCTTGAAAATTTTAGTGAGTGTCCAAAAGGTCATTTTTGCTGGTCATGCTACTGTTGAAGACACTGTTAGTAAATGTCCTATAGAAAGAAATGTATTTCTGTTGCTACCAAACACTTTGGTTTCATCTTGCCATATGACATTCTCCCAGTACTCTTTTGGATCATCCAAATGCTCTCTAGCAAACTTCAGACGGGACCGGACATGTTCTGGTTTAAGCAGGGGGACACATCTGACACTGCAGGATCCACACTGACCAGTCCCTGGTGGTATAGTGTATTACTGATAGTAGACTTTGTTACGTTGGTCCCAGCTATCTGCAGGTCATTCACTAGGTCCCCTCCGTGTGGTTCTGGGATTTTTGCTCACCGTTCTTGTGATCATTTTGACCCCAATTTTATTTCTGGTGTCCTTCGACAGCTCTTTGGTCTTCACCATAGTGGAGTTTGGAGTGTGACTGTTTGAGGTTGAGGCACATAGTAACTAGCAGGAGCCCCAGTTCACTTTTTGCACCAGGGCCCAAGAAGTTCAACTTACGCCTTTGCTTGCAAGCTTTGTACATGTGATATATGTGGTGGCAGCAAGAACATTCCAATAGCGAAAATGGAGGTTCAGCTGGCAGGGGCGTAGTTATACGGGGTGCAGCAGTAGCAGACACTATGGGGCCCTGCATCTTGAGGAGGCCCAAAAGCCCCTTTCACACATAAGAACACACCAGTATTGGAAATGGCACATGGTAACTGGCAGGGGTGCCAATAGGGCAGTACTCCTGTCAGGGACCCTAATCAAAAAGAGGCCCAGTGATATGTTAAAAAATAGGAACTAGTAATAGATGGGAGGCCCATTTGATTGAGCTGCAAGGGGCCCTGAAATGGTTAATAGGTGACTGACGGCAGCCCTGGCTACCACTGCACCCCCTATAATTACAGCCCTGCCAGCTGAACCTCCATGTTCCCCATTGGGATGTTCTTGGGCCCTGGTGAAAAAAGTGATAGAGGGTTCCTGCAAGTTACCATGTGCCAATTCCAATACTGGCGTCTTATGTGTCAAAGGGACCCGTTAGCAGCTGCTACCTTTGCACCTCATATAGCTATGCAGTCCTCATCTTTTCAATTAGCCATTGAACGGAATGAATTATTTTAGCCTGTGAATTTTCCTGTGACTCTTAGAGCCAAATTGTTTTCACTAAGTCGTTCCACGTATCCATTTTACTCTCATAGAAGGTAATTGCTCCTTCTCCTCACCTGTGTTAGTATAAAATTTAACCTGAACATCATCACCCATTGACTTTAATGGGATTCGGCCCGAATTCCTCAAAATTCGAGGTCCGGTCCAAACTCGAATTTTTTACTACTCGCTCATCTCTAATGCTGAGGTTATTGGTAAATTGCATTTCTCTGTCTCACATCTTCCATGGAAAGAGGCTTGTATCATACAAAATACGCAGTTAACTGAAATATAGGACTCCGTTAATGGCTATAGAGGCTGTAGCCGCACATCCAAAGTCACATGGACAACCCCCAGCTGTTTCCTAAACCAGTTTTCACAGTAATCCAGTGTCATATACCTACCTGTTACATTTTAATTGTATATTACAAGTTTTAATAGCAGTGTCACCAGATCAATACACACATTTGAGCTCCTTAAAGAAAACCTGTCACACAGATTATGCCCCCCTTGCTGAGGGCAGAACAAGCTAGTGACAGGCATGCTGTTTCCAGTGCTATGTCCCTTATTGTGTAAGAGGCTGTAGTTTTCGTGTATTTAATGCTCAAATCTGCAGTTTTCAGCCAGAAAAGTCATTCAAAGAGTCCCACCTCAACTGACAAACCTATTACTTTGAATAGGTAGAAACATGTGAATAACTGTCAGTGGGCGGGGCTAACACCTGCTCATGAATAAGATTTGAGGGGTAAATGCTCTAAAATAGGCATCCTCAAACTGTGGCCCTCCAGCTGTTGGGAAACTACAACTCCCATCATGCATTTATATAATCTATAACAGTGGGAATGATGGGAGTTGTAGTTTCCCAGCTGGAGGACCGCAGTTTGAGGATGCTTGCTCTAAAACTGCAGCATGTTACAGAATAAGGGACACAGTGCTGGAAGTAGCAGGTCTATCACTAGCTTGTGCTGCCCTCAGCAAGGGGGGCATAAACTATGTGACAGGGACCCTTTAACCTTGTAGGACTGCAATTGACAGGTTTGCTTTAAAAGGAGTTTTATAACATTAAAGAGGTTTTCCCATTTGTTAAAATCTTTTTGAAGCTGGCTCATAGTGGGCTACATGCCGGCTTCAGTCAATAGGGAGATGGCCAGGCTTGCGCAGCACTCCCACATTCATTTATATGGGAGTTCTGAATATACTTGCATGTCAAATCTTTCAGAGACGGACCCGAGCGGTGCTTTTGAAAGGCGCAGCTGCGATCTATCATGTGAATGCCACTGCGCTTTTCACATAGCGAGCAGGGAGAATCTCCCTGCTAATTGTTTAGATCCGTCTCTGGGTCCGTCCTGTCCATCCCAGAGATGGATCCGTAAAGGGCTTGTAACACAGAGTGAAAACTCCGTGTGAACAAGCCCCAACAGAAACTGCCCATACAGAGAAAAAAGTCTCCTTTTTGCTTCCCTCACCCCCACAAAGAATACTAGCCTTGTTGATGTTTATCTATGCCGCTTAGGCCAGGTACACATCATATTTGTGATGTACATTTGGTCCTTTTGACCCCCGTTTTGCTGGTATATTTCTGTATATTGCAAAAACAAGTGTGGAATACCACAGGAGCCTACATGGTATCAAATAGAGAAGAAAAAAAAAAGTACACCTTTAACATATACGTGTCTAAGAACAAGACCCTATCAGTAACAAATGCCTTTATTTGGCATCAATCAGACTCATCCGTTTAATGTACACATCCTGGCGACCATAAAAGCAATGTGTCCCTACCCTTGGTCCATTAATATGACTTGGACGGTGTTGCAATACTGAATACAGCCCGCTGGCAAATATAGCACTGTTACCAGAGGCGAAGGAGTGCACTAATACTTTAGTTACATCATTTGTAAGGCCAAAAAAAAAAACAGATGTCAACCTATTGTCCTATAGTGTTGATCCAGAGGAAGGCATGAACCACCATGAGGTAGAAGTCAATTGACCTCATTTTAGAGGAAAAAAATCCTTCCCGACTTCTATCTTGCAATCAAAATAAATCCCTGGATCAATGACCCTTCTCCAGAATCATAGTCACCATAACTTGTTATAGTATTGCACTGTAGAAATGCATCCAGACCCTCTTTGAATTTAGTGCATTCATCATGAAAAGTTCCTCTGGCCGAGAGTTCCAGTGTCTCACTGCTCTTACAGTAAAGAATCCCTTTCTATGTTTATATAGAAGTCGTAGAGGGTGCCCCTTTATTCTAGATACAATCCTGGGTATAAATAGATCTTGGGAGAGATCTCTATATTGACCCCCGATATATTTATCCACATTTATTATGTCCCCCCGAAGACGTCTTTTCTTTAAACTAAATAACCCTAACCTTGCTAATCTTTCTAGGTATTATTGTCCACTCGGTCCTTTTATTACATTTGTTGCCCGCCTTTGAACCTGTTCAAGCTCTACCTTTCTTGTGCAGTGGAGCCCAAAACTCTGGCCTTACCAGCGACTTGTATAATGGGTATAATATAAACTATACACAATATTCCATGTGTGGTCTGACCAGTGACTTGTATAATGGGAGAATAATGTTCTCATCGTGTGCATCTATGTCCCTTTTAATAGATCTCAAGGTCCTGTTTGCCTTGGCAGCTGCTGCCTGACACTGGCTGCTACAATTAAGTTTATTGTCCACTAGGATTCCCAAGTCCTTCTCCATGTCACTTTTACCTAGAGTTTTTCCATTTAACATGTAACCATGTAATGGATTTTTTCCTTCCCATGTGCAGAAACTTGAATTTATCTGTATTAAACCTCCTCTGCTGCTTCTCTGCCCAGGCCTCCAAATTATCCAGATCCCTTTGTAATCGAACATTACCCCTTATTGTGTTACTTTACACAGCTTATTATCATCTTAAATATTGATTTTTCCACTATGAAATCCTTCTGTAAGGTCATTAATGAATACATTAAAGATAGGGCCCAATACTGACCCCTATATGTAATTTATATGTAATGCCCCTTTAGTAACAGGGATCCAGTCTGAGTATGTAACATTAATCACCACCCTTTGTTTTCTATCACAGCCAAATACTGAGCCCTGTGGTACCCCACTAGTAACCGGGATCCAATCCGAGTCTGTACCATTAATCAGCACTCTTTGTTTTCTATCAGTGAGCCAGTTACTTACCCACTTGCAAACATTTCCCCCCAGTCCAAGCATTCTAATTTCACTTACCAACCTTTTATTTGGCACAGTATCAAATGCTTTAGAAAAATCTAGATATACAACAACCAATACCTCACCCCAATCCAGTCTAGAACTGACCTCCTTATAGAAGCTGATGAGATTAGTTTGACATGACCGATCCTTCATAAACCCATGCTGGAAAGGCATTATACATTTATTTTCAGTGAGATACTCCAGTATGGCATTTCTTAGAACACTTCAAACAAGTTTCCTACTACAGTAGGTTAACCTTACCGGCTTATGGTTTCTAGGATCACTTTTTGACCCCTTTTTGAATATTGGCACATTTGCCATGCATCAATTCTTTGAGACATACCCTGTCACTATGCAGCACATAAATATTAAAAATAGGGGCCTATCACATTACTTAATTCCCTTAGGACACAGGAGTGTATTTTATCAGGACCTGGTGATTTGTCTATTTTAGTGTTCTTAAGGCAGAGCTGAACCGCTTCCAGGGTTAAACAAGAAACACTTAAGGTGGAATTTTCCTCATCTCTGCCCATCAACAGGAAGGTCATTTAACTCAGTAAATAAGGTGAAGAAAAAAAAATTGTTTAATAGGTTTGCTTTCTCTTGATTGCCCTCTACAATACCCCCCTCACCACTTTATAAAGGGCCAACATATTCAGTTTTAATCTTTTTACTATTTATATAGTTAAAAAAATTATTATGGGCTTAGGTTTACTCTCTTTGGCAGCATGCCTTTCTGTCTCCAGCTTTGATAGCATTATCTTTATTTTTATTTTTTCCTTATAGCTTTTAGCACCTCCTCACTGCCATCCTGTTAAGGTAGCTTAAACGTTTTCGCTTTATTTATTGCCTCCTTTACATCTCTGTTGATGCACATTGGTTTCATCCTCTTTCTAATCATTTTATTTCCATAAAAGGTATGTACCTCTCACAGTGGGCGCTTAAAATGTTTTTTAAAAGTCTTTATTATTGAGAGTACTATAGATTGTACATGTCTATAGCTGGATTCTGATTTAATAATGTCTCCACAATTTTCAGTTATAAGTCTGGCTATTTTTCTGTAGTTTTTTTTTTTAAAGTCATTTTGCAACAGCCTGCAGGGTTCTAGAGAGACTATGGGGGACATGTATGAAAACTGTCTAGGTCGAAGACTTTCTTTGTTGCCCATAGCAACCAGAGTGCTGCTTTTATTTTTTCAGAGCACTATATGAAATGGAAGGAGCGCTCTTATTGGTTGCTATGGGCAAAAAGGACAGTCTCAGATCACGACAGTTTTCATACAAGTGGCCCTATATGCCTTATTTATCAAACCTGTCGAACAACAAATCTGTCTTTGATGCCAAAAGCAACCAAAGCTCAGCTTTCATTATTTAAACTGCTATGAGAAAATGAAAGCTGAGCTTTAGGTCCTATGATAAATAAGGCCCTGTATCTTTATAAGTGACACTTCAGTTGTAAGACACTACTGCCCTAAGAAGGACATGTATGTCACAAGTACAACCTAAAACTCCTATACCTGATTATATTCAGGGACCTATTGAGCACATGGGACATTCTAAGCCTGCCCCCTAAAACACAACACTCAAAACAGATGTTTCAAAGGGAACATGTCAAGTAGATTTTGCTGAATATATATATAAACGGACTTCTATCTGGGACCGCGTGCATGGAAGTGTATACTGGGTGCCTTCCACTCACCCAACGTATATCCAAACAATAACAACAAACACTCCACTATTAAGTATAATCATATCTTCTGCAAAAATTTATTTAGGCATCTTCTTAAGCCATAACATACATTTTTAAAAATGTATACACATATGAAGTAAATTGCACTTGCGGTTTTAGATCTCCAAAACTGGAGTATCAAGCGGTAAGTCCATAGGTATCGCAGATGGCGTTCTAAGACAAGTCCATTCTCAGTCCTGAAGCAATCTGCTCAGGTGTGTGCAGAATTCTGTGAGCACGCTTGAGAAAGGGGAGGTGCCCCGAAACGTCGCATACGGCTGCACACACCTGTGCAGATTGCTTCAGGACTGAGAATGGACTAGTCTTAGAACGCCATCTGCGATACCTATGGACTTACCGCTTGATACTCCAGCCTTGGAGATCTTTTTGCAGAAGATATGATTAAGTAGATTATGCTGCCCTATCTAAAAGCAGGATGTGATAGAGGGAGAGAAGCTAAGCACCGTAAAATAAAAGTTTTATATGACTTACAGCAGGATCTCTCAGTAAAAAGCAAAAAAATAAATAAAAAAAAAATCCAGAAAAGAAAGTGAAAATCTTACCCCACTCACCCACAGTGATTGACAGTTTTCTCTGTACACACACAATGATACAGGGAAAGTCAATCCCTGTATGTGGATGGGGTAAGGCAGGACTTCTACTGTTTCTTAAGTAGACCTATGAGGATTTACCATGCTTTTTATTCAGAAATCCTGCTCCAAATCATATAAACTTGCGTATCACAGAGCTCAGCTTCTTTCCCTCCAACACATCCTGCTCTCAGATAGGGTAACAAACCACATTTTACAGAGAAAAAATATACGATGGACCAACACATTCATAAAGAATACGAATAAAATCTGTTTCTTTATTGTACATCAAAACATAAAAAACATGAGCAAGTGCTACATGCATGATCCATAGCAAAAAACAAACCACCTGACAGGTTTGCTGTAAAGGAAAAATATTTCACTATATATCATGTGCAGTAATGATGCCACTATGTGATCACACCAAGTGCAGAGGATTAGGAATAAAAGCTATCAGTAAGTTAGCAAGTGTATCACAGTAGAACATTTAAAAGTCCTGCGTTTACACCATCTTCTGGAACACTGCAAAATTACCATATAACCTGCCTAAAAATATTAGAAAAATTGTTTTTTTTGCAGTAACAGTTATTTTTAGTATCACAAATGCAGCATATTGTACAAGAAAGCAAAAACAGAACGCCTTCTGACAACTTTATTTATAAAGCAGCAATAGGTGAGCAATAATTCCAATATCCAGTCCATTCTTAGGCTGGCAATGTAATCGACTAATTGTTAAATCTCTTATGTTCAATAAATAGTAAAAGTTTTCTAGATAATACCAATTAAATCCACATAGAAAACAAAAGGGACAAAAAAATAGAAGAAGTTTTTTTCTTTTAAAGGCGGCCAGCCCAGTGAACATCACTAGGTATGCAAGCGCCTAATAACTAAAAGGTAGTACAAAAATAGGCATGTCAATAGCAGACATGAGTCCAAATGCAAAAGAGGCCGGCAGCTCTCTTGACTTGTATTCAAGTAATAAAATGTCTATGCAACTAGCTGTGTTTTTGTCTCTTCCAAAAACGCTTAACATCTGAATGACCTGCTGGTGTAACCACCATTACACGTCTTGCTGGGTTTTCGAACACGAGTACTCCGAGATCACGAGCATAATTTCTCAGTAATTCAAAGTCCACCTGTGAGAGGAACTGATTATATAGTACACCTGGAAAAGACAGGAAAAAACATAGAATGCAATTAACAGACCTTGGCTCCAATCACACTAGGTTCCATTTTTTTTTAGGTTTACATTTTTGGCCACAATTAGCCTAACCAACAACTCTTCTCTTACTAGTAAAATATAATTTAAAAAAAGAAAAGGAAACCTGACAGACTCACTGTCATTAGGATTCCTATACAGATTTCTTAAATGTTTGTGGCTCCAACAAAAATAATACCATTATAAACAGATGCTTAAAAGCAAAAATATAAGGTGATAAAATAGACCATCCTAAGAGATACATGAATAAAACAAATAGATTTAGGAAACACCAATTATTCTATAACTAAAAGGTTGTTCTTAGATTCTCTTCCATCATTAATATGAAATCGAAATAAAGAAAACGCCTTACCTTCAGAGAAACGGAGGCGATCTTTCTCAAGTTCCCAAAGACGGACCTGGTCCGTAATGGTTGGGGGAAGCACTGGATTCTAAAAAACATACAAGTAGTAGTACTGTATATACTCAAATATAAGCCAATGCACCTAATTTTATGAAAAAAAAAAAGGAAAACTTATTGAATCAAGTATAAGCCTAGGGTAGGAAATGCTGCAAGTGAGTGATGCCCCTTCATTAACCAGGACAGACAGCCATAGCAAAGAGCAGCAACTAGAGGACTTGGTGCCACGATGTATGAAATGATTGTCCCCAGTAATTAGCCACATCACTCACACACACACACACACACAGCTCAGCTACATGCATATTACACACAGCTCTGCTGCAGGAACATATAAGGCACACATACACAGCTCTGCTTCAGCTCATCCAGCAGTGATCACAACCAGTAAAGCAGAATTTTGCATACACAGAGCAGCATCACATGACTCCCGCCCCCCCTTACCTGCTGCAACATTACTGGGTGGGCTCTGGTCCGAAGGAAATGTATTATCTAGGGATTTGGAAATGCAAATACAATTTTAGAACCAATAATACTATAGCCTCAAGGTCTGACTGTATTATACAACAAAAAATGCTGATTTATTACTGCTTCAACGTTTAATTTAAAATAAAAGTGTAATAGGACTTCACAATCATGCCTTAAATGTTAAAGGGGTTCTGTTTTAGTCTAAATGTATGGTAGAGAGTTAGTACATGCAGTCTGCAAAAAACGTCGATACCGAGAGTGGATTCACACTGAATAAAGTGAGCGGGGAGCTCATAGAGCAGCTGCAGACTATTCCTTGGACAATCACTTCATATGCTGACACTATGCAACACACATTTAGAATAGTACAGATTTCTTTAAATAAAAGTCATCCAACTTTTGACTTGCAATGAAAAAACAGGATTACTTAACACTTCTTACCTGCTCAGCAGTGATACCATTCCCAATAGCTTGTTGGACACTTTCCCTAGTGACCTGTGCTACCACCAGGTTGGGAAACCGATACAGCATTTCAGAGAAGAGAGCTATGAGAGCAATCTGCAGTTCTGAATCTGAGAATATAGATTGGGTTAAGTAAACAGGGGAGAAGAAAAAAGCACAGCAGACACAATGGTTGACATGGCCAAAGTCAACCACTGCAAAAACTCATTATAATTTGTTGGTTGATAATGACTCCAATAAATCTTTAGTTATTGCAAACAGACCAGTGAGAAACGTATGCAAATACCACACTTACTGGAAAGTCTAAGAACATGGACATGTCCAATATGTAGCTTCTACAGTTACTAACCTGTATAAGCATATATCCTGTAGTTGGTCTCCACCACAATGAATCCCTGCTTATGGCTGTCAAGAGAAGTCCCAGACACTCCAGACGCCAGATTTATCGCCAGACGAGTTGGATAATAGCGTCGTGACTTTCTCTGAAAATAATATCACAAACTCCTTTTCAGGTTGTAAGAAATATCTGAAGAGGCAGAATTTAATGACCTTTTATTGCCTAGATTACAGAACACATGTATGTTAGTTTCCTGCAAACAGCAGGTAGAATAGTATAGTGTAGGCAATACAGAACTGCTTACCTTTCTCTGAAATACTAGTCCGAATTCTCGTAGATGCTGTAGAAACGTTAGTAGTGAATCACTCATCCCCTCCACAGAGTAGTCCCTGTAGGTATAAAGCAAAATAGTTAAAGATAATATGTAAAAAAAAAAAAATGGTTCCTGAACAACCTCTCGAAGGAAGTATCAGGAGCTAATTTTTCCATTACAATTTACCTTTCCAAGTGTAGAAAAGCTTAGCTGAAACATGAAGGATAATATCTCCACCAGATTCATTCCCCGAGACTGTAAGAATAAAAGAGAAATGTGTAAGTAACAGGGAAAAAAAGGTGGAAGGTTTATCAATAAAATACCAAAGTTTTTTAATGAATTTCACGCTAAGATTAGAGAACAAAGCAATTTTATAATATTCTCCTCTTTGTGGAATCCACTATTGGAGTGCACTAATAATCTGAATTGACCAGAAGATCACCACATTTATAACAGCCTATCTCAGCTGACAATCTATGTACCACACACCAGCTGCAGACACACTCTTCAAATAAATTTCACTTTACTAATTCAAGTGCACACAATTTTCTTTCTACGCATAAACAATATAAACATAGCCTGTGACAAATTCTTTTTTGTTCCAAAAACAGTCTCACGGTCATGTCATATGTATCTTTCTGCAATAACCCATTCGTCCACTGATTAGACCATCATGTCCACAAGCCGAGAGTCTCTAGTCTCCTCTAGTTATGACACATTGGACGACATGTATGAACGGGGCTGCGCCAGTTTTCTGTTGTACTTTGAGCCAAAAATAATGTAAGAACAGGCACACTCCAAACTTTGGCATGAAAAAATGCCTTTGTAATGCACCAAAGATTTGGGGCGTTCTGGGGGCGTCGCACAACCTTCATAGGATTAGACACATTTCTGAATATGGGACACCAAACCCAGGCGCATTACAGTTAGAACAGCCAGACCAGGTTAAAGGTGGTCTGTGTCGTATTGACACTACAATGTGCCTGTATGTATGACCTGCAGAAGAACAGGTTCATATATTCTGGCGCATTCTACACTACTTTAAAGCGATTTAGAACTGGCATGTCAGCACAGATTCTTACATGTTGCCCTATTTGTGTGAACCGGCTACGTTTCGGGGTCCACCGCCTTTCTCAAGCATGAGAACATGTTTGAGGAGTCTACTTTTCACCTTAATGGGAAGGTCAATCGCCACAGTGATGGAATTTAGGGCTCAGAAAAACCATGTGCCTCTATCCAGCACATGAGTGACTCGTTCAAAGTAAATGTGTTCAGTGGAATGAGCACGTGCAAAGTCTACAGTCTTTTTCTGCCGAGGATAAGGTCACTGACCACCTGAACATATTAAAAGGAATGGCTAATGCCAGAGAGAGGAAGATCTGTCACACGTAGTCTAGTCTGTTTGAACGTGGTGCACACACCACATTTCCATTTTGATGTTTGCCGATACCTAAATAAAACTCTACCGGAACACTGGATCAGCCACACCAGAAAAATTACCAATGTTGTGCTGGCCTCCATGATCACAAGATTTAACACCCAGCAACTTCTTTCCGTGGGGCTACATCAATGACGGCGTGTATTTTTACACCTACCCACCCCTCTCCAGCCACGGGATGACCTGAGACAATTCATCTCCATGCAGTCCATATTAGAGGATATGCTGGCTTGCATCTAAACAGAACTGGACTACCACCTAGACATAGAAGGTGTCACCAATGGAAATCATTGAATGTCTGCAGTGTATAGTTAAAATGTGAATATATACCGTGTTTTTTTATGTTAGTAAATTTGTGTTAGGTTCTCTTGGTTATAAATACCACAACTGTAATTTTGCACCATCCTTTTTGAATTACGTGGATTATAGTTATAGATACTTATCTATTCATAGTGCACACACAATTGTAGTTATCTACAAATGTAATTAATACATAAATACTACAACCCCGTAATGAAAGTTGTGTAAATCAGAACACTTAGATATATAATCACTCAATATGGGGGAGAAAATCTAAATTAGTGCTTTGCTGCTCCTCTTTGGAGCCTAAATTGCTTGATGAATGGATTTCACTAATTTTTATAGAATATTCTACATTAAGTTGTTTCCAACTTTATCACCCCATTAGTAACAGATTGGCTCTGCAGAATGGAGTCATGAATCAACTTTTTTTTTTTTATTTGCACCATACAATCAACTTCACACCAATCATACACCAAGGAATTTCACAGCAGATTTGTGTATGGAAACTCCACTGCAAATTATGTTATCATGGCAGAAAAATTGTTGATATTTTATTTTTAAGTCTTAATCACACACTGAAGAAAAATCTGCAAGGATATTGACCTGCACTGAGGATTTTAAATCCACAGTATGTCAATTTAATTTGCAAAAGCATTCTCGACTTTCCTTAAAAACTTAAGGAACCATATTAAAGTCTCTTTGCTATAGACTTTGCTGCAAATCCACAGCAAATCTGCATAACTTGATGTAAATTTGCCATAACTTGATGTAAATCAGCAATATTCCCATCAGTTTCATGTGGATGTTCCCTGAACTTAACTTTCAGTTGGACTGAGATCCAGACTGTTTGCTAGTCATGTCACTGAGTTAATATGCCTTTCCCCAATAAAACCTTTAACACCCATTGCTGTGTGGCAAGATGCATTACCATCCTAAAAAAAGAACCAGAAAAATCTCCTTGCCCATCGATCACTTAATATCACGTTCATCAAATTCTCCACACTCCATGCTGCTTCTCTTTACCCAACTGCCTTTATTTTCCTTTTGTTTAGGTGTTATTGCTGGTTTATCGTTTGGCTTTTTTTATATGTGAATGGTGTTTTATTCAGCCAATTTCTTACAGTTCTGCCACAAACTTTGACTCCCATTTCAACCATTTTCTAATTATTTTTTTTTCATTTCTATTTCTTTCGGTTTGCTATCCCAGCACTTTGTTCCCGCTCTTAGTTTTCCTTTACTAACTTTCCCATTTAGCTTATACTTGTACTAAATTTTACATACTGCTGACTAGGTACAACCAACATCTTGTGTCACCCTCTATGTTGTATTTCTATCTTAACAGAAAGATGTTATCAGAAAATGATTTATGTTAACACATTTTTTAAGATTTTTTTTGCACTTTTTTTTTATTTTCCTTTTCAGTATCAAGATTTTTAAAACAACCTGCAGCTTTTCACTTTAGCCACCAGGCTCAATAATGTGTCTGATACTTCCTGTTTAGAGAAAACTTTTCAATACAGGCAGGATTACACTGAAAGGTGACACCAATGTGTATAGATAACACAGGATTCACCATTTATAATAGGAGATAGTCACAGCTCATGCTCTACTCCTCCCTGCACAGTGATTTTATCCTAGGTCACAAAGCATGTCTAGAAAACGCTCCTATAGAAGTTATTGGTCCTGGCCCTGTTCACAGAATCCTATGTCCATGAAGCTGTTGTAAAACAAGTCTAAATGCTGCTAAAAGCAGATCAGACAAGAAGGCTGTACCCATAATTATATACAGATCACAGAATTTAAAAAAATCTACAATTAGAAAATAAAAGAAGAAAATAATGTATTAGTATCTGGTTTTAATTAGTAAAAAAAATGACAACAGATTCCCTGTAAGGAGTCATATTATTTTTTATTGTTTAAATTAATAGCTATGGCCATGTTTTCTTAGGTTAGCAAAGTTCAACAGCTCGGTTAACCAGCACTCTCTTAACTGCAGATTGATTTGTGTGTTTTAGACTTGTGATGGAATTCATTTTAGAAATACAAATTATAAGGTGATCGCTTAATTTTTGTTAAACCGTCTTTGATTAAAATAACTTGCAATTTATTTCTTTGAGTATATTGCACAAAGCCAGTATGTTCCGCTACTGAATTTTATTTTGCTTCAAATTTGTGTATTTGCTACGAAGCAAAAAAAGCTGAGAGTGACATCCCCTGAATGTGACAATACTGTAATGTTTGTCAGTAGCTTTATAACACATAAAGGGAGTTCTGTACTTGCCTCTGCTGATTTAAGGTACTGCAGCATAAAATACCAGAGCTGAGATGCGGTGTCCAGAAGCAAAAACTGAAATCCAGCAGAAGAAATACTAGGTGCTTCTCAAGCATCACTGTAAATTAACACAAAATAGAAAAAAGTGAACATCTCTGACAATTAAAAAGCTTACAAACCTACAGTAAAGTTAATGGAGTAAGAACTGCTCATGTCTTTCAACTTCTACATACTACTCAATAAATCCAAAGTAAAAAAGACCAGATGTGAGAGTGTCTGTCCAAATCATCAACTTACTACTAGGATCTGGCATGTGAAAGCTGCTGGAGGGGCACGTGTATGTCTAAAACCTCTTTAAATTAACATTCCATACTGGCCACTGCAGCCTTGTTTAGCAAATCTAAAAAGTTCATCTTCCCTTGGTCTGCTTCAAACACCATGGAACTAAGAATCCCATTTTGCTTCATATTAAATTTACATGGTGTTCCCACCATGTACTTTGATGGAATATCAATAGTTTGATAGGTTTGGGTGCCATCTCAAAGTGCAAGGTGGGAATATTTAAAGGGGTTGTCTCATCTCAAAGTTTCATAGGATGCATGAATGAAATAATGCTTCTTTGCTCTGTCACTTCCTGGTCAAGCTGTCTAATTACCATATGAGCTCTGTGTATTCAGAATTCTGCTAATTAGATTAAACTCAGAAGCTTTCCAGGTCCTGACAGCAGGAGATTTAAGTAAACAGCAGTGATTACTTTCTTTTGTCTGAAAGATCAGATAACAAACAAGCTCTAGCTCTCACTGACCAAAGTTCTGTGCTGGCCTTGACCTGGGTGATGAGGTCACTCCCTGCTATCAGATAGAACAAACAGCAGGGGGGGAGAAGTACACAGGTCGGTCACTTGGGGAACCAGAGAGAGTGCAGAAGGTGATAAAATCATTTGTAGCACCTTAACAAAAAAAATGAACAACACTTTGGAAAACATCTTCATTTAGTGTTCCCTACATGTTGAAAGCTAAGCTTTGTAGCGAGACAACCCCTTTAAGTACAAAGAATGATGATCAGGCCAGAAATGCTAAGAAAGGGCTTGAAAGTCAGGCTGAGGAAGTCAAAGTGCAGTACTACCTTTTCATAAGGCCGGCTTGAATGAGGAGCTGTGCCAAATCCTGGCTCACAGTGGCACTAGGTGACCCGACCATAAACTGCAATATCACCTACAAGTAATAGAACCGAGATGTTAAATATTATTCTTCCCACTAACAACGGCTGTAGTTCAGACAAAAGCAAGAATGTACAAAGCACACTGCATAAGGTATAATTTTTCTAGGCCACCATTAGCTTATGATTTCAGGTAACAAACTATACTTTTTGTTCCACAAGCTGATGTTATATGAAACCTGAGGTTCTACTGTGTCAACTGTAAATCAGTATCCTACTTGTTCTTCACAGCATAAATTACAATTATGACGACACACTGCAATTTTTATGCACATGGTATTCTACAATATATCCAAACCTGACTGCAAATGTATAGTCTTGGGAAAATGAGTCAGAATTTCTACTGCAAATAGAAATACAGCAATTGGCTGTAGATATGGGGTCAACAGACCTGGGATCTTATTTCCATGCCATCTCACCTCCCATCTGCTCTCTGCGTATTTATCCAATGAAAGCACATCCTTTCCATGTTTATCAGGACCAAGTAGACTGCCATCATCTGCCCAAGCCTTTCCACTAAGAAGAGAGATAAAAAAATTATTAGAAATGAATAATTAAATAAGATCAAAGCCCCTTAAAGGCCATCTCTAGGATTATCTTTATAATATTAGTTGACGTTTCGTCAGTTCAGGAGTCACATTCAGCACATGTGCGGAAGCCAGACTTAGCTCAAGAATCCTTTTAATAGGCGCAACATGAGCATAGAACGATTTGGCTGCACAGTAGTGAGGGCATTCACACTTGCCTGTCTTTAGTTTGAAAATGCATAGAAGCTACAGAGGAGGGCATCTCCGAGTCCTGCCGGCAGATAGCAGTACAAAGCTGGGGGGTTGTGTACTGCCATTATGACAATGACGATTGCATTCTTGTCGGCGGCTCTGTACACGGCTTATATAGTGAGTCATGAATCCTAGCAAAAAGGTGCAGATAGGAATGCAATCATCATTATCATGACAGCAAGTACAGAGGTGGGGGGGAATTATACACTAATGTCAACACATAGACCATAGCAGTGATTACTGTGGAGGGAAGTCCTAGATTGCAACTGCATTGCAGTCTGTGAGTTGTAGAAAAGAGATGCCGAAAAGTGGGAATTATCGTGAGTCGGTGCCTATTTTGCAGGAGTCGGAGTCGTCATAAAAGGGACCGACTCAGACTCCCAAAATATATAATTAGTTAGTACAGTTTGTTCGATGCAGTGCAAAGAGCAAGAGGACTTGGGTCCGGTCAGTGCTGCTGCTCCCATATCTTCAGTCTTATCACATGAGGAGTGTAAGTGATGAAATGAAGCAGGCAAAGCACTGCCCCAGGGGAAAAGATTCTGCTCCCATAGGGCAAACAGATTTCAGCAACATTTTTCACCTGCTTTCAAAGAAGTAGAAGAGTTCAACCATTCATCAAAACTGGCTGTGGCTGAGGCAATTCTTTTATACCCTGACATTGTTAGAGATGTTGCCCCCTGTGGTCACAGCTTTGCCCCCAACCCAAGTTAGTGTAGAGAGGCCCTTCTCTAGCCTGGAAATAATTAGATCAGATGTGAGGTCATGTATGCAGGGCCTGATGGAGGCAATACTATTTCTCAGAACAAAATCAGAGACTCCACAAATGTTCCTGCAGTGTTTTGCATATTTACAATTTTTTTGTGTTCTAAAGTCAAATCCAATAAATATATTTTACACTGACAAGCAAAATGAGGGAGTCGGAGGTTTGGGAAATAGAGGAGTCGGAGTCGGGGCTTTGGCTTGCCGACTCCACAGCCCTGGCCGGAAACGTCCTGACACTCACAAGCAGGAAGTTACACTCTAAAAAGTGAATCTTATGATAGATGAATAAGGAGGCAAAAGAAAAAAAAATGAAGTGGAATCTCTTTACTTTTCAATATAAATGCTGTTGATGGTGTTCTATGAAATCTTTAAACTCCTGGATAACCCCTTTAAACCGCTGGAATAATAATTTTTATGGAGTTCATTGTGCAGTATAAATGCCAGGTTTACTTTATTCTGCAGTTCAGCATGATTCCAGGAATACCAAATTTGTATAGTTTTCAGAATGTTTTACTACTTAAAAAAAGCAACACTTTTTAAAATTTGCTTTTCCTTGCTATATGCTGAGAACCATAAATTTTTTTTTTTTTTTGTGGTATTGAAGATGTGTTAGGGGCCGTTTACATGGCACAGGACAAATACCGGCCGGTTTGCCGGCCGGTATGTGTCCTATTTTGCGGCCGTTCCCACGGCCGCGGGAGGGAGGGGGGGGGGCGGCTTTTCTCCGCGATGATCGGAGAACAGCCCTCCCATTGAGATGCACATCTTCCGTCCGGAAACCGGACGGAAGATTGTGCATGTTCAATGTTTTGTCGCCGGTCCGCCGGCGACAAAACCGCCGGGCGGGAAAGCCCGTGCAGTGGGGACTGCTGCACGGGTTTTCCATAGAGCACAATTATGCTCATTTTCGGACGGTTTTTCAGGCGGTCTGAAAAACCGCAAACCGGCTGAAAAACTGGCTGAAAACCCGTGCCGTGTGGACATGCCCTTAGGGTTTGGGAAAAGCAGAGGTTTTCTTAGTACCATTTTGGGGTACATTCGTCTTCCTGATCACCATCTACTCCAATTTTTTGGGGAAGATTAAGCAATCAAAAAATCAAAACATAATTTTAGCACACGGCATACGGTGCTCATAATAAGGTTATTCATATAAATAGGGTTATAATTTAATTAACTGAATTTTATGGATGCAGTGATACCAGTTATGTTTGAAGTGGTTCACAGAACCTACTCTTCAGTCAGCTTCAGGCGCACACTTCCTGTTCAGACTGTGGGTGGTTCTACAGCAGTGATTGGCAGATCAGCTCTGCTATTCGTAGCTGAGCCTGTTGGATGGACATTGCTCATAGAAGGGTTTAAACAGCAGGCCACAGGGCATCATACAGTGGGGAAAAAAAGTATTTAATCAGCCACCAATTGTGCAAGTTCTCTCACTTTAAAAGATGAGAGAGGCCTGTAATTGACATCATAGGTAGACCTCAACTATGAGAGAAAAAATTTGTAAACAAATCCTGATTTGGAAAGAATTTGCAAATTATCTATGTATTAAGTATTTGGTCAATAACAAAAGTTCATCTCAATACTTTGTTATATATCCTTTGTTGGCAATGGCAGAGGTCAAATGTTTTCTGTAAGTCTTCACAAGGTTGGCACACACTGTTGCTGGTATGTTGTCCCATTCCTTCATGCAGATCTCCTCTAGAGCAGTGATATTTTGGGGCTGTCGCTGGGCAACATGGACTTTCAACACCCTCCAAAGATTTTCTATGGGGTTGAGATCTGGAGACTGGCTAGGCCACTCCAGGACTTTGAAATGCTTCTTACGAAGCCACTCCTTCATTGCCTTGGCGGTGCGCTTGGGATCATTGTCATGCTGAAAGACCCAGCCACGTTTCCTCTTCAATGCCCTTGCTGATGGAAGGAGGTTTGCACTCAAAATCTCATGACACATGGCCCCATTCATTCTTTCATGTACACAGATCAGTCGTCCTGGTCCCTTTGCAGATAAACAACCCCAAAGTATGATGTTACCACCCCAATGCTTCACAGTAGGTATGGAGTTGTGTTTCTACCAAACAGTTCTACTTTGGTTTCATCTGACCATATGACATTCTCCCAATACTCTTCTGGATCATCCAAATGCTCTCTAGCAAACTTCAGACGGGACCAGACACGTACTGGCTTAAGCAGGGGGATAAGTCTGGCACTGCAGGATCTGGGTCCCTGACGGTGAAGTGTGTTACTGATGGTAGCTTTTGTTACATTGGTCCCAGCTCTCTGCAGGTCTTTCTCTAGGTCCCCCAGTGTGGTTCTGAGATTTTTGCTCACCATTCTTGTGATCATTTTGACCCCACGGGGTAAGATCTTGCGTAGAGACCCAGATCGAGGGAGATTATCAGTGGTCTTGTATGTCTTCCATTTTATAGTTATTGCTCCCACAGTTGATTTCTTCACACCAAGCTGTTTGCCTATTGCAGAATCAGTCTTCCCAGCCTTGTGCAGGGCTACAATTTTGTTTCTGGTGTCCTTCGACAGGTCTTTGGTCTTCACCATAGTGGAGTTTGAGGTTGTGACTGTTTGAGGTTGTGTACAGGTGTCTTTTATAACAAGTTAAAACAGTTGCCATTACTACAGGTAATGAGTGGAGGATGGAGAAGCCTATTAAAGAAGTAGTTACAGGTCTTGAGAGCCAGAAATCTTGCTTGTTTGTAGGTGACCAAATACTTATTTTCCACCATAATCTGCAAATAAACTCTTTCCAAATCAGTCAATGTGATTTTCTGGATTTGTTTCCTCATTTTGTCTCTCATAGTTGAGGTCTACCAATGATGTCAATTACAGGCCTCTCTCATTTTTTTTAAGGGGGAAAATTTGGGCACAATTGGTGGCTGACAAAAATACTTTTTTCCCTTTGTGGGCTGAAAAGAGTTAAATTTTAGTCGAAAGAAACAAAGAAGCATATGTGCCACTGATTAAACAAAGCAGAGAGTGGGGGTAAACCATCCCAGCCCCCACCCCGGAAAAATTAGGGAGAGAGGGAGGGGGTTTCGGCAGCAAAGGAAACCCTGATAAAAACAGGAGAAAACGCTCAAATTTTTTAAAAAAGGGGCAAAAATAAAGGACAGAAAATTTTTTTTGGGGTAATAAAAATGAAATTTACCTCGCATACTGCCCAAAAGGCCCCTTTAATTGAGGGGGGAAAAACCCCATCATTTTTCAATATTTTTTTTTTTTGTGCTAAAAAAAAAAGTGGAACAATTTGAACTTTTATTTTTTTAAGTCCTTCAAAGATACTTTTGGGCCACCCAAGGCGTGATAACCCCTTTCCTAATCTTTTAATACTAATGTAATGCAGAATTGCATGACCATTGTCATGTCGCACCCTACCTCTGACAGTTTTGCAAAAGGAAACCCGTTTAAAATAGAAGGGAAAGGGGCCTTCCATAGTTCCCTTGTTGCCATAATAGCCTCCAGAATATCTCCAACCCCAAAAAAATAAAAACTTTTTATTTTTTCCCTGGTTAACCAAAGGGTTTTGGGGAAATGTCTGTTTACCAACAAAAAATGAAAAAAGAAATCTTTAAAGATCCTTACCCGCCCAGCAGAGCAATCTTTAGATTTTCTCTGAAAAAATTTGGAAATTTGAATTTAAATTTCCCCGAATTTCCCCCCGGAAGTTGTTGTGTGTGCCACAGCCGCAGCCCAGACAGAATCTGTGTGTTCTCCTCGTGTTCCCTTGTGAATTAAAGGAAATAAAGCTAGGAATTAATATTGGTGGGAAAAAAACCTCATGAATAGTCAAACAAAATCTTCAAATAAACTGTTACAAGAGTTCTTCAAATTCTGAAAAAAATTGGCAAAAAGGGGGAAAATTACATAAATTACCAAAAGAACCCAATATTCTCATAAAACGTCCCCTGCTATTTCAGGCCCCCACCCCGGGGAGGACTTGGTTTATAATGATGTGGGGCCCCAAAACCCAAAGTAAAACCCTGCAGCCAATCACTGACCTCAATGGTATAAGGCGTGAGCCCGCTAAGGCTAGTGATTGGCTGTAAAACAGTCAAAGTTGGGGATAAAGGGCACAAACATTGGGTTCACGGGGGAACACTGGAATGGCAGATTAATCAAAGGAATAATGGCGGCGATCAATATTTTATTCCTTTTTTAAAGCACTGGGAAGGGTTTTCCACAGCACTGTACAAAAAATTTTTCCTATACACAAAAAGGGCCCTGTCCCCCCTTGGGGATCACAGTCTGGGGTAAAAAACAGAGGATACCCATGTACACATGGGGAGGACATACAGACTTCTTGCAGATGTCCTTTGTTGGGATTTGAAAACCCCAAACCCCCAAACACTCACTAAATTTTCAACATGCTAAAATTAAATGATCCAAAATGGCCCCCCCCTGGTCCTAATTTTTTTTAAATTAAAAACTTTCAAAGGGAGTCCCCCAGTTACGTAACGGGGTAGAGGGTTGTATTTGTTTTTTTAAGTTGAATTTTTTATGCAAGTCGGGAAAAGGGAGATTTATTAAATGTAACTCCGCACAAAAGTTTTTTTTTTCTGTTTGGATGTGGGGAAGGGTTTTTACATTTTTTTTTGCCTCTTTGCCCCTGTTAAGAAGATTTCATCTCATGAACTGCTGTGATGGAACTGGTTATTCCACAGCTACTATTTGCTGAGGAACAAATGGGAATCAATGCCCCGCATGCCCCCATAACCTTTTTGTAACTAGGGGACAGATGTAAGTCGGAACGGTGTAAGTCGGGGACTGCCTGTATACTCCCCCTTTTAACCATTGTTTTTCAGAAATCCTCTTTACAATTGCATCCATTCATGTAAAACAACAAAACAAAATAAATACACCTTATACTCTGTCAGAATGCCACTCAACACTTTAACACACAGAAACCTTCATGCAAATTTATTTCAAATAGTTTTTTTTTTCCCATATAAGACACAAACATTTATTTTTGTGTATAAAAAACACAATCGAGCAGAAAATTAAATGAACCCACATTCTTAAGGTAAGAAATAAGAAAAGTTCATACAGCAATTAGGCCTTTTTTCCCCTCACATATCTTTTAAAAATGCCAAAAAAAAGGGCACAAAAAATCTGGTTTAAAATTGATAATTTAAAAATAGTTACAACCCACAAAACACAGGACTGTCACACCTTATAAGTAATTGCACCCTCACACCCAAAAAACTTCCTGAAAGCACACAACTTGACAATTGCTCTTGCTCCACCTCCTCCCCCCCGGCCTCTCTCTTTGGGTTTTCCCCTCGGGGGTCAGTCCTGGGTTCACCCCTTCTCTCTTACACCTTGGCCCCGGTCAGCTCATAGCCTCACATGGCTTCCTTCCCCAAACCAGTATGCTGCGATACCCAACCTACATCTCCGGCCCCAGATGTAAATTCTCTACTCTCCATCCCGATGTCTGTCCCCATTTCCTCCTTTTCCCCTTCAGCCCCTAAAACTAAATGTGGAGAAAACAAAACTAATCCCTTTCCCCACCCAAACCACCCTTCCCCCTGACTCTCTACTTTCAACGGCTGTACACTCTCACCTTTCCGCAATCCACTGCCTTGGGGGAAACCTAACTCCCCTATCTTCAAACCACAATCCAAAAAACCCCACCTCCCTGCCCCCTCCCCACCTGAAAAACTCTCTCCATCCCGCTCATTCCTAAATATACCTACAAAAAAAGCTGGGCCATGCTCTTTTCAATCCCACCCGACACTGCAACATCCTTTTTTTGTGGCCCTCCCAAATTTGCATCTTGCCCCCCTTCAAACAATTCTCAACTCCGCTGCCCGTCTTAACCACCTCTCTCCCCGCTACTCCTCTGCCTCTCCCCTCTGTTCAATCTCTTCACTGGCTCCCTTGCCCAGCGAATTAATTTCAAGTTGCTAACTATGACCTACAAGGCTCTCCATAACCTCTCCCCTCCATATATCTCTGCCCTAATCTCCAGATACCTCCCCTCTCACAATCTCCACTCCTCACAGGACCTTCTTCTCTTCTCTCCTCTTATCAGCTCCTCACACAACCGTCTCCAAGACTTCTCCCGTGCTTCACCCACACTCTGGAACTCACTGCCCCAACACATCAGACTCTCCTCCACTTTCACCAGCTTCAAAAGCAACCTGAAAACCCATTTCTTCAGGCTTGCCTATAACCTACAATAACCCTGCTGTCACTACACTATCCACAGACATGTCTGCCCCTCACCTCCTGTCTCTTTCCCCCTCCTTGTAGATTGTAAGCCCTCGCGGGCAGGGTCCTCTCTCCCTCGGTCGTGCCAATTGTCATTCATCACTTATCATTGTACTCGTTTGACTTATGTTATGTATGTAACCCCCTCGAATGTACAGCGCCCTGGAATGAATGGCGCTTTAAAATAAATAATAATAATAAAAATTGCAGTTGTCTAGACATGCCATTGACAGCCATTTCCACATTCACACGTAAAAAGTGTAAAACATTTACACAAAAAAACTCACATACAGGCAGAGGTTATGACACAAAAGTAATATAAACAAGACATAAGATCGAGGTGAACAAAGTTGATTAATACTATAATCAGCTACACCAATGAGAACTTACACTCAAAAGCTTACAAAAGTGGGCACAGCTATAATTGGTCATTATCCACAAAATTATATACTGCAAACCAATGGTATGGAACTTAAATCTATATTTTTGAGAGTGCACTGCATACAATATTTAAAAATGCAACTTAAAGGGGTTCTGCCACAATCTCATTTCATACCTCCTGCATCCAGCTCTTCAGCTATGTGTGCTCAGAAGGGGGTGTGTGTGCTTTGTTTGAATTGCATATCATGTGACCCTGCAGGATGACATCACCAGGCCTTTCCTCTCTCTTATCAAAGAAAGGTCTATTTATGTATAGAGCTGTGCATAACTACATTGTAGCTCAGAGGTAAAGTTTTTTACCTCCAGACACAAGGGTCCTCGGTTCAAATCCCTGCAGAAACCAAACCTGTGGATATTTTTTTTTTCTTTGTCAGTGAACACACCTCATTCAGGTTTCGTTTTTAAATTTATTTGCACTGTTTGACTAATTACTGATGATTACAGAGGATGGGAGTAGAGTGATAGCACCTGGGGTTTGAACACTCAGTAGCTGCCTGAGAGGAGAAGTGATGTCTGAGCATGTGCGACCAGGACTGAGGTGCTCTCAGTCCCGGTCGTATCCCCTGGAGACGAACTGTAAACAATGGATCACTAAAGGAGCAGCTAAAACAAAAACGGTGCAGAATTTTTAATAATGATGAATGGTGAAATATTTATTATTAAATTTACAAACTTCCCACGTCAATTTTACTTCGTGGCAAAACCCCTTTAATTTGTACACACAATCCCATTCACACAACATCACAACAAAGTTGGAATATAAAAAAAAAAAAAATTACATGAAAACTGGAAAGTGTGAGGCTCTGTATACACTGCACATAAAATCGTCCGTTTTTTAAGCTTTTTACTTTTTATAAAAACGTTGGAAAAACGACTGTAATCATCTCCCATACACTTCTATTGTAAAACCCTCCTGCTGTCTACACTGAGCTTCTTTTTTCTGCTCGTTTTTTTTTTACTGGTCGCATTTTGCAACATGCTCTAAAAAACGCCAGAACAGGGCAGAAAATTTACTACAGGAGTCTATGGAAAGCGCTGGACGTCTTTTGGCGCGTTTTTTGGCACGTTTTCGCGGCGTTTTTTGCCGCGATTTTCCAATGAAAACCCTCCCAGGAGACCCAAGTTCCACCTATAGTAGGTGTTAATAAAGTTATATCTTATCAAATCTGCATACAAGTGTCTGCTGTGTCCTTGTCTGTACGTTCTGTAATAAAATGATCATGCTTTGATTTTTGCGCAATTCATATATTTTTCGCTAAAAACCGTTTTTTATGGATTTTGGCGCCAGAATCCGTTTTTTTATGGATTTTGGTGCTAAAATCCTTTTCTTAACATATTTTGCCACTAATAAAGTTTCTCTATCGCTTCAGACGCCAAAAATAAGTTTTTTTTTTTACAGACTTTGACCTAAGAATCCGTTTTTTTTATGGATTTTGCCACTAAAATCCTTTACTGAACATATTTTGGCGCTCATAAAGTCATCTCGCTTCTGGCGCTAAAAATACGGATTTTTAACGGATTTTGGCGCCAGAATCCATTTTTTTTACGGATTTTGGCTCTAAAATCCTTTAATGAGCATATTTTGGCGCTAATAAAGTTATCTCGCTTCTGACGCCAAAAAATAAGTTTTTTACAGATTTCGCCGCCAAAATCCGTTTTTTGATGGATTTTGGGGCTAAAATCCGTATCGTTACAGATTTTGGCACTAATAAAGCGATTTAGCTTTTGACGCAAAAAAAAACGTTTTCTATGGATTTCGGCGCCAGATTACGTTTTTTTTCGGATTTTGGTGCTAAAATCCGTATCTTTACAGATTTTGGTGCTAATAAAGTGATCACGCTTCTGACACTAAAAAGTTTTTTTTACGGAATTTGGCGCAATAGTGCTTTTTTTTTTGATTTTTCTGCTAAAATCCTTTTCTTTCCAGATTTTGACGCTAATACAGTTATCTTGCTGTATGGAAATAGAATGTGGATTTTTGTGGATTTTGGTGCAAGATTCTGGTGCAAAATTTAATAAAGCAGTAGCACGCAGCAGCACACAACGGACAATGTGCTCAAAATGGCTACAGTGATCTAAAGGAAGTGACTACTCAACATGTTAACTCCACCTGTAGGGTGTAGTTTACATCCAATGGCTTAATTTGTGCATACATTAAAAAGCAGAGCAAAGACGCTCCAAAAACCGCTCCAAAAAACAAAAACCGCGCCAAAAAAAATGACGTTTTTTCAGCTGCTTTTGACGGACAGTGGACAGAAAACTCAGTTTCATGAACGTTTTTATTAATTCGTTTTCAGGTCGTTTTTTGTCCACTGCAGTGTAGACATAGCCTGACTGAAATTCATATTCAAGACGCAGATGTCTTATGTAAACCTGTGCGCGCAGGTGAAGAGATACCACTGCGGAGCAGAGAGCGATCGCTCCCTGCTCCGCAGTGGACTCCGGGCGGCCGCAAGCTCGCGGCTGTCCGGAGTTTCCGGCACAGGCAGTGTGCGTCATCACGCTGCGTGTGCGGCCTGATGACATCCCCGCCTGTGCCGAGAAGACGGAGGAGAGCGTGCGGGAGCCGGACAGCGAGGAGGCGGAGCAGCAGGGAGCCAGGTAAGTGGGGTTTTTTTTGTTTTAAAACCATGCCTATACCTGCCTATAGCCTGCCTAGGGGGACCTATACCTGCCCATACTTGCCTATAGCCTGCCTAGGGGACCTATACCTGGCTATAGATTTCCTAGGGGGACCTATACCTGCCTATAGCCTGCTAGGAGGACCTATACCCTGCCTATAGCCTGCCTAGGAGGACCTATACCCTGCCTATAGCCTGCCTAGGGGAACCTATACCCTGCCTATAGCCTGCCTAGGGGAACCTACACCCTGCCTATAGCCTGCCTATAGCTTGCCTAGGGGACTATACCTGTCTATACACTGATAGGGGGACCTATACCTGCCTATACCCTGTCTAGGGGGACCTATACCTGCCTATAACCTGCCTATGGGGGCAATTACCTGCCTATGAGGACCTATATCTGCCTATAATGACCTATATCTGCCTATAACCTGCCTATGGGGACATATAGCTGCCTATACCAGCCTATAGCCTGCCTATGGGGGGCAGTAAACTGCCTATACCAGCCTATAACCTGCCTATGGAGGACATTAAACTGCCTATACCAGCCTATATCTGCCTATGGGGGACATTAAATTGCCTATACCAGCCTATATCTGCCTATGGGGGACATTAAACTGCCTATGTAATTTTATAGGTATCTATTTTTATTTTTAAAATTTACCAGTAGCCGCTGTATTTCCCCCCCCCCCCTAGGCTTATACCCGAGTCAATAAGCTTTCCCGGTTTTTGTGGCAAAAGTAGGTGCCTCGGCTTATACTCGGTTCGGTTTATACGGTACTTAATCTTTCTTCGAAATACTATATACCTTATAATTTGTTCCGTTAAATTTCTGTATATTCTGGGATGACAAGTCCAGTGGGCGGTCTGATCAGTGACTGACAGCCTTCTTTGTATGAGTGTGCACAGAGATAGCCCTCAATCACTGATAAGACCAACTAATAGACAACCTGGAATATGCTGAAATTTAAATGAATAAACTACAAGCTATACTAAGTTTTTTGTCACATATACATACACATCAATTATGTTCAGTGTAACAGGTTTTTAACCCCTTACTGCCGCAGCCAGTTTTTACTTCATTAAGAGGTCCATTTTTTAAATGACATGTGACATTTTATGCGAGAATAACTTTTTGATACTTTTACTTACTCATGTGATTCAGAGAAGATTGTTTTCTCATGACATATTGTGCTTTAAGTTAGTAAGAAATTTTAGTCCAAACAATCCTTGTTTATTTGTAAAAAAAAATATCAAAATGTGAAAATTCTGAAAATTTCACATATCACAAGGCATTATGGGAAAGGGGCTGAGAAGCCCAAAGCGCCCTCTGTTGGATGTAACAAATCCTCAATTTGCTTTTGACCCAAAGAGTCTTGAGAAAGCAAAAAGGATTTTTTAGCCAAGCCAGTATCTCTCATTTGCAGACAACGTTGTTTCGGGATTTTTGTCCCTCATCAGTGCAGAGCAGAGAAGATGGCTGGCTGTGTGGGAGGCATTGAGTGGCTCAGAAAAGGGAAGATCTCTCCTTGAGGAGAGCACCGAACGAACGGCTTGTAGAGTTATGTTTTGCCTTTTCGCCCTCTGCTTATTAAACTGCTTATACCTGCCTATGGGGGACATTAAACTGCCTATACCCCACCACCCACCTCTACACCTCCTCATCACTATTACCCCCTAACTCGCTTCTCTACTGTCACTCATGACAAGCTCTCCTCTCTACTGTCCAAATCTAACCTCACTACCTGTAATCTCAACCCACTGCCATCCCACCTCATCCCTAACCTTAGCGCTGTCATCATCCCAGCCCTCGCCCATCTCTTCAACCTATCATTAAGCTCTGGCAACTTTCCTTCCTCCTTTCAGCATGCTACCATCACATCCATTTTTTGACCCCTCCTGTCTGTCCAACTATCGCCCCATCTCTCTACTTCCATTCGCCTCTAAGCTCCTTGAACAGCACGTCCATCTCCAACTGTCCTCTCACCTCTCCTCCAACTCTCTCCTTGACCCGCTACAAACAGGCTTCCAACCCCACCAGTCTACTGAAACTGCCCTAACCAAGGTCACCAATGACCTAGTAGCTGACAAAGTCTCACGTCACTACTCTGTCCTTATACTCTTAGACCTGTCCTCTGCCTTTGACACTGTCGACCATTCCCTCCTTTTACACATCCTCTCCTCCGCCGGCATCACGGACTTGGCCCTCTCCTGGATCTCCTCATACCTCACTGGTAGAACATTCAGCGTCTCACACTCTTGCACCACCTCCTCCTCTAGCCCGCTTTCTGTTGGCATCCCCCAGGGGTCTGTTCTGGGCCCACTACTCTTCTCTATCTACACTCTTGGTCTGGGTCAGCTCATAGCATCACATGGCTTTCAATACCACCTGTATGCTGATGACACCCAACTCTACATCTCCGGCCCAGATGTCACCTCTCTTCTCTCCCGGATCCCAGACTGTCTTTCATCCATATCCACCTTCTTCTTCTCACGTTTCCTTAAAATAAACGTGGAGAAAACTGAATTCATCATCTTCCCCCCCATCCCACTCTATCCCTCCACCTGATCTCTCTATCACAGTTAACGGCTACACTCTCTCACCAGCTCCATAAGTCCGCTGCCTTGGGATAACCTTTGACTCCAATCTGTCCTTTAAACCACACATCCATGAAATTTACCAGTAGCCGCTGCATTTTCCACCCTAGGCTTATACCCGAGTCAATAAGTTTTCCCAGTTTTTTGTGGCAAAAGTAGGTGCCTCGGCTTATATTTGGGTCGGCTTATACTCGGGCATATACGGTATGTCATTCTCAATTACATTTTATTACTTTTACACAATAGAAATGCATTTATATAAAATTGCATTTTTGTGTCGTCATAGTCTCATAGCCCTAACTTTTTTACAATTTTTCTCCACATGGAGTCGATTAAGGGCTTGTTTTTTTTGCAGGATAAGTTGACGTTTTTATTGGTACCATTATGGGGTGCATATGACGCATTGATCGCTTTCTATAAAGGTTTCTGTGAGGCGTTTTGAACAAAACACAGCAATACAGATAGTGTTTTTGATTTTTATTGTTTACATTGGTCACAGTGTTGTATAAATGATATCCTAGCTCTATTCAACAGGTTGATAGGATTACAGCCCAATTTGTATATTTTTATATGTTTTACTGCTTTTACACAATAAAAACACTTATTCAAAATGGAAAACATGTTTTGCATCACCATAGTTTGATAGCCGTAGCTTTTTTTATTCTTCTGTGTATGAAGCTGTGTAGTGGCTTAATTTTTGCGGGATGAGTTGACGTTTTTATTGGTATCATTTTTAGGGGGACAAAGTTTTGTGATCGGTTTTAAATCTGTATTTTGGAAGGCAGGTTGAAGAAAATACTGCAATTCTACAATCGCAGCAGCTAAGGGGTTAATCGCCCATGGCAGGAGTGAGCTCTGGCTGTGGGCAATGCACCATGGATCCAGCTGTAATATACAGCTGGTGCCATGCTGCGATTGTGCGAGCTCCGCTTGTTAACTCGCACGATCCTCATGACGTACCAATACATCAATTTGCGGAAACCCTTTCCCGATTATGAAATGTGGGTACATCAAATGTCAGTAAGGGGTTAAAGGGGTGTTCCCACCAAGCACTTATGATAAGATATGCCATCAAAGTGGGAGTCCCACCATGGCTCAGAACTGAGAGCTGGTCGCTCTTGCACACAACCTCCATTCTGTTCTATGGGACAGCTCACCTATACTCAAAACTCTCATAGAACAGAATGAAGAGTCATACTTAAGCGCGACCGGTTCTCTGTTTTGAGCTAGGACGTTTGGGGGCTCGTTCTCTGGGAACCGCACCTAGCACACACTGATGGCATATCCTATTAATATGCCATTAAACTGAATGGTGAAAACATCCCTTTAAAATTTCCATTCCCTTAATTTTCCATCCCTGGTAAACACTCTTCAGCCTAATTTGTCCAAAAACTAATGTTTTAACTATTTAGAAATAAATCTTGCAGTTAGTCAGAAAATCAGTTAGTTGATTTTATGCTAAATATGAAGTACAAAAAGCCAGGTACAGCGTAAAAGATATATTACAACCTCATAAATTGTAAGCTCTTGCTAGCAGAGCCTTTTTAGTCTGATCTGTACCTCTAAATTGTAAAGTGCTGCGGAATATTTTGGCGCTACATAAATAAAGACTACTATATGTTAAACATATGACATATATACCGGGCAGAGAAAGGGTCAATCTGGAATTTGAGAACTAAAAATCTGGTGATCTGGCATAGCTTTGTAAATGATGAGGAATTTTATTTAAAGGGGTTGTATCATTTCATTAAATGGTCTTCAGAATAAGGGGACAGTGAATACAAGCAACTTTGCAATTGGATGTCATTAGCAAAGCTGTCTTGTTCTCACAGTATTCCTTATCTTCGTTTTCTGTAAACAAACTTCTCCAGTGCTGGTCCGATTCCACCTCCTTGCATACCATTAGCTGAGGGCTCTAATAATTTACATTCTGTTCCGCCCCCGGCCGGCCGTATTCAGGGAGCTTGCATTCCTGCCTCTCACTCAGAATTAGGGGCCGACAACAATTTCACTCTATACAGCTAGCTGCCTCCTCATTTACACTGCAGCTCTCTCTATAATCAGAAAACAGCAAAATTGTGCCACAGTGCCTTATGCTACTGCGTGTAAGGGGCCGACAAAAATTTCACTCTATACAGCTAACTGCTCCTCATTGACACTACAGCTACAATCAGAAAACATCAGAAGTGACGGTGCCTTATGTAAACATGAAGGGAGACGGATCTCTGCTCTGGATGGATTCAATTGTAGCAAACCTCCAGCTGTGAGAGAACAGTGCTGAGTTCATAGAAGACTGTTTACACTGAATGCAGGCCTGTGATATGTAAACGGCTCTTACAAAATAAGACTGCATAGGGAGAGGACAGTGACATGTGGAGGGGGAGGGGGACACACACACACACTGGAGCCAGCATGAACAGTGAAGGGGGTATGATGTCATCCTTCTTCAGTTAAGAAACGCCCCGCTGGGAGGGGAAGAAACGCCCCTGGATTTCAGGAAGTGAGAGCATCAAGCTTCAAGAGAACAGCCCAACTGAAGAAGCGATACATCCCCTTTAACCAGAAGCAAAAAAACAGCTAGTTATTGCAGAAATTTTGTTATTGTTATTTTGTGCTGTGTTACTGAAGTATGTTCACTATTACAAGTTATCAAGGCACAATTCTGCCAAATTAATATTACAGTGTATCTCTCACATCTGCATAGCGTAATAAACACCACTCACAAAAAGTTACGGATATTCAGCTTTTGGTTGAAATTGCAGGATGAACAAAGATTTTTTTTTTTTTTTTAATGAACTAAATGAGACCATCTATTAACTTTAGAAAGCACATGTTCAGTGTTTCATTACTTTTTGCACAACTTGCTGATCTCTGACAAGGAGCTTAATGTCAAAATTCACAACAGGTGTTTGATCTCTGAATCGGCCAATAAATTTACGGGATCAATTTGAATTGGGATTTAAACAGCAAAATCATGCTGTTCACATTTTAACATGAGACCAAGACAACACCTTACAATTAATCAACAGTACCTCGCCATTGCGAGACTTAAAGCAGGATGCTCGCAGACGGAAGTGGCCACAGAGTGTCATCAGAAGGTTGCAACAGAGAGACTGGAAGAGTCACAGAAAGTCAAAGAAGTGTTTTGCATACAATGAAGCGGTCATCAGTGCGTGATGAAGCCAAAGGACGTCCTTTTGCCTTTCTGTGACTCTTCCAGTCTCTGTATCTCTGTTGCAACCTGCTTGTGACACTCTAAGCTCAGTGGCCACTTCTGTCTGAGAGAATCCTGCAGTGGCGAGGTACTGTTGATCAATTCTAAGGCGTTGTTTTGGTCTCCTGAGGTCAAAATGCATGATGAGGGAGGACTTTAAATCCCAATTTAAAATGATCCCCTGAATTTATTGGGTGATTCAGAGATCAAACATCTGTTGTGAATTCTACCATTAAGTTCCTTGTTTGAGATCAGCAAGTTGTGCAAAAAGTACTGAAACACTGAACAGTTGGACATGTGTATTCTACAGTTAAGAGAAGGTCTTATTTAGTTAATTTAAAAAATGTTCAAGAAATTTTATTTTCATTCTGAAATTTTTAACCAAAAGCCAAATATCCCTAACGTTTTGCGAGTAGTGTATAATAAATTGTGTTCAAGTTTGAATATTGTACAAGAAATAAAGAAAAATATCTTGAAAGGGCAAAATGTTGTGAATATTTCATTGCCAAACCTGGCTGGACAATGTGCTGACCAAAGGCTACTTCTGGGTAAGTCCGGTTTCACACTTACTGTATTACGGGTTTTTTTCAGCAACACTAAAAATTACATTTTTCCACTTTTCTTCTTGTCAAGAATCTGCTGTCGGAAACTCAGAAGAAGCCACATGGACCCCATAAGTCAACACGACCTTAAATAATTAGTTGGGATCCATTTAAATACAGGTTCCTTAAAACTCTCATGGCACACACAGCCATTGTCATTCTTTAATTTAACTAAATTAATATGAAACCTCTTTTAGTCATTCAAGTAGTGTATTTTGAGTAAGTAAGGTCCCATTTTTGTAGGAGTCATTCAATCAATACACAATTCTTACTTGTGATTTTCCTTCTTCACCCACAAAGCAACAGCTGCTTGGGACAATGGCTGTTCAAGAAACAGCATGCGCATCACATAGTTCTTGGCAAGGCCTGGGAGTTCTCTAAGATAGATGTAACAAACAGTGAAAAGGTTAAAATAATTGAAAACACTTGTTAATAATTAGTTAACAACAATGTAAGCAGATAACATACAATACATTAACATATCGGCCTTATGCATGAAAGCCATCTAGTATTAAAACTGTCCTTGTTGCCCATAGCAACCAATCAGAGCTCAGCTTTTATTTTTCCAGAGCACTATATGAAATGACAGCTGAGCTCCGCTGGGTTGCTATGGGCAACAAGGAGTCTTACTGCTAGACAGTTTTCATACATACGGCCCATTCAATCTATATACAGGCAGTCCCCAGGTTCCTACCCAGATTAACAAGAGTCTGTAGATTTGTTATTAAAGGGGTTTTGCCATAAAGCAAGCTATGAGTTGCCCTCAGTAAATGGAGAGATGGCTGCACTCGCGCAGCTCTCCACCATTCATGTCTATGGGAATTCCAAACATAGCCACGCACACTTGTTCAGTTATACTCGTAACTGCTCTAGAAAAGAATGGGGAGAACTGCAAAAGTGGAAATTGTATGCAGGTTGGAACAGGTAAATATTTTAAAGGGGTTTTGCCACGATGTAATGTTGACGTGGGATCCTCCAAAATGGGTAGTTAACCACTTTTCTAAATATATGTGATTACAAAAAGTGCAGCCTGAGAGAGCTACAGGCTGCCATACCTGCCCTTAGTTACTTCAAAGCTTCTACTAGATACGACCTGACAAGAGCTGCTGGCCGGGCTTGCACAGAGAAAGCTTCTTATCTGATGAGACTGAGCTGCAGAAGTTTTCAAGACACCGGGTAGAAATATGTTGTCTTTTGTATACAGAATCCACTAGTTGTAATGTGATTATCTGAATAGATCCCTGCTTTATCTGATGACAGAGAACATGAAGAAGCTTTCAAGCTGCTGTGGAGGAAAGGTGTTGTCTTTTGTATACAGAATCCACTAGTTGTAGTTTGATTATTTCAATGAACATTTCACACGATCCCTTATGCACGGCTCTGTGCTCTGGCTTTCTGTCTCTCTCTCTCAGCTCCGTGGCTTGTTTACATTTGCTTCTTAGCAGATAAGGCACCTCCTGGCAAAACCCCTTTAAGGTAACTCCAACAAAATAAATAGTTTCTGTTTTGGATAGTACAAGTAAGTGTTTGTTTTGGTGTCTGTGCACATATTCAGATTTTACCTCACTTCCTGTCCCTCAAGGAAATAAAATTGGTGCCACACAACTTGTTTATGTGACTCTGTAGAAGGATTTTCATTTCTATATAAGTCTTCAGTAAATCCACTGCACACCTCATCCTGAATTCATGAAATGTGTATCAATTATAGTAACTCTCCATACTGCAACAGTCAAGTGAGATACTGCAAATGGCAATATCGTAAGTCCAGATATATGTGCAATTTTGGCCTTCTTTTGGTCACATGTGGAGGAAGACAGTCTGGTGGCACATGTGAAAGCGGCTGCAGTGGACAGCATGCAATCAAAGGCGCTTGGGGCTAAAATAAATGGGATATGACCCATGCTCCAATGGTGCACTTTGAGTAACGTCCAACAATAGCACCTGTTCCTAAGTATGAGTCGTATGTAATTCGGATGTTTGTAGCAGGGGGACTGCCTGTACTATTAATTTTACGTTTTGCTGAAGCAGATCCCACAGCTCAAATCATCAAGGGGTATCCCAGTAAAGAAAACTTGACTCCCAACTCTCTAGTAGTTTCCCACATAATGACTAACCATTTACTACCTAGGGTTACAATCTATAGCTCAACCTTAGCTTGCTGGTCCAGCATGCTCCCCTCCATCACTAGGAGTTATAGGAGGGTGAAACAGCAGAGCATGCAAAGGGCTGTAACCGAATGTGAGAGGCTCAGCAGTGAAGGAGCACAAAGGGAAATGCATGAGAAGCTACCTACTTGGCTGCTGCTGAAGCAATGAACACTTTCACTGCTCTATAAAGTATGGTTGAAACATAGTAGTCACCTCAGCCTCTGACAAGCTAAGATATGAGATGTTCATAAAGAGCTAAATTAGCAAGTACCAGGATCTCCCACCATAATGCTACAAAAAACTGTTTGTTAGACAAACAAAGTCCCCTTGCCTCTTGCCCAGACTTTTGATTTTGAGAGGTTTAATGTGGGAAATATATCACTTACTAGTTTAACCCTTTAGGAGCCTCCAATAGATGACCTGGTTTAAAGGGTTGCTGTCTGTTAAGAAAATTAGTTTATGAACCAATAAGGTGCTTTACACATTCACTTTCAAGCAAATCATATAAAGGGGGTTTTCTAATTTTTTAAATATATTTTTTATTAATTTTCCAAATATAGGTAAATAACATACAATGGTGTACTCGAATGTAATTACATTGAATGCAGATGTGATAATACAATAAATGATTATACATTGATCATAACCTTGTATCACCCTCTCTCTACTGAACAAAACTGGATAGCTTTATGGATATGATTTTTACACCTTAACCAAAAATATAAAAGAAAAAAGGGATAAACCCGACCCCAAAACTTTAAACCCCCCAGACGGAGCAATGTAAGCACTGCAATGCAATATTAAATTACTGAGAGAGCCATATCAACCACCTAGATCACGTAAACTCATCCGAAGAAACTAAGGATTTTTGGGTCGTTAGTTGTTTCTTTCTTTTGGTCGCCTCAACGTAATAACCCGCATAGGCAAGTCAGAGAGTTCTATTTCAAAACTGCCGTGAAATCGTTTGGGCTATCTAGGGGAGATCAGGGGAAAGCGACAGTTTTCCCAAGGTCCCCGAAAGCTCATGTCTCAAATACCACATTGTATGTTTAAACGGAGAAACCACCAAGGAGATCTCTTCCCTGGAGAGGTAATGTTCAATAAATGGACTCCACTTAGTGAAAAACCTCTCAGTTTGAGAAAATTTCTGCAGTTCAGCCTCCAGCTTCTCCATATACATATATGACTTCACCTGTCCCCAGACCTCGCTTTCCGCAGGTTCTAATCTTAATGGACGACCTTAATTTCATAAAACTTTTGACATATTATCATGACATCAGACATTTTGATTTGTGGAGGTCCGGGTTCTAAGACTCCCAGGGATTATTAAAGAGGACCGGTTGCTGTTCCTGATATGTACATTCTAGTTAATGCTTGTGTTCCTTTTTAAATCATTTTGGAGCATCTCCTCTTATAACTCTGCTGTTCCTTTGTTATTCCTCGTAGAAAGTTATAACTGAATCTGTCAGCTGGGTGTTAGCAATTAGGGGTGTTTCCCTGCACAGTATGAAATTATCCAATCAGTGCTGACAGAGTTAGTGTATGAGGGACATACCCCTTTTGAAAGCTAGAGTGGTAACATCCAGCTGATTCAGTAATATATTTTTAGAAGAAACAACAGAGGAACAGCATAAGAGTTATGTGAGAAGAGTTATTTCACAGGGAACACATGTATTTACTAAAGCATATATATGAGGAGCGGTTACAGTTCCTCTTTAATCCCTTAGCGACCGTCCACTGTCTTGACAGTGGCTGGTGCATTTTCTGTACCGACACCAAAAGACATTGCTATCTTCAGAGCGGTTTTGTGGCTTCCAGCGCCGCAACTGCGCTGGGAATGGAGCTGTAGTTATAGGAGTTTTCTCACAACGCAAAATCCGCTTCGCTGGCCCTTCACAGCTAGATGCAACCCTGCCATGCATGTGAATGAGTAGGACGGCAATAACGACAGTCCTCCTCATTCACTTCTATGGGAGTTCAGAGTACAGCCGAGGGGATTACCCTGCTCCATCGGGTCACCGGGATTCCTAGTGCCTGATGGAACTCGGGGAAAGTCTATAAATTATTGTGCATACATTACACATGCCTAAAAATCTGTAAAATTAATCTAACAGGTTATAACTCAAACTATGCCCCAAAATAAAACAAGTCCTCATGTAATTACGTCACTGAAAAAAAAAAAAAACTTGTGATTGTTGAAACGCATGGAAGCAAAAGCTTAAAAAAATAGCTAGTCATTAAGGCCTTTTAGGGCCTGGTACTTAAAGGGTTAAAGGGGATGTCCGGGCCTTACAAAAGCTCGTTGGTCCGCTGGGTATGTGACTGCTCTGGCCAGTGACTGGCTGGACATAATACGCGAACAATGGACGTTTATTGTGCAGCCGGGAGGAACGTTACGGCCATCGGGATGGAACGGGAGCGTCACGGAGGTTAGTAGGCCTTTTTTTTTTCTAATTATACCCCAGTAGACCAACAAGCTTTTGAAAGTCCCAGACAGTCCCTTTAAGACAACAAGGGGGCAGAAGCACTCAGCTGAGAACTGTTGTTTCTTTTTGGAAAGTAGAGCAAGTGTTGCATGGGCCCACAGAACGTCTATAAAGTCTGCACAATGCTTGCTCCAAGAAGAGCTGATCAGAAATAAAAGGGCAAATCACTCAAGTGCCTGCCTCCTTCTTTTAATAATCTGTTGGGGTCTCAGCACCTGGTCCCCCAAATAAAACATTTCTGACATTACTGTATCATGTCAAAAGTTTTATGCAATGATAGTTATCCATCACTTATGTATCGCATATCCACAGGATATCCTCTAGAATAACCCTGATCAGAACAGGCGTCCTATGAATGCTAAGTGTTAAAAAAGGAGAGGAGGCCAAGCATGTGTGTGGCTCAATGTTCAATTCTACATCTGTTCCTCCAATTTATCAACCCCCTTGTAATAGATTGGTGCTCCATAAATGGATACATTTTGTAAATGACAGCGTTAGGGTGCTTTCACACTGAGCTTTTTTTTTGTTTTTTTCATGCGCTTTAGTGCAGAAATGTACAGCATTAATTGCTGTGCCTTTCAGCACAAAAACTACATCCAAAAACACAGACAAAAAAAAAACACTCCGTGTGAAAGCACCCGTAGGCCATGTTCACACAGCTTATTTGGGCACGTATTTCAGCCCGAAATTCGCGGCATACTGCACGGATTACGGGCTAGAATACGTCCCAGTCATTACGGTAATCCACAGTTCTCATAGAGAACTGTGGATTACGTCTCCTCCCCCCGTCGGCGAATTTCGCCGCGGGGGGAGATAAGTGACATGTCATTTACTAGTAATGATAGTGTATGGGCCGGCGAGGTGCCGGCCACCCGCTCCCGCCCCCACGGTGTAATTGCGGGGCGTAATTACACCCTGCAATTAAGCCGTGTGAACATAGCCTTAGACATCAGACACTATAAGAGATCCTATTATTCACCTGAAAACAGCTAGACATGTTGCAGGATGATTGTATAGTCGATCAAGGACACCTGGACTTAGTTCTTGAAGAAATTCATGCAAATTCTTGCATTTCAGTTGTACCCGCTGTAGCTTCATTCTGAGAAAACAAATACAAGTAATTGTATTTTTTATGTATAATATGAAGACACTTTAAACGTCAAACATTGTAGACACTCGCTGCCATACACATAAGGATACAAATAAAAGTATAAGACGTCACACATTACATCAATAACGTTCTTAATGCAAAGAAATTGCAAAAGAGAATTTCTATCCCATAAACTGTTCCTCATTTTTAAACATCACAGCCAGAAATAGAAATGTATGTTATTGATATATTATGAGACAGAGCCACATAAACTAGCAAGTTTTTGCGAGTTGTGAAGAAAATGATACGCACTTTTCCAAATTTTTGCTAATTAAAAAGCTGATAAGTGTGGCATGCATATGTATTCAGCCCCCCTGAGTAAATACTTTGTAGGACCACCTTTGGCTGCAATGACAGCTGCAGTCCATTGGGGGATGTTTCTACCAGCTTTCTAGAGGCTGGATTATTTTCCCATTCTTCTTTGCAAAATAGCTCTAGCTCAGTCAGATTGGTTGGCGAACGTTTATGGACAGCAAGTTCTGCCACAGATTCCCAATGGGATTGAGGTTTGGACTCAGACTGGGCTGTTTTAACATATGAATATGCTTTGATTTAAACCCTTCCATTGGAGCTTTTGCTATATGTTTAGGGTCGTTGCCCTGCTACAATTTTAGTCTCATTCGACCAAGGTCCCCTTTCCATGCTTGCTGTGTCCCCCTTTATGTTTTTTGCAACACAAAAGGGGGCTTCTTAGGTTTCTTTCAAAAAGGTCTTTCTTTTTTTTGCCACCGGGTGTGGAGTCGGTAAACCAAAGCTCCGACTCCCAAATCCCGACACCCACTCCCTCATACCCCCGTGTTTAAGTGATAACTTTCTGTAGTAAAATGGGGTTTATCAGGGTTTTTTACCTTATGGTACAAAAATAAGCTCTTAGGTGAACATAACTGACAAAAAAATGGGAACAATGTTTTTAACTTGTGGGTTTCAGGCCCCATATCTCACCATCCCCCTCAGCTTTGTACGGGCTACCTTTTCTTTTAAAGGCTTCTCTTTCCTATTTTATCAACATTTTTTAGTATTTAGCATCTGCTTTGTTCTGCAGATTAATGCATTGTTACATTTTGCTCCTAAAAATAAAAAATTTGGGTTTCACACTGCTTGAAAACCTTTGGGCTCTGAACAGATTTTTAAACATGTCTTGACCAAAATTGATCCCGGTCTTTTTATATGTTTAATGTTGGGCGATGGTCAACTCACTTGTGTATGAATACGCTTTATCTTAAAACTCTGTTTTGGGTTTGGGTTTGGGGTTTGGGGACTGTGGAACCCAAATACAGGACTCTTCATTGTCATTAAAACCTTTCCCCTTTCCCCAAACCCTTTTAAAATTCTTCAGGTTTTGCCCTGTGGAAAACAGTATGTCTCCTTTTCATCCCCATAGTACTAAAAGTTATAAAGAAAACTATGTTGTAGGCACTCCCATATGTCAGTGAGGCTCCTCCCCCTGGTCAAGTATCCAACAACGTTGGCTGTGAAACAACCTCATATTATCAGTTATTCCAGCTTCTTGACCTGTGAGCCCCTTTTCCCTTGATTCTTCCAAACTCATTTGGACCCATCAGAGCCCGGTCTATTGACTTTCATCTCATTGCTCCAAATCACCAAGTTCCCAATCTTCCATTTTTGTACTTTTTTTGCAAACTCTTTGCCGACGCTTCATATGATGAGATTGAAGTCGCAGCTTCTTCCCCTTTTTCTGGCATCATTCCAGACGTGTGTAATGTGTGTTGCTTGGTGCGTGCATGGACGTCTGTGATCTCACTCTTACAAAGCCTACGAGACTCCTCCACTGCAGTGTCTGTGTCGTTAGAACTGATAGACCTTGTGATGAGTTGGCTCTATTTCCCCTGGACGTCCACCTCTTGGCTTTGGGATGGATGGACAGACTTCATTCCATATTCTTCCAGCTGTCAGGGCCTCACATGATGCAGTTTGGCAATTTTCTTGGCCCAGAGACTGATATCGATGAGCTGGATGATGCTGCTTCTCTTTTCTTCTGCTCAAACCAGTGACCTTTCACTTGGGAATCACCCTGGTAACACACTGAGAAGGGAATGTGAGAACAGGTTGTAATTTGTCCCACCACCAGGAGCAAAACACTAACAATGCAGTTACATGAGAAGAATCTGCAGAACAAAGTAGATGCCAAACAGCTGACGGTAAAAGTTATGTATGTGAGCCAAGATGATTGTCTATAAAATGATGGGGGTCTCGGATGGTGAGATATGGAGCTTGAAAGTCAAAAGTTCAAAACATTGTTACCATTTTGCTTGTTAGTGTAAAATCTATTTATAGGATACGACTTTAGAACACAAAAAAACTTTAATAAGTTGTAAATATGAAGTGAAAAAATTTTGCTGAAATCTGGTCAACTCGTTTGCTATGGGAGCGGAATGTTTTCCCTGCGGTAAAGCTTTGCCTGCTCCATGTCATCAAATTCACACCTCATCTGATGAGGCGGAAGATATGGGAGCAGTAGCACTGGCCGGAGCCAATTACTCTTGCTCTTTGCACTGCATTGAACTGGACCAACTTATTATATATTTTTGGAATCGGAGTCGGTCCATTTTTTTAACGACTCCGACTCCTGCAAAATGGGCACCGACTCCACAGCCCTGCTTGCCACTCTTCATATAGGCCAGATTTGTGGAGTGCACGACTAATAGTTGTCCTATGAACAGATGCTTTCACCTGAGCTGTGGATCTGTGCAGCTCCTCCAGAGTGACCCTGGGGCTCTTGGCTGCGTCTCTAAATACACGGTCAGTTTAGTTGGACAACCATTGGTAGGTAGGCAGATGTTCCATACTCCTTCCATTTACGGATGATGGATTCAATAGTATTCGATGAGATGTTCAGTGCTTGGGCTATTTTTTTATTATTTTTTTTTAAACCTAACCCTGCGTCACACTTTGTCACAACGTCATCTCTGAGCTGTCTGGTGTGTTTCTTGGTTGCTGTTTGTTCACTAATGTTCTCTTAACAAACCTCTGAGGCCATTACAAAACAGCTGTAGTTATACTCAGAATAAATTACATACATATCTACTCTATTTACTAATCTGGTGAATTCTAAGGGCGCATCCCCACGGCACAGGACAAATACCAGTCAGGTTGCCGGCCGGTATTTGTCCTGTTTTGCGGCCGTCTCCACGACTGTGGGGAGGGGGGGGGCGGCTTTTCTCCGCAATGAGTGGAGAAAAGCCCTCCCCCTTCACATTGAGATGTACAGATTCTGTCCGGAAACCGGATGGAAGATTGTGCTTCCACAATGTTTTGCGGCCGGACCGCGGGCGGAAAAACCACCCGACGGAAAACCCGTGCAGTGGACACTGCTGCACGGGTTTTCCATAGAGCACCATTGTGGTCATTTTCGGACGGTTTTTCAGGCGGTCTGAAAAACCGCAAACCGGCTGAAAAACCGGCCGAAAACCCATGCCGTGGGGACATGCCCTAAGGGCAATTGGTCATCCTGGATTTTATTTAGGGGTATCAGACCACAGAGGGCTGAACATATATGCACACACACAGTTTTTTAATTTGCAAAAATTTGGGAAAGCACGTATCAATTCACTAATACTTGCTACTTTGTGTTGCGGTCACATAAATATTAATAAAATATATTTAAGATTGAAGCTGTAATGTTCAAAAATGAAGACTAGTTCATGGGGTAGACATCCATTTGCATCCCTCTGTATACTATAATCTATAGTGAGACTAATTATTTAAAAAAAAAAAAAAAGGCAACCCCTTTTACATCTGCCATTGACAAATACAAAGTGAAACTTCTCCATTAAAAACAACCACCTTTTATCTAGACCAGGTTTTTCTGGCCAGATGTTTAAATCGATGTGAATATTAGCATCTTCTTTGAGAGCGTTGCCTCCTAGAAAACCATTTTTTACTGCAATTTCGGTGGTTTCATTACACACAGTCCAGTCACATTATTATGACCAGTTCCTGCTTTAGAAGTTGAGCGCATGCAGCTTATGAAGTCCCATGTGGTGAGCTGGCTTGGTGGGTATAGAAGGTGTGATAGGATGTCTGCACACACATCCTTTGCTGCAGTCATGGGTGAAAGGGCGATTTATCAGACTTGCAAAAAGGAGGATTACAGGCTTTCAGGCCAAAGGTGGCAGTATTGCTGAAACTATGTAGTTTGTGAGCTGTTCATGTGCTGCTGGGGTAAACGTGTATCATGACTGGACAAATGGCGCCATTGTGAATAAGTGATATGGAAACTGCAGAGCAATATCCGACCATGACTACAACTTCTAAGTATTACCAAGTTCCTTAATACCCCATAATCAAACCAAATTGAGACTCTGTAGCGCCAAATCAAAATCAATAAGGTGCGGAAAATAATCGGATGCTGATGTGGTATCTGCATCAGATTCCAAGTCTGATCATACCAGGTTTTACCATAGATTACAGCTTATCGCTAGAGCCTCGTTCACATTGGTGTTTGGATTTCCATTCAAAGCTGATGGAACAGATCTGGAGCCAAAAACAGACATTATCTGATGCAGAAGCACAATCTTCAGTTTCTCTAACTGATCTGTTGTAGGAATCCTTCAAAAAAAAAAAAAAAAAAAACGGATACTTTGTTTCAATTTGCAGAAATTTACTTACATCAAAAACAGATAAATATATAGATTTTTTTTTCTTTAATGTCTGAAAAATATCTGCGCACGGCCAGAAAAATGAAAGGATTATTATTATTATTATCATTTATTTTTGAGCGCCCTTGGTTCCAGAGCGCTGTACATTCAGGTTTCATTACACATAACATAGGTCAAAAAGTACAGAGCTGTCAAATTAATAACTAAACAACAGGTCCAGGTTCCTGCACCTGAGTGCTTACACTCTAAAGGATGGTGGGGAAAGAGGACTGATGGTGTGGGGGCAGACATGGTATGTGGAGATGGTACGTGTCGCAAAGGTTATTGTTGGTTATAGCAATCCTGAAGTGATGGGTTTTCAGGTTGCTTTTGGAGGCTGGTGAGAGGGGGGAAAAAGGGTCTGAGGTGTTGGGGCAGTGAGTTTCAGTGGTGTGGGTTGAGGCACGGTAGAGAAGCTTGGAGACGTTTATGATGTGGAGGTGTTAAGAGGAGAGACAGAAGAAATAAGGCCCTGTGAGGAGCGGAAGGTTATTCTAGAGATTTAGGCAGAGATGTATGGAGGGGAGAGTTATGGAGTCATGTGTCAATTGTGGGTTACTAACTTGAACTGGATTCAGCTGGGCACAATGGGTGAAGCCCAGTGGAAGGGATATGGCAGGAGGGGAGTAGAGGCAGAGGAGTATTGAGGAGAGAGGTGAATCACACAGGACAGCAGTGTTAAGGATGGATTTGGAGGGGAGCGAGGAGGATAGTGAGGGCTAGATGGCGAGGACTAAGAGAAGGATGTTGCAGTAGTCTAAGCGGGAGATGACGAGGGCATGGACCAGCATTTTTGTGCTTTCAAAGTTAAAGGGGATTTGCCACCAGACCAAGTACTGACCTCCGTTCAGCATGAGAGCAAGATGTAAACAAATCACGCTGAGTCATGTAGCTGCAGTGGAGAGAGGGAACGAGGGGAGGGGGGGAGTGAAGAATCCAAGGGAGCGTATCAAACTTAAAGTGAACTAAATAACCAGTACAAACTGTGTGATCAAGTACAGCAAGCACACGAGCCTCTGACGGGCAACTGTCAGGAGAAACCTTATATGATATGCAAGCTTATGTATTGTAAAAAATCAACGGAGTCTGACAGAGACACACACAGGACACACACAGCAGAGACTGTAACCTGTTAGTGGATCCTGTGGGACATGTGTCTCTCAATTAATCAAACTATAACTTTTGAATCTCTGTATTCAAATGAGTAAACTTTGCATTCTCAGCAGATTGTAATGCTTTCTTCATCAGATATAAATGCAGGGGATCTAATAACACTTACAGCTAGTTATTCTGTATACAATAGAATACTATTGCAAACCGGTGCCTTTTAAAATGTCCATTATTCTGCTGTCATCTGATAAGAAGTGATTCACGCAAAGCACGGCCTTTAGCTCTGGGTCGTGACTAGGGAAGGCTTTATGGTAACCAAGGGGGGTTGAGAAAATGCTTGTAGTATCAGGTTTTCACTTTTTTTAATCACATATATTTAGAAAAGTGATTAAATACCCATTTTGGAGGTTCCCACGTCAACATTACATGGTGGCAAAACCCCTTTAAGGAATGAGTGGATACAGGAGATATTTTTCTGGTGGAGGCAGCAGGCAGAGGTGAGGGCTTGGGTGTGCGGTTTGAAGGACAGAGCGAAATCAAGGGTTATCCCAAGGCAGCGGACCTGTGGAGCCGGTGAGAGAGTGTAGCCGTTAACTGTGAATAGAGGTGATCAGGGGAGGGTTATGTGGGAAGATGATGAATTCAGTTTTCTTCACGTTTAGTTTTAGAGGGCGAGAGGAGAAGGAGGATATGGACGATAGACAGTCTGGGATCCTGGAGAGCAGAGGTGACATCTGGGCCGGAGATGTAGAGTTGGGTCTCGTCAGCATATAGATAGTACTGAAAGCCATGTGATGCTATGAGCTGACCCAGGCCAAGGTTAGGACTACCAAGGCAACTATCCGTTTTTGGGCGGGGGGGTCCGACTATTTGGAGGTTCCCCCCCCCGCCTCCCGGGGGAGTTGGGGTCCTTTTAATGGACCGCGGCGCCGGAGTTGCGCTAATGCGATAATCCGGCGCCGCGGTCCGTTCCCACGGGCGGGGGAAGGGGCGCAGTGGTCGTCCGCTCACCGCCCGCGTTCTCGCTGTGAGGGGAGGAGGCAGGAGGAGCGCTCCCCTCCTCCCCCTTTATGTCCGGCTGTGTGTGCGGCGTGGTAAACACAGAGCAGCGGCGCAGGGGGAAGTGACGCGTGCTGCATACTTCCCTGTGACGCTGAGGAGATCGGATTGGAGCTGGCCGATCATGCAGGAGGACTGGTCAGGTATGTGGATTTTTTTTTTTATTTTTATTAGTTTTAGGGGGGCACAATGTCTGGATCAATGGGGGGTCTACTGGCTACAATGGGGGGTCTACCTGGGCTCTAAAAATGGGGAGGGTCTACCTGGCAATCAATGGGGGCAGTAACTGGCTAACCAATCTGGGGGACACTACTGGCTAACAATGGGGGCAATTCCTGGAAACAGGACGGGGCAACTCACTACCTGGTATCAATGGGGGCAATACCTGGCTAACAATGGGGGGCACTACCTAGCTACAATGGGGGCACTTACCTGGCTAAACAACGGGGGCACTACCCTGCTACATGGCGGGGGCAATACCTGGCTTCAATGGTTGGGGGATCTACCTGGATATCCAATGGGGCACTAACTCAGGCAACAATGAGGCAACTACTGGGCACAATGGGGGGCAATCTGGCTACTAATGGCGAGGTTTACTTCCTGGCTACTAATGGTGTCCTACTGGCTAAATGGGGGCCACTAACTGGCTAACTATGGTGGGGCACTACCTGGTAACGATGGGGGCCCTCTACCTGGAAACAATGGGGACACTACATGGCAAAAACCAATGGGGACACTACCTGGCAAACAATGGGGGCTTCTACCTGGCTACAATTGTGGCTCTACCTTGGGCTACAAATTTGACTATACCTGGCTACAAATTTGGCTTACATGGCTACATATTGGCTCTACCTGGTACAAATTTGCGCTCTAACTTGGCTTCCAAAATTTGCTCTACCTGGCTACAAATTTGGCTCTACCTGGCTACAAATTTGGCTCTACCTGGCTACAGAGAGGGCATCTACCTGCCTGTAAGGGGCAATACCTGGCTTTCTTCCAAAGCTGTTATGCAGTTAGGTGGAGTAGGTGTGGCTTTTTGAAGGGGCGTGGCATACCATCAAGATGGGCTTGGCCATGCAAATTTTCCCACGGCGCGCCGCCCGCTGATATCTCCTGCTTTTTCATTTTCAAAAGTTGGCAACTATGGTTTAGATAGAGAAGCGTAGGGGACCCAGGGGGGGGGGGGGGGGGGGGGCGGGGTGGGGGGGGTGGGGTCATGACCCTGGGGGGACACCAACAGAGAGATGGTGAGAGATGCTGAATGTCCGGTCAGTGAGGTACGAGGAGAAGTCAAACTGGAAGCCTAAAAACCCCACTGACATCACTGGGTGAGCGTATCCAGATGTGAACCAGGCCTTATCATCATGTGACCGTTCTGTCAACAGTGGAGACCCCCTTTATGTGGTGCACAGTCTCTGCACTATATGACTAACAGAGCAATACAGATACTGGTGCCCAGCAGGTCGGCACATATTATATGGCTACATAGACACAGTGCGAGCCACACAGCAGACAATCCTATACTGATATAACCCTTGTTTAAAAAGGGTTACCCCAAATGATATCGCCTCCCCTACCCCAACAACACCCCCCCCCCCCAGCCCGCATATAACACGGGTCCCTTCTCCGTATATATCACAGGCCGCACACACCCCCCCCTCCCCGGATATACCCCGGGCCCGTACACAACAGCGCCCCCGTCCCGGAATATACCACGGGCCGGGACGCGGCGCCCCCGCCACTCCCCACATATAACACGGCGCCCCATCACTCACGCTACAGCACATAGAGCGGCGGCCCCTCGAACCCCGAGCAACCTGGGATCCTGTACCACGTGATTCCCTCACCTGTCACGTGACCCGCAGGTCCTTTCCGCTGCCGCAGCACATGAGGCGCATAAGAAGTCACATGACCGCCGGTCACGTGTCTACTACGTCATCACACTGTCCGAGAGCTGCGGTGTGCGGAGGTACGGGGCGGCTTGTGTCTGACATTGCGTCATGCATTGGGGATGCAGCGTGCGGGGACCTACTCTGACAGGAGCTGTAGCTCCATGGGCGGTGCACGGCTAGAGGTGTCAGAGCACTGCTGTCTGCTGCACACTGAAGTTCAGAGAGCCAGTTGTAGAACTAGAACTCCCAGCATGCCCTGTCAGCTGATGCAGGGAGCTATAGTTAGACAACAGCTGGAAAGCCTCGAAGTGGGGAGGTCTGCCGCATAGTATATAGATACGGCTGGAGCAGGGAGACTGAATGTGGCCCTGGAAGAAAAGCCTAAAAGTGACTCCATGGTGTGGGTGGGGCCAGCAGCAGTGAGGGGGCAATGCCAGTGGGTGGAGCCAGCAGCAGGAGTGAGGGGGCAATGCCAGTGGGTGGAGCCAGCAGCCGTGAGGGGGCAATGCCAGTGGGTGGGGCCAGCAGCAGTGAGGGGGCAATGCCAGTGGGTGGAGCCAGCAAGAGTGCGAGGGGGGGCTATGCCCCATGGGATGGAGGCCAGCCAGCAGGAGGTGAAGTGAGGAGGCAATGCCAGTGGATGGAGCCAGCAGCAGGAGTGAGGAGGCAATGCCAGTGGATGGAGCCTGCACCCAGCAAGATGATGGGGGTATTGCCAGTGGATGAGCAGCAGCTGTGAGGGGGCATGCCATGTGGATGGAGCCGCCAGCAGCAGTGGAGGTGGCATGCAAGTGGGATGGAGCCAGAGTCAGCAGTGAGGGGGGGTATTGCAAGAAGGGTGGAGCCAGGCAGCAGTCGAGGGGGGCAATGCTCAGCAGGGTGGGCCAGCAGCAGTGACGGTGGCTAAAGCCAGTGGGTGGGGCCTAGCCAGCAGAATGCAGCAGTGAGGGGGCTATGCAGTGGGTGGGGGGCAATGCCTGCTGGGTGGGCCAGCAGCAGTGAGGGGGGCAATGCCCAGCAGGGGTGGGCCAGCAGAAGTGAGGGGGCCATTGCCAGTGCGGTGGAGCCGCTGCAGTGAGGGGGAAATGCAGCGGGGGAGGCCGAGCAGCAGTGAGGGGGGCATGCCAGCGGGTGGAGCCAGCTGCAGTTGAGGGGCTTGGGCCTGCGGGAACGGTGGGGGCACATGAGGGCAGGGACAGTGCCACATTGTGGGTGGGACGCCAGTGATGGGGCGAGCCAGTGGATGGAGCCAGTAGCAGTGAGGGGCACTGCCAGGGGGTGGAGCCAGTGCGGGGCGATGCCAGTGGATGGAGCCAGCAGCAGTGAGGGGCAATGCCAGCGAAGGGCAGTACCAAAGGGTGGAGCCAGCAAAATATTGGCCACAACCACGTTTGTGGGAGTTTTGTTCAATATTAAAAGCGAGTAGGCATGTGACCAGGGCTGTGGGTGGTATCATACATATAAAGTTACCACACGTGGCTGTTACATACACGTACCCTGTCAGGGGCTGTATGTTACATACAATGGTTACATGTGTGATGGCTGTGGGTGGCATCATTACAGGCTATACACCTTTTGAGGTACCGCACACATCTGTTACATGGAACCTTATGTCGGGGCTGTGTATGATACATATAACAGGTGTGTGTGTGTATATATATATATATATATATATATATATATATATATATATATGTGTGTAAACTCTGGAAAAACCTGCAATCGCGCCATTGTTCTTGGAGTTGACTGTACAGTGTAATCGACGTGTTGTCTTTATTCTGTGTCAGTATGTATACAAGATACAAAAAGCTCCGCCACATATCAACACTATTTAGTAAGTGACACATACCACCAAAACTGCTACTGTCCAAATCGCTTCACCAAGACCGATATTACCAATAATAACAATAGACAAGGAAAAATTATACTGACGTAAGTGACTGAGTAATAGCACCGTACTGTTATGGATTATACAGTGCAGTTACATCCAGTGACTCATCTGTGACGTCTTCTCTGACTAGAATCGTCCACTCCCTTTTTCTTTTCCAATTAAGCCCCCAATTTTCCGCATAGGTAGGCAAGTAGGGCCCCTTGTAGTTGGGGCTCCAGGTAGGTAAGTAGGGCCCCTTGTAGTTGGGGCTCCAGGTAGCTAGCTGGCTAAGTAGGGCCCCTTGTAGTTGGGGCTCCAGGTAGCCAGCTGGCTAAGTAGGGCCCCTTGTAGTGAAGTATACAGGGCTGCTGGCAGCTAGATAAATATGGCCCCTGTTAGGTATCTAGGGTCCCTGTAGTTGGGTAGGTGAGTAGGGCTCCTGCTCGGTAGGTTGGGCCTCTGTGGTTAGGTACATGAGTAGGCCCTTAGGCTGTAAGATAGAATCCAAAGTAGGGTATATGGCGTCTCAGGATAGGAAGAAGGCTGGTGTAGCGGTTGGTCATAGGTCATTGACCTTTACAGATTCACTCGGCGCTTGTATGGGTCCTGGGGGGAGTTCTTGGTATTTTGGGATGTGGGGCAATTGAATCGGCACACCCATCATTCTGTGTAACACGTATTTGCCTAAACATTGGGCAATTAACTTTCATCAAGCGGCTTCTCCTTCGCCTGCCTGTAACGCTGCCTTCGGCGCCCACAGTTTCTAGGAGGAGTTTTAATCTCGGTCTTCTCTGAAGTTCTTGATAAACTCCACATGTTCACCACTCTTTTTCAGGGGCTCTATGTTGTCTCATCCAGGGCTTCCGCCAAGTATTACGACCAATTTCGATTATTCGACCAGTGGCGGATCCTTCTTCATCAGTTTATGGTTTATTCCTTCTTTTCAATCCCACCAATCATATCACCTCTAGATTAGATTATTTCTTTGGAATATTCTAGCTATGCGATTGCTGATTCGGGCTGTAGTGGCTCCAATTACATGGTCCGACACGCCCCCAATATGCTTGACCCTGAAGTCATGGGAATTTCAAATTTGAGGCGGTTGCCCACTGGAGACTCAACGAATTTGTGCTTATGAACCCCAGATTAGGAAGAGTGAGACATACTTTAGGAATTTTTTGAGATTAACACAGGTACTGTGACTCAATGGCCTCTCTGTGGGAAGCCCACAAGGCTGTTGCTTCGGGGGAAGGCATTGCCTCTGGGCTCCCATCTGAAAAAGGATAGTGTGGCTAGAGTAAGAATGCTTGACCTCTCCTGTACTTAAAGCACTTTAGAAATCAAGTAGCATCAAATGCCAATAGGGCCGTCCTGTGGCGGATATTGAATATGCGAGCAAAATTGAAATCCTCTGCCATACATGCTATTGAAAAAGCTGATGGTTTTCTCCCGAAATAAAGATTATGAAAGGGCTAATAAACATCACTCCTTGCTTGCATTGCATGTGCTTCGTGAGGAAGAAGTTAAATCAGTTCCCTACTTATAAAGAATAATCTGGAGTTCCATTGTTCAGATCCTAAAACTGTAGAAAGGTTTTTTCATTCTTTTCTCTAAGTTGTACAACATCCCAGATCGATTGACCTATGACCCCGGGGAACGAGAAACATGTTGGCAGGACTTTCTTTCGTCCTGTAATCTCCAAGTTAGCAATAATGATGTGGCATCGTTAAACCTCAGATTAAGAGGAGGAGATTATGGCCACTCTCAAGGTATTTTGCTCATAGGGTAAAATCTCCGGGACCAGACGGCCTCACCTATCTTTATTATCAGACATTCAATCTAGCTCTTCCTATATGGGGAAAAGGTCTTTAATCTCTATTTACTCACTGGCTCCACTGTCCCCACTTCAATGCTCCACTCATTTTTACACATTAATTTCTAAACCTGTAAGGACCCCCTTGGAGTGCGCCAGATACAGACCTACGTAGCCTTTTAAATGCGGATTTAAAATTTTTTACTAAAATATTTGGCAAATGACTTCCTTTTCCTGCACAAATGCTTATTCTTAAAGATCAGGTGGGATTTGTCCCCATGTAGGCAGGGGGGGGGGGGACAACACCAGGCGAGCATTGACCATGATTGATATAATGATTGGCGAGGAGATTCAAATGCTTCCTGCTCAGCCTGGGACGCCGAAAAGCTTTTGATCGCCTTCTTAGCTGGAACTTGATGTTTGTTGTTGGAGGCTTTTGGGATTAGTGGTCCTTTCGTTTGGGCGCGCTCCAGGGTTCTACTATCACCCCACTGCTTCTTTTCGACTACCACACGCCACTTCTCCACCTGCTTACAATACGAAATAGGAATAGACAGGGCCTGCCTCTCTCTCTGCTAACTTTTTGCACGTAGTATTGAGCCTTGGCTGGCTGCATTTCGGAGTTACATGACAATATAAACGGGGTCAAGATAAAAGGACATGATTTTAGGTTTTCGTGATATGCGGATGATGTCTCCATAATTCTTTTGGTCTAACCTCCCTAAACATACATGCCCTCTTGACCCGGTTTGGATTCTCTCCCTGGTTTATAAAAGATTAACGCATCCAAAAAACTGGAATGCCCTGCCAATTTATATTCCTAGTGACCAGCTCTACTACTCCTAAATAGCCAAACTTTACTTATAGATGGCAGACTGAATGTTCTGCGTATCTGGGGATAAATCGGTACACGCTTTTTGCCTATTTTTAAAAACAACCTTTCCTTAAATGTATTAAACGATATTAAAAAGGCTGTTGGATAGTATGGAATAAATTGGATCTATCCTTATTTGGCGGATAGCAGCGATTAAGCGATGACCTTCTTCCTAAGTTGTTGGTATTTGTATGAGGACCCTGCCCTTTCCATCCCTATGACAATTCTGTGACGTTCTTTGCAATCGGGACTCTTAATCCATTGCTTTTTGGGGGGGAAAAGAGACATAGGAATCTCTAGGAAGTTTCTATTGGCGAGCAAGGTGGAGGGGGGCTAGCGGTGCCTGATATTGTTAAATATTACTGGGCGCTCAAATTACGTGTATACCATATTGTCAGCTCGTTTGCTTATCCAGATGGGATGGTGGTGAAACGTTGTTATGGCTATCCCCTCTCCATCCCTAACTCCTTGCTGTGGGTTCAACTTCCCACTTAGATTTCAATTTCTCCCTATTTGCAATTCTATGTCTCTTACTAAGGGTATATTTGGAAGAGATGTCACAATACATTTTGGGTTATGTTCTGTGGCCTTCTTCATTGACCTCGTTTATATTTTCACCCCTGATACTTGGTAGGGACGACAGATGTCGTCTGGAGCCAGCCTTGGTTCGATAGTTTATTGTTGTACTTTTCGGGGATTTGGTGGACCACGATACATTGAAATTGGAAAAACGTTTGATGTTATTGACGGTTTCGCTCATGATCTGCCCTTTCGGCTGTTACTCCTACCATTCAGATCTGACATTTTGCATAGTCGGTATTATAAATCCACACCAGTGTCCTGCTCCACACTGTTTTTTGAAAAGATATGTGGGCAGGACACTCCGTAAAGGTTTGATATCGTCTATATTCAAATTTGTTTTATAGCTTCCATTCACGACTCCCCAATTGTCCTCTCGTATGGTTAAGTGGGTGGAGGTACCTGGGTTCCAATTTTTCTAGTGACACCTGGCAAACGATATGGAGGCAGGCAGCCCGCTCATCCTCTATGCTCAATCTGAAGAAATCCATAATATCAAAATAATAATGCACTGGTTTCTTAACCTCCTGCTCTCCTGCACTGATGAATGCTACCATTACCGGGACTGTTGCTGGGAGTTGTGGGGATCCGGGGCTGACTGTACTGCTGGTGTTTTGAGACTCTGTAGTGGGAGACAGGGACCCCGTTGGGGTCAAGTTGGTTCAGGACCTGTGGTCAGTGATACACAAGGTATAGGGTCACTCTTACTCGCAGTACCTATCTCTAAAACGTTCCTTAGCCCCCTCATAGGCCGTGGGATGGGAAAGATCTTCCTAATATATTAACGCTTCCAAAATGTTTATGCTAGATTTTGGAAAACAAGCCTACTCCCATCAATTGACCTAAGTCTCCGTTTGCAGGATGTTAGGGAAGGGAATATCTTATGCTCTATCTCACAACCAACTGGACCTATTTGATCGTATTTGGACACCATAGGGATGTTTACTGTATCTACATGACTCTGTAGTTTTTATCTTCGGTTTTAGCTGGAATGCAAACCCAAAATTGGGTGCCTTAGTTCTTCCTGGTTTGTCTTGTTTTTGGTATTTCCCTTCCCTTTCCTGTACCTGTGTTGTTAGTGTGTGTTTTTGTCTTGTTAGGTGTCTTTGTCCCTCGCCGTCTGCAGGGCCTGCATTTCTCTGGCTACAGAGGACGGAGCTATTGGTTTGCATATTCTAGGTCTTGTTTCAAACATGATCCATGAGACTAACTGTTCAAAACTGCACTTGCTTCTTTTGCTTTGAAGGTTAATGTTCAGTGGTATGTATTCTCGGGCTTTGTCGATGTTTATGTTGTTATTGATTAGTTATTGAAATATTTTAATAAAAAAATTTACAGTTAAAAAAAAAAAAAAAAGAATCCAATGTAGGGTATATCTACAAAAATAACTGATGAAAAAAAAAGGAAATAGTTAAAACTCCCCTTTCCCTGCTTTCCCAGCATAAGCGGCATGATGTAGCTACTGCATCTCACCTTCTCCAGATGTCTAGTAGGACCCGGAGGGGGGGGCCCTAAGACAGTCTTTGGCTGTAAGGCCATAACTGCTTTCACTGGGACACTCCTCCCAACATTTCGTACCTCGCAAGCCCGAAAGCTTCTTGCAGCCTCCAGTGGTTAGTGGGGCATGGAGCCATTGGTGACAGCCAGGTGTGACTGGCCAACTGCACCCCCAATGTGGTCAGTCGACTGGCGAAACGTCCAGTAGGTTCAATGGCTAATCCACCCCTGACTGGCAGCTATATCAGTATGGAGGCGGATATGTTCGTACTATGGTGTAAGGCTATGTCTACACAGCCCTGGATTCCGTATTTAATATACTGAGCGAAAATACAACCGTACCACAGTGCTGTCTCAATCTATAGATAATCAGTGTTGTGTTGTAGTCTACACAGCACGGATTTTTTTATGAGTGGTTTCTATAATACCTCCAGACTTGTTTGTATATTCTGCCGGACCGCCGTTTGATGGCGCGGTCAGTCCAGCGATGTGAAAATGTCGCCCAAAATCCGACTACATTTTCGCGTTACTATGTAGACCTAACCAAAGTATTTGTGGAATTTGAAAACAAAAATTTTAAGGGGTTAAAATGTTAACATCAGGCTGTTTATCTCCTGTATTGATACAATCATCGAGTATTTAAGGTAGAATAGACCACCGACAAGCAAAAAGGGTAACAATGTTTGATCTTTTGATCACTTTTGTGGGTTGAGTTGAAGAAGAAAAGCTGTTTTTGTATCAAGTCCAGTCTGCCCAACATTGGGAATGTGGAGAAGAGACCAAGGGATACTGATTTTGGTCATGATATGCTTGAATCTGATCCAGAGCACTGATGATTCAGGCTGTGCTGAAAACCAAAGGTGATTTACCAAATACTAACAAATAATAAAAATGAACATTGCCTTATGTTTGGTGAGTCAAAAACAGTAACAAGGCAGTATACATGACAAGAATCTGCAGAACTAAAGCAAATGCTAAATACATGACAAGTCACATTTATGTATAAGATAGGTAGATGACTGTAAATATAAATACAGTAGCGTCATGTACAATGAGCTGTAGTGGATGGTGAGAATATGAACCTGAAAGTATCACAAGTTCAAAAGATAAGAATGTTACCATTTTCCTTGTCAGTGTCAAATATATATATTGCGATATGACGTTATAAACTACAAAAAAACTGTTAAATATGCAAAACAATGCAGGAACATTCTGTGGAGTCTCCGTAATTTGTTGTCTGTGAGGAAATTCAATATTGCCTCCATCAGATCCTGCATTACATGATCAATCTGATTTCATTATTTCCAGGCGAGAGAATACGGTCTCTATTCACTATCTTGGGTATTTGGGGCGCCAAAGCGGTGACACAGGCGACCAAATCTTCTAACATTGTAAGGTATAAAGGAATTGCCTCAGCCATGTCCGTTTTGTATGGAAGGGTTAAAGGAGTTGTTCCTTCAGAGTTTCAAGAGAATGCATGATGAAATACTCTGTCACTGCATGGTTAGGTCAGACTCTTTTGCTCATAATGCTCAGTGTTGTACAGCCAGTGGCAATGCTGTGCATTTTCAGATGCTAATTAAATCTAGTTAGCTTCTCAAACCACTAAAAAGGATATTCTTATCTGATCCCAAATCAAAAGCCCTGAATTACAGTTCTGTTTTATTTTTACTTATATCAAGCTTTTTACTGCTGAGCAGCACAGGATCACTGCAGGTCCTGTGTGATGTCACTCACTGTTATTCTCTTTGAAACCAAACTGAGGGGGAGAAATTGTTACAGTCTGTAACTGGGGAAATGAAATTGCCAGGGGTTGTTCATAAAATTCACTTGTATTCCTTAGGGAAAACAGAGGAACAAAGCAAAGGATATTTGGAAAATGTCTTTTTTTTGTGTTCCCTACAATTTGAAAGCTTATTCTTTGTAGCGAGACTACCCCTTTATACTCTTTATTCTTTGAAAAGCTGGTGAAAAAATTTTGCAGAGATCAGTTTGCCATGGGAGCAGAATTCCTTTCCCTGGGGCAGCTCTTTGCCGGCTCCTTGTCATCTGTACACTCCTCATGTGATATTGGCTGAAGATTTAGGAGCAGAGCCATTGGCCGGACCCAATTTCCTTGTGCCTCTTTGCTCTGCTTACGAACTTACTGGTACATCTTATTATATATTTTGGGAGTCTGAGTCGGTCCATTTTATGATGACTGCGAAATATGCATCGGCTCCGACTCCACAGCCCTGATTCCTAGTCCTGGGATATTGTTTATCTGAGAACTTAAGCCATTAAGCTCTTCTTACATGTTTCTTTGGGCATAAACCTTGTGTAGGTATGTATTGTATTAAATGTAAAGTTTTAGCCTTTATCTTGTAAGTGAGACCTCTTTTGAGTAGAGCCTAGTAGATATTGGAGTACTCGGAGGTATGTGAGTTTCTTCTTGGACCTCCGGCAAGCATCCTTTGGGTATAAATGTTCTCAGCGATTTAGTGGGTGTTGTACTTGTGCCAGGCTTTCATTCTAGAGTAAATGGCGAACGCGCAACAGATCCGTTCGTGTTAAAACCACAGGAGTTGAACTGATCTGTCCCATTTGCCTTGACAACTTCACAGACCCGGTCTCGATACAATGTGGTCACAACTTTTGTCGACAATGTATCAGTAATACATGGAAGGGCATTCGCAGCAATTTTCCCTGCCCCCAATGTCGGATGGTATCGAAATGGAGGTTTCTAAGACCTAATCATGTTGTGAAGAACGTAGTAGAAATTTCGTCTCAATTGTTTTCAGCAAAAGGAAATGATAAACTGTGTCAAAAGCATCAAGAGCCACTGAAACTTTATTGTAAGAATGATCTAGAAGAAATCTGTGTAGTGTGCAGAGAGTCCGTCTATCACAGGAGCCATACAGTAATACCGGTAGAAGAAACAACGAAAGAATTTAAGGTAAAGTCCAGTGTGAGGAAAGGATTAGTAACCTGCTACTGCCGATACATTTTTATAAGCGTTTCTGAACCCTTAGGGCAATGTTCACACGGCTTATTGCCGACGTATTTGCGGGGAGGATTTTCAGCCACCGCAATTACGGCTGGCATGCGTGCAAGCGGGGTGCGGGGGGCCGGCAGCTCGAGGCACATAGACTGTCTTTTCTACGCGAGCTTACACGCGTAAAATAATTCTCATGTCACAGTTCTCCCCGCGGCGGATTCGCTGAGCGGGGGATGAGGGGACAGTATCCATGTTCTCTGGAGACGGAATGGGAGGATTGGAGCCGTACTGCAGCGCAATTAAGGACCAAGCAGTACGGTCAATCAGCGCCCAAATAAAGCGTTGTGAAAGAGCCTTAGGCTATGTTCACACGGCATGATTTTGGGACGGATTTCAGTCCGTATTTCCCTCCGTACTGCGCTCAATTCTCGGACTGAAATCGTCCCAGAGGCATTTGGTAATCCACAGTTTCAAGAGAAATATGGATTCCGTCTCGAGCGGGGAGAAAGTGACATGCACATTATCCCGGCGGTATACGCGCCGTGGATAATGAGTCTATGGGGCCGGCGAGTGCAATTACGGCGTGAATCAGCCGTGTGAACATAGCCTTAGTGACCACCAATATGCCCTTTTGAGATGGAATAAACTGTCACAGGTTTCCCTGCCAGGATCGGAGAAACCTCAGATCCCAGCTGTTATCTATTTGCAAGCAGTGGTCAATAGTAATCACGGTATCCAAGTTGTTTCAGAGACAGGAGGTTCTTCGGTCACCCTAATTGGCACTCCTGCGATACAGTTGCAGGGAACTTATTTGTTTGCATTATAGCCCATGAAGGTACTATGACTGCCTTCAGTGTCTCTTTGTTGGACCGTTCCAGAGGTAAAGCCTATTAGAATGCCGGTCACTTGTACACAAAAAGTAAAGGACAAAAGTTGACTGCATCCCAGTATAGCAAAATCAAAAAACTCTGATCTTTATTAGAGGATCCGGTAATATGACTTTTTGACCCACATAGGGGTCTTAGTGTGTGGGGGGACTAAGTATACCTGACATGTTGTACATTATTTTAAGCCTGCCAAATTAAAACATTGCCCATTACTTAGAGCAAACACCAACCAGTGCATGATAAAACATGAAATGGGCCACATGTATGAAATGGTTTAGGTCTAAAACCCACTTTTTTCCCCATAGGTTTCTATGGGCAAAAAAGTGATTTTTAGACCAAAACAGTTTCATACATGTGGCCCATAATGTTAAGAACATCTCAAATAGAGTCGCTCCATTATATTTAGGTAACTCACATCATCATATAGAGAGTATCTGCTCCATCTCGCTGTTCCGTCACGCAGAGGCTGACTCCAAATAATGTTCAGATACCCATGCATTGGTGTGTATTGAGCTATACTGAGCATGCGGAACTTAACCGCTGTTCAACAGGAAATGTACTAGAGGTGTTGTGAGGCACTGGAGAAGCCAAACAATGGCGAGAGACCTCTGAACACATCTGCCACTATTGCACACTAAAAACAAGTGACAAATCCTATTCAAGGGGCAACAGCTCAAATAAGCTCTTCAGATGATATGAAGAGATAAAGTACATTGACAGGCATAATAATATATACGAATATCCTGCAATACACAAGTGACCAATTAAATGATTGCATGTTTAAGCCCCTAGTGGAACCAAAAACAAAAGTGTAAAGAGGTTGTCCATTTGAAAAAAAAAAAAATTAAATGTGGACAAGATTAGCTTAAAAAAAAAAAAAAAAAAAAATCGTAATTGTCCCAACACACAGGTGAAGCTCGTGCTTACTTACAGTGGAGTACGAGGCCTCAAGTTTGTGTCTGGACAACAATCCAGGAGTAAAGAGTAGTGTTAGCCATGGGGTACAGGTAGGTAAGTATTTTTTTTCCCCAACGTGGAAAACCATTAACCTAAAGACCACAAGTTTTAGAACGGAGAACAGGTGAGTCTGAGAAAAAAATTCCTATCTTCACTTAAAAAATCTTTCTTAGAAAGAAAATTAGAAAACCTACATATGATTGGTAATGCTACATCAACAGCCTAAAGAATAAAACTATCTGATTGGATCACATGGTCAAATTTAAACCAGAAGCACAGCAAATTACCCCTTTTTTTTATTTATTTATTTTTTTTATCTGCTTTCAGAAAAAAATACAATATAATGCAATCACAAACTACCCCCAAATAGTACCAATAAGAACTCCGAATCATCCCACAAGAAACAAGTCCTGACACAGCCCTGTCTGTTGCAAAATTATTTATGGGGTTAATTACGGGTCCAATTTTAGCAATTTCATTATGTTGGGCCCCGTTCCCACCACGTTCTATGCATATGTCATTGGGATATATGGTTTTGCTGTGTTTCTATGTCAAAATACCTTTTTCACTGTATCCCGGCATCTAAAAGCCAAAACGCAGTGGGTGTGTGGTCTTACAGACTTGTCGGGATATCTTCCATTCATCAAAAAACTTTGGTCCTATTCACACGTGGCAGATTTGTTGCACAGCTTCCTTAAAGGGGTTGCGTGGTCCTGCTGTGGTCATGTGCCACGTCCCTTCCAGGATCTTTTGGAAATGAACAGCTCTGAACAGTGATGTAGGCACAGTGATTTCCCCTGTTCAGAAGTAGAAAAAGGAAGGACGGGGGGGGGGGTAGGGAAAGGACGGGTGGATATAATGTGTTTTGGCTTGCTTAAATTGGGTGACCAGGACCTTACCATTTAGTTTTTCTAAATCTACTGTTAACGTGCTGCAGTGCCCTCCCATGCGGTTTTCTTTGGCTATAAGCGGTAATGAGAATAAAAAGTCTGTTTTGGTAAAAACGGGGTCGCAGGATGAAAGTATGCGAAATGTATTTAAAATTTGGGGTTTTGGGACGGCCATATCTGCTAAGAAAAAAAAGTAAAAAAGCCACCTGAGCTAGAGAGAGACACAGCCGAGCACAGAGCCCTGCATAAGGGGACGGTGAAATGTTCCCCTCAAAAACCCACACTCAACTAGTGGTTCTGTAACAAAGAAAAACCTTTTTCTCCACCCCTCTTGAAAGCTCGTTCATGTTCCCGTCTCAGATAAATGGGATCTACCAGATAATCACCTAAAACTAGGGATTCTGTATACAAAAGAAACAATTTCCCCCCAAACCCCTTTTAAACTTCTTCAGCCCCCCTCTAATAGAAAAGGCAAGTCTGGCCAGCGCTCCTGTACTTGCTGGTCGACAATAAAAGGCTTTTTAAGTAATAAGGGCAGGTAAGGGAGCCGTAGCTCTTCAGGATGTAATTTTGTAATCACATAATTTAGAAAAGTGATTACCCTTTTGGAGGACCCCCAAGTAAAAATTAAATCGTGATAAAACCCCTTTTTTTTTTTTTTTTTTTTTAAACCCATGTTTTTTGTATAATAAACCATGTTATAACAGTTGCAAAACTAATGTTAGCGTTTCTTACTCTCTCCCCATTATTCCTTTTCCTTTAACGGTTGCCCTTTAAGACTTTGCAAAGGGTTAAACAGGAGCTTGCCCATATTGTCCAACTTAAAACCGAAGAAGAAGAAAAAGCTGTAGGACTTCAGGTATTATTATACACTTATCACTGTTACAACTTGGCATAGATTTTTCTCAAAATTTGCCAACAATCACAGGCCAAAAAGCAACTAAAATAAAATAATAAAACATAAAAACTAAAAAATATATAAATAAAACCAGTAGCCAACCTCTAAGGTGGGTAGCTAAGGGGGTTGTCCAGAATTAGAAGAACATGGCTATCATCAGGGATACTACCATAATTTTTTTTTTATTTTATTTTTTAAAACTACTTGTATTAGTTACCTACTGCATAATAAAAAATAAAAAAAAAAAGTAAGGTTCTTGCATGTATTTTGCTTCCAGATTTAACTCTCTCACTTCCTCTTTGCCTGCTCTGGTAGCACAGCATAAAGGATCACTTAGCATTGTCCTGGCCTGCCGACAAGAAATTGCCAGGGGAGGAGGGTTGGTTTGACTCAGCCCATGTGGAAATGCTGTATACCCCCGAAGTCCTGCAGGCGCCCGGGTTTTTTAAAACCCATTAGCTCATGCAGTTACAGAGCCTCGGCGGTCACGTGGCCGGCGCTGTATACACAGAGATCAGAAAGGTAGGGACCTTTCCTTCTTCAAGGGGAAACCCTGGGTTCAAACTACAGCCAGCTTTCTACTCCCAGGGCACCTCGCATGGATGCACAGTCAAGTCAATATAAAAAAACCAGATTTTTATAGTGAACGATGGGCTCATCTGGTAAAACATGGTACAAAATAATATATATTGGTACCATTTTATTTATTTGGTTTTTTTCCCTCTTCCTCCTGTACTTGGGTTTTTCGACACTTGGGACAGATTTTGTTACAGATGTTTTTGTGGATTTTACTGCAGATTTTTCAACATTGCAGATAAACCTTTCTTGCAGGTTTTTCCTTCTTGCAATGCTATAAAATCTGCACCGAAATCCACAGCAAATCCATTGCATCTTGTGCCTTCCCACTTGGTTATGACACAACATGACTGTAATCAGTCTAGAAACGGCAGAACATATAAAATGTGAAGTATTCACTTTCTAGTAGTAACCTTGTTTTGTTAAAGGCTATTTCCCCCTATTGCCTTATTTTTGTTTTTTGTTGACTGAATGCATCTACTATGGAATATGAAGCAACTTTGCAATGGGTCTTAGTGGGTTATAATCTGATCATGATAACAAGTCGGTAGTCTAGTCAGACCTTCACATTTCATTTCATTTGTCCCCTACTTTAAGCCAACTAACATTTGGCAGGCTAGCAGAAAGTAAAGGATGAAGTATAACTGCTGGATCAGATTATAACCCACTAAGATTATAATCCACTATGCCTTCTATCTGATCCAACAGTTAGGCCTCGTTCACACACGGCTTATTTGGGCACGGATTGGCGCCGTACTCCGCGCCGGATTTGCGCTGCAGTACGGCGCCAATCCGTCCCTGTCATTACGGGAATCCACTGCTCTCATAGAGAACAGTGGATTCCGTCGCTCCTTCCCGCTCGGCGAATCCGCTGGGCGGGGAGAAAACTGACATGCACATTATTACGGCGCGTCCGCGCCGTAAATAATGAATTGTCTATGGGGCCGGAAGCGGCGCCCCCGCCGCGCTCCGGCCCGCCCCCGGCCCGCCCCTTATTCACGGCGGATTTGTGAGCTCAATACAGCTCACAAATCCGTCGGAAATAAGCCGTGTGAACACGGCCTTATACTTCATCCTTTTCTTTCTGCTAGCCTGCCAAATGTTTGTTGGCCTAAAGTAGGGGACAAATTAAATGAAATGTGAAGGTCTGACTAGACTTCTGACTTGTTTGTTATCATGGATACACATGGTCTACTCTTCATGGTAGCTGTAGACACAAAACAAACAATAGGGCACATGGCTCATTGATCCTTAGGCCATGTTCACACGGCCATCTGCGGGACGTAATTCAGTCCGTAATTACGCGCCGAAATGCGCCAATTACGGGCTTAATCCGTCCCAGTAACTACGGTAATCCACAGTTATTATTATTATTATTTATTTTAAAGCGCCATTGATTCCAGGGGGGCCCGTACATTTGAGGGGGGTTTCATACATTACATAAGTCAAAAGAGTCATGAAAGGGATAATGACAATTGGCACGACGGGGGGGAGAGACCCTACCCCCGAGGGCTTAAAAACTACAAGGTGGGGGAAAAACAGGGGTGAGGGACAACATTTTTGTGGGGGAAGTTGACAAGTAAGTTATAGGAAACCTGAAGAAAGGGGTTTTCAGGTTGCTTTTAAAGCTGGGGGGAAAGGGTGGGGGGAGATTCTGATGTTTTGGGGGAGGAGTTCCAGATTTGGGGGTTTGAACCCGGGGAGAATTCTTGGGAGGGTTTGGTGGGGAGCTGTTTAAAAGGGGAGAGCAGGGGGAAAAGGGTCCTGTGAGGGGGGAGATTGCGTGGGGGGAGATTTTTGGGAAAAATTAGGGCAGGGGCTTTGGGGGGAGAGGTCAGGGAGAGCCTTGTAAGGTCATGGTTATTTAGTTTAAAATGAATTGCTGGGAAAATGGGAAGCCAGTAAAGGGATTGGAAAGAGGGAGGGGGAAAGGGGGAGTAGCGAGGAGAGAGGGGAAAGGGGGGGCCCCAGGTTAAGGATGGATTGGGGGGGAAGCGGGGGGCTAGCTGGGGGCCCACTGAAAAGGGGGATTTTTGCAGTAGTTAGGGGGAATGAAAAGGGGCATGACCAGCATTTTTTTTTTAGTGCCCATAGCCGAGGAACGAGCGGATGCGAGAGATTTTTTTTCGGGTGGAGGGGGCAGGCAGAGGTGGGGTTTTTGGATGTGGGGTTTTGAAAGAAAAAGCAGAGTCTAGGATTCCCAAAAAGACAAGGAATTGGGGGAAAACCGGTGAAGTGTAGGGGCCTTTGACTGTAATGGGAGGTTTCAGGGGGGGGGTAGAGTTGGGGGGTGGAAAGATTTTAGTTCTGTTTTCTCCACTTTTAGTTTTAGGAAAACTGTTAAAGGGGGAAAAATGGAGGACAAAAGTCAGGGATGGGGGAGAGTAGGAATGACATCGGGGCCCAAAGAATGTAGATTTGGGAAATAATCGCATACGTGTAATGAAAGCCATGTGGGGGGTATGAGCTGCCCGGGGGGGCCAAAAGGGTGTAGATAGAGAAGAGTAGTGGACCCCCGGACTTCCCCTGGGGGACACCCGGGCAGAGAGAGGCCGGGGGAGGGGGTGGAGCGAGAATGAGAGAAAAGCTGAAAGGGCCGATCATGAGGGACGAGGGGGAAAACCAGGAAAGAGCCAAGCCCCTGAGCCCAGGGAGGAGGGGGTTTTTTAGCAGGGGGGAAAAGGTCGACAGTGTCCCAAAGGGAGAGGGACAGGTCCCAAAAGGGGGAGCACAGATTGTGGCATGAGGCTTTAGGGATTTTCTAATCTTTGTGGGGCTTTGGTTTTGGGGGCGGTTTTTTTGGGAGAGTGGTGGGGTCGAAAACCAAATTTAAAAGGGTCAAGAAGGAGTTGGAGGGGAAAGGGGGGGGGACAGCTGAAGGGGTAGACGGCTGCCTTTGAGGGGTTTGGGGAAACAAAAAGGGGGGAGTGAGATGGGGCATATTTTGGGCAGAGAGGAGGGGTCAAGGGTTGTTTTTTTTTTGGGGTTGGAGTGATAGAAAATATGGATTACGTCCCTTTTCTCCCTGCTCGGCGAAAACGCCGGGGGGGAGAAATTCGCATGTCACCTTTCCCAGCGGCGTATACCGCCGCTAGCAGTTTATTCTCTAATTTGGGGCGGGGGGGAAGGGGCCGGCCCCCCGCCCCCCGCCCCCCCCCTGGCCACACGGGTAACTGCGGGGCGGGAAAATTCGCCCCGGGGAGTTAAGCGTTTTGAAAAATAGCCTTAGGGGGCTTTCAACATTCGTTTTTGATGCTAGTTTTAAAAAGTCAGCATTAATTTTTTGTGCCTTTCTGATAAAAAAAAAAACCCCCTTTTTAGAAAGCTTTTTTTGGCATAAAAGGAACAGCAATTAATGCTGTACATTGCTGCCCAAAAAATGCATGTGTGTGTGAAAGCACCCTTAAGCCACCATAGTTTGTGTGTAGTGAAGGTGTAGACTTGGTGATTTTGTATGGAATCCTCTCTATACATCTACTCGCTATTCAATGTAAGGTCGCTGGGTTTGTTTTTTTGAGCACTAGCCCTGTTTATTCCCCCTGCATTATTACAGTTAGACTAATAAGGTAGATTTCTATGTTCACACACTGACCAGGGACACCGTTATGGCTCAACTGCGTTTTTATTTTTATTTTTTATTTGTTTTAACAGTGACTTGGGTAAATGGTATATACTGGTCTTGTAGTCCTTAGGATATTGACTTGCTGTGCATATGGCTCCTATTTTCTTGTATGCTGTCTGATTTCTCATTACTGCATTTAATGTATCTTGACATTGTATTGTCGTACATCTATGGATATGCCTTTGTTCTCCTTCTAATTTTGCTTTCTACTTTGCAATAAACTTTGTTTTGGTAAAAAAAAAAAAAAAAAGTCTGTAGAAAAGTTACCACGGCACTCACCGGTTTCTGAAATATCTTTCGTTCACACTACAAGAGGAGTACTTTTTAATTAAAACTTATGGCACAGGTTTTTTTATTTCTTATTTTAGTGGCACTGGGAAAATTTGAAAAAAATATATACATGGTTGAGAAGGAGAACATAGGTATACAGGTGGAGTTTTATTTCTTTTTGTGCAACCGCTGACTTTACTCTACTCTCTCTTGAAGGCTGAAGTTTTACAAAAACGTAAAACAATGACTGCAGATTTTGAAGGTTTGCGACAACGTCTGGCCGATGAAGAAATCACTATAAATCACCGATTGGAAAACATGGAGAAAGCAATAAAACAGAGGAGAGATGAGTGTGTCAGCAGGCTCAATAAACAGATCTCCTCCCTCCAAAAGGTTATTAATGACCTCGAAAAAAATCTCCAGGTTTCAAATAGCCATGCTTGTCAGGTGAGATCAAGCAGTAGAACTTTTTATGTATATTGCACAAAATTAATTAAAACCTCATAATTCAGTACAATTTTTTTTGGGTTTTTTTTTTATTACAAATGTTTTCCCCATAAATAAACATACAACATTAGACCCCAATCCCTAATGGTAACATCATTACTTTGTAACAGTTACACTTTTTAACTTGCCATTGCATATAATTCTTTCAAATGCAGTAATACATAATGTATTTCAGCTTTGTACATATTATTGTGCCTTAATAATTTTAAAGGGGTGTTGCGGGACCTATTTATCCTCGATGGTCCATCGGAGTGTGAGTAAAAATTTAAGATAACCCTCATACTTGCCTCCCGGACGGTCTGCTTCAATCCCGACTACTGGTCCTTTCATCCCAGCTGACGCACAGAAAATTAATCGTTTACATGCCCACTGTCACCAATCACAGGTCACAATGTCACCTGCACGTGAGTTCTCTGGCCTGTAATTGACTGCAGCTGTCACATGAACGTTCCGTTCTTCAGCTGGGATGAACGGACCAGCAGCCGGGAGTGCAGGAGCGTCCGGAAGGTTTGAGGTTTATCTTCTATTTTTACTCATAGGGTATGTTCACATGGCGTGTTGGATCCGTTTTTCATTACATGGAAAATGCATTGAAAACTGCATCCAAAAACGTATCCAAAAACACATCTGCAAATGCGTTTTTCAGATCCATTTTTCAATGCGTTTTCTTTCAAATCACAGGCATTCAAATTTTTAATCCAATGCGTTTTTTTTTGGATGCGAAACCAACACGTACCCAAAAGTGTGTTGCATTTTTGTATCCGTCTTTCAGGCTCCAAAAAACGCACTCCATTGTTTCCTATGGGGATTTCACTTGTGTAAAACACAAGTAGAATCGACATGAGAATACTTTAAACGGATCAAAAAGACACAAGTAAACACGCATCGGCGATCACTCATCTGAACGGCGATGCGTGTCTTTCATTGAAACTAATGTAAATCACACTGCACATTGTTAGATGCTTTTTTGGGTCTGAAAAGCGGATCCAAAAACGGATCTGAAAGCGCCATGTGAACATACCCATACCCTGATGGACTAACCACCATGAAGGGTAAGTTAACAAAGTGTATTTGTGGGTCTTATTTCTGCACATAATCGAGCTGCAGTACGCCCCGCAAATGCAGTAACTCATAATTCTCATTCAGAGCTTGATTACCTGCCGTCTTCCCCAATGCTTATTGTGCACCGGGAAAAGTGTCAGTGGGAGCGGTTCAGACATACCCACTAGCCAGTGCGTACTTCTGAAGCAACATACGTATAGTGGCGCTCATAGTACGCGCTGCTATATGCCTGCAATATGCCACGTGAACATACCCAACAGCTCCCGGAACACCCCTTTAACATAAGTTTGTTACGTAACTATGAAACCATTATATACAGTATCTTAAATACTCTTAGGAGTGCACAAAACAATTAACAAAAAATTATGTTCCTAGATTAAAGCGCCAGGGCTGGACAAGAAAACTAAATATATATTTATTTAAGTTTATTTAGTCATAACCGCCCACAGAATGTTAATTTGTGATTGACACACTGTAAATGTTCCTCATTAGGAGCTCATATTGTATAGAAGTTATTAGAAATTGGACATGGCTATTTACAGGATAAAGGGTAAAATAATGGAAACTGCAATTCAATGTTTCCAAATGTAAAATAATGCTTTTTGGGGGGCAGGAATCCTCTTCGTTGTATCATATTAATAGTCTTGTGTTATCCAAGAGTTTAGAAGAAAAGGATTTTAATTTGACAGCTTCAAAATAACAGCTTCAAAATGAGACACCAGGCAGTGAGGAAAGGAAGATGAATGCTTGCCTGCATAGCTAGAGGAAGAACCAGCAGAAAGAGGAAGATTGTGACCCTGTGGTATAGATTGTGGTATAGATTGTGACCCTGGAATACTGGGTTCAGTTCTGGAGACCTAGTCTACAAAGACATTGAGACAACAGTAAAAATCCAAAAGACGGCTACAAAAATGGTGGAAGGTTTCAATAAGAGAACGTTTCAGAAAAGACTTGGGCTAGGACGTGCCCTTCAATGTCAGATAGATGTGGTTCCCAACTTTTGAGGGCGGCAGCTATATGGAGCAAAAGCCCCAAAACCGCTCGCCTCTACTTGGAACTCGCATTGATCTCAAAGGGAGAATTTTCAGGGCTTGCCCTCCAGATGTGTGGGGCATTGATGGCATATCCTAGCTCTGAAGAGAAACGGCTGCTTCAACTTGTAAATCCTGAAAGAAAGAACGATTGAAACATTTAAAAAGGTAAATAGCGTTCAGAAGGAAAGGAAAGTATCTTTAATACAAAACAAAAGAAAAAGGGGGAATAATCTGAAATTATCAAGAGAGAATATCAGAAGCAATGTCGGAAAATATTACTTTACAGAAAGAGTAGTAGATGATTGGAGCAAACTTCCAGCAGATGTGCTTTGAAAATCCACAGTAAGTGACTGTAAACCTGCATCTGTCTTAAATGTAAAGTACAAAGGGGATAATATACAGTAAGTGAAGAATAGATGGCAGTATAGCAGTGTTCTCTCACAAAAGAAACGTAAAAGTTAATAAGAAAATTATACAGCATGTGTCATTGAAATACACCTCCACCAACGGAAATCAAACCTTTATATGGCCATGTCAGCAGAAAAATGTAAAAGTTATGAGACACAATGAAAAATTTAAGGAAAAAAATATACCGAGTACCTAAAATTTAGGTTTCATGCTATTTACATAAATTTTGTGTAGTGGCAACTGAAGGAGTATATATCTTTATTGTTCCTTATCTATAGAGCATAAATCTATTTGACAATACTACATTTATTTCATCTGTCTGGCAAACTGTCCAACATGTCTGTAAACAACGAAACAGAAGAAGGTCTAACCCTTCTTGTTTGGAGATAAGGAAAAGAATACAGAAAGTGCAGATGGAGATCCTGAGCAAGCTAGATTGATTTAAAAAAAAAATGGCTCAAGCACGAGAATATTTCTCATTATTAAAACCTATTTTTTTTTCTTTTTTTTTGCCAAATACAGGACCAGAAATCCTCTGTAAACAGGTATGTTGGTTGTTGTTGGTATGATGTGACTATTTCAGAATTTTATGGCCCCATTCTTTTCAAACTTGATTTAATATTCTTATAATTTAGTATCTTCTGGACTGCCAAAGGTTCTCACGGCTTTTTTGTCTTGGGCAATGTTCACACGGCTTATTTCAGAACGTATTTACGTCGGATTGCCGATCGTAAATGCGTTCCGAAATCAGGTGCAAATCAGTTTCAAATAAGTGCCACTAAGTGTGGCACATATTTGGAACTGATTTCCCGACGGATTCACCATCCCCATTCATTATAGGTGGTGAATCCGTCCGGAAATAATTCACATGCACATTGTTTTTACGGCCAGATTGCGGCCGCAAACCGCGGCCGCACTCCGGAACGGAAATAAGTGTCGTCTGAACTCGACCCCGTATTTCCCATTAAAAACAATGTAAAACGGCCAGTTACTTGTTTGTAACTGATTTCGCAACGGGTTTGCGGCCGTAAATACGGCTGCAAATCCGTTGCGAAATAAGCCGTGTGAATGAGGCCTTACCCTGTTTTTCCGACGATTTTGGTGCAAATTCTGCACCCAAAACAGCATCAAAAATGGCTATAAAACGCTTCCAGTTAATATTCATTGACTCCTGTCAGGAAAACCCTGCCGTCCCACTCGAAGGTCGACGGCCTGACTTGTGGTGTATCGTGACAATTTCAGCCAGATACTATTTCACAGTTAACCCCTGTCCACATGGGCACAGGAAGACCCAGGGAGTTAAAAGTGTGAGAGGACACCCTACTTGCCCACAAACCTGAATAGCTGGGAGAGATCGGTTTAGCCACGCTGGTTAACCAGAGCTCTGTCAGCCCAATAAACTGCCACCAGTCCCTCGTTTGGTTATAAGACCGGTTTGTTACCGACTACAACAAGGCCAGGAACCAGCCTTGGGGTAGCTATATTTTAAAGGCCGAGTATAAGGCAAGTGAGATCGATTATCAAGACAACAGACTAGCTCAGATTAAAGTTTATAGATTTAATTCACCTTGGAGGGTGCACTAGACAGACAATATATACATAGGGACAATACTATACAGATATTAGTCAGAGGTGCACATATAGGTATGGTTACAAACAAAGGCAGAAAGATATGTCTAGTTACCTTAGGTTGGCTTGGTGCTGAGCCCACATGTTCCAAAGAATAGGCATACCCGGGCTTTGGCTTATAACCGTAATGGGACAGCCCATGTTGCAGCCCCCTATACTCCCACTCGCACCCCTGGGACGGTCTACAAATTCCTTTCTCTCTGGCCATGCCATTTCTTGGCTGAAACTCAAAATGCGCCACACTGCGACAGGACCTTAGCACAAAACTGAACACATGCCCATCCTATTTGCTTTCTAAGGTCAGCTTTGTGTTCCTCCCTTACCCTACGTCGTATGAACATGGGAGTGGTAGCTATCTGCATGGGGAGTTTCAAATTTTAAAATATGAAACCGCCGTATACCTTGGATATAGGATTTTCTCATAAATCTTTATGAAATATCGTTGCCTTTTGCATCTGGCAATGGCCTTTCAACCTGGGGGTCTAAGAGCCCATGTGTTTTTAAGTGCTAATGAATTTGAATGAGGATTTTTTTCACTTCCTGCTAGGATGATCCCTATCTGTCCTTTGTTCGCCGGGCCTGAATGTCTCCTGCATAATTGACAGCTTCCTGTGGAAGGGCATTTGCCACAAATCTGAGTGACTTGAGTTATGAGGGCTGTGGGGGTGGCTTGTCATTTTTGAGTAAATTTTCCTCACACCCCCTGCCCCCCTTTGGAGGGTGCTAGGGGGCAGCACCACTCGGTGTTCTCTCCGACACCCACGTTCCTCCTCTCATTGTCAGGACAACCCATCGCCGTTGCCGTGGTCTCGAACCTTCCGTGGTGACTGGCGCAGTGGTATTGTTGGAGCGCTAGGCTTCAGCGTAGCAATCACCAATTGGTTCCGGAGACCATGTGTAACCAGCTCAGAGGGTTGTGGTGTGTCTCCAAGATGAAATGACACCCGTACAAGTAGGGCTGCAGCCGCTGCAGGGCCCACGCTATCGCCAAGCATTCCTTCTCCATCGTGGATTAGGCCACTTTCCTTGGCAGAAGCTTCCGGCTCAGGTACATAACAGGATGTTCCTGTCCCGTTGTGTCCACCTGGCTGAGCACTGCACTGAGGCCAAATTCACTGCCGTCGGTTTGTGCTATAAACTGCCGGGTGAAGTCAGCTGCTTGTAGTACTGGGGAGTTGGACAGGGTGGCCTTGGAAGGCTGTCTCGCAGTCGTTTGTACAATCGACTGCGGAGGGCAACCGCGTTCTGGTGAAGTCCGTCAGTGACTTTGCCAGGCTACTATAGTGTGGAACAAACCTCCTATAGTACCCAGCGGTGCCCAAGAAGGACATCACTTGCTTCTTGGTCCTGGGGGCGGGCCAGCATGCGATGGCATCCACTTTTTCCGGGCTTTGGCTTCAAGGCCCCCCCCATCTTTCCGGTGCCCCAGGCAGTGGACCTCACTCATGCCCAGCTGGCACTTTTCCGGCTTGATGATCAAGCCTGCCTGGCAGATTTGCCCAAGCACTTGCATCAGGTGCTGGAGGTGATCCTCCCAGGTGGGACTGAAAACGGCTATGTCATCCAGATACATGGCCGCGTACCCTTCAAGTCCCTTGAGCGGCGTGTTGACCATCCACTGAAAAGTGGCAGGGGCATTCTTCATGTCAAACGGCATGACGGTGGACTTGTACAGTCTGAATGGGGTGATAAAGGCAGAGTGGTCCCGTGCCTCACAGGTTAGGGGAACCTGTCAATATCCCCGGCTCAGATCCATGATGGTCAGGTACTTGGCCCGGCCAACTGATCGAGCAGGTCATCGATGCGCGGCATTGGGTACACATCGGTGACCGTGACAGCATTGAGCCCCTTGTAGTCCACGCAAACTACTGGTCCGATCCTTCTTTGGGACGAGGACAATGGGCGAGGCCTAGGCACTGTTGGACGCCTGGATGACCCCCAGCTTCAGCATCTCGTCAATCTCCTTGCACATGTGCTGCTGCACTTCGAGGGAGATCTGATATGCTAAACACTGGATCGGGGGTTGATCCCCGGTGTCCATGTGATGGACGACTGACTCCATCCTTCCAGGCATGTTGGTGAACAATGCCCAGAAGGGGTGGAGGGAGGCCCACAGCTGGGACTGTTGGTCCTCTAGAAGCTGTCAGCAAATTTCCACATCCTCTATGGATCCACCCACCCTGACTGGGGCAAGCATATCCAGGAGGGTCTCCGCCTCTCCTTCCTTGGGCAGGTTGGACAAGGGGAGGGCACATGCCTCTCGCTTATGACGCACCTTCATCATGTTCACGTGGAAGGCCTTCCGCCTTTCTCGGTCATGGTCCAGGGTGACCAGGTACGTTACAGCATTGAGTTGCTGGTGTGTAATTCAATGAACGACGCCTCCGGGGTGGCTAAGTCTCCCTCCCAGGCTTCCTTCATCAGAGCCAGGTGCCCCCGTCAACGTCGCCCAGACAGGAGCTCGAACGGGGAGAACGCCGTTGAGGCTTGTGGAACCTGCCAGTCAGTAGGTGTGGGAGGAACCGCTCCCAGTCACGCCCGTCGGTGTCGACCAACATCTTAAGCATCTGCTTCAGTGTGCCATTGAGCCGTTCACACAGGCCATTAGTCTGTGGGTAATACGGGCTGCCCACCAGATGTTGCAGAGGTATAAGTGTCATACGAACAGCAGTAGGCAGCCACATCAGTCCCCATCTTTGGCCAATAGAAATGCCGGGCCAGCCTTTAGTTTGTCTGGGTGATCCCTACATATCCAGCCATCAAAATCTCGTGCGCAACCCGCAACAACTCCGCCCTGAACAGATAGGGTACCACCAATCGTCTGTCTTTGGGCCATGCCTCTGGTGAACCCAGTCGGACCGCCACGTGGTACAGCCATCCTTGGTCCCAGACCACCCGTGCGGTGTCTGAGTCTAAGGAAGGCTGTGCCGCCTGCTCCTTGAGAGCTTTCAGGCTGTTGTCGGCCTCTAACGCTGCCTGAAACTTGACTAGATGTGGCCAGAATGTATGAGACTGCCACATCATCTGTTGGTTCCCTGGGATTGGTCTCCTGGCCCTCGCCTACCCTGGCACTTACATGGTCCGATGGGAGGTTACCGGCGGGCCCCTGAGGGGCCTCCTGGCAACAAAAATAATAAAAGGAATGAGCTGACTACAATACCCAGAAAGATTAGCAAAACCAGGGTTTAGTTTAGAAAAGACCGATTCAGGGTGAACTAATATATATAAATATATTTTGGGTTAATCTAGAGATTTCTCCTATGATGTTATACCAAGGACTGTATCTAGAACAAGGGGGCATCCTCGGTGTCTAGATGAAAGAAAATTTCTACATAAACATAGATTCTTTGCTGTGTAGAACTCTCTGCCAGCAAAAGTTGTCATGATTAACTCGCTAAAGAGTTCAAAAAGGATTTCTAGTGTTCAATAATGGAACACACCTTGGTGACTAGGATTCTAGAGAAGGGTGGATGATTGCGGGATTTATCCTGATTACCAGATTTGAGTCGGGAACAAATTTTTCCCTAAAATGAATACAGTTGGCTCCTACCCATTTGGAGGAAGAGGATTTTGCCATCCTCTGGTTTAACACTGTAGGAAAATAGACTGAACTGGGTGGATTTCTGTTGTTGGTTGTTTTTTTTTTTTTTCAGCCTTACAAACTATGTAACCATTTCTCTCGTCAGAGGTATGTTCCTACATATTTTGACACTGGTAGCACTGATCGGGCAGTGTAGGAGTGCTTTGCACACTCCCCCAACTGGTAACGCCAAGTAGTTGCTTCATTCACAAATTTTTCAGGAGAATTAGAAAGGGAACAAGCCAACATACTGAGGCACATTTTCAATACGGTTTTGGACCATGAAAACTTAGACTACAAAGTCTTAAAATGTGCTACATTTATCATAGTCTTGCTAAATCTGGCATGTATTAGGACTGTTTGCACCTTCTGTTTGTTGGCTCACTTTATGCCACTCATTGCAACAAAATTTTGGCTTATTTGCTTTGGTGTACAGTGTTGCACGCTAAGCCACCCAGGCTATGGTGGTAAAACTCATTTAAACTAAAAATAACAAAAAACTACACGATCAGACTTTGATGGCATATGCTGGCAATATGCCATCAGTTTGTGGTGGAAAAACTCCTTGAATTTGTTATTGCCATAATGGTAGTGACCCACAAAATAAATTAATAGAGCATTACCTCACAGTAAACACTATATAAAATTTACACCTAGCAATAGCCAAATTCTGTTCATCTCCACTATTTTTTTTCTTGTTTAATGCATTAAAGTGTGACTTGTCCTGAAAAAATCTAACCCTCAAAGGGCTGTGTTGACTGGAGAAGAAAAAACTTTAGGAGTGAAAGAATTGTAAGGTTGGATTGTAAAGCAAGATCATCAGTCTGAAAGGATTTAGTGGAACGAGTTGGCTTACAGATCTGCAGGTGTATTTAAAGGCACCCTTCTACCACATCTGAATCCCTACCATAGTGTTAAACAGGATGGTGATAGATTTCTAAAGATGTCATTCTATAAAAAGTCCCAGTGGAAGTGTTGGGCTCAGGAGTAGTCCTGCAGTCCTGGCTTGCTGGTTATTTACCGCACTATCTGGCCCATGCACAGTAATATGCAGTCTACTGGTTTTTGCTTCATCTTCATACTGCACTGACGTTTTGTTAATATACAGTTGTGTTCAAAATAATAGCAGTGTGTTAAAAAAAAATGAACATTTGGCTGTTCCTAAAAAATGCAGTATCTGCATTTGTCGTTACAAACTCAAGATATGTACTCTTAGGATTTAGCATTCCTGTGAATCAGTAACCTAATGTTTAGTTGTATAACCACAGTTTTTAGAACTACTTCACATCTATGTTGCATAGAGTCAACCAACTTCTGGTACTGGTCAACTGTTATTCCACCCTGGGATGCCTTGACTACATCCCACAATTTATTTGCATTTGTTGGCTTTGCTTCAGAAACTTTTTTGATGTCACCCCACAAGTGTTCTATGGGATTAAGATCCAGGGATTGGGCTGGCCATTCCATAACCTCAATTGACTGGAACCAAGCTTTTTTACTGGTGTGTTTAGGGTTGTTGTCTTGTTGAAACACCCATCTCCTCCTCAGCGTAAGGCAACATGACCTCTTCAAGTATTTTAATATATGCAAACTGGTCCATGATCCCTAGTATGTGGTAAATAGACCCGGCACCATAGTAAGCGAAACATGCCCATATCATGATGCTTGCACCACCATGCTTCACTGTCTTCACTTTGTACTGTGGCTTGAATTCAGAGTTTGGGGTTTGTCTGAACTGCTTACGGCCCTTGAACCCAAAAAGAACCATTTTAATTTAATTAGTCCACAAAATGTTTCTCCACTTCTCTTTTGGCCAGTTGATGTGTTCTTTGGCAAATCGTATCCACTTCCGCGCAGGTCTTTTTTGTAACCGTGGGACTTTGCGGGGACTTCTTGCTTATAGATAAGCTTCAGATAACTTGAGACTGTCTTTGATCATCCTGGAGCTGATCATTGGCTGAGCCTTTGCCGTTCTGGCTATTGTGCGAACCATTCAAATGGTCGTCTTCAGTTTTCTTCCACATCTCTCTGGTTCTGCTTTCCATTTTAAAGCTTAGGAGATCATTTTAGCTGAACAGCCGATCACTGTCTGCACTTCTTTATAAGTGTTACCCTCTCCAATTAACTTTTTAATCAAAGTGCACTGTTCTGAACAATGTCTCGAACGACCCATATTTCAATGAGAAATGCATGTACAACATGTGCTGGCTTCACCCTTAAATAAGGGCCACCTGATTCACATCTATTTCTTCACAGAATGATTGACCTCACTAATTGAACTCCACACTGCTATTTTTTTGAACACATCCCCTTTCAAATATTCACATACACACCCAAAAACATGCGGAGTCCGTTGGTTTTCTAAGAATCTACTACACCAGTTGGTAAATTATTTGACATGTAGTAATAGAATTTATAACAAAAACAGTGATTAATCTGGTTAGTTATAGGACTGTTATTATTTTGAACACTACTGTAGCTCTTTGGACATAGAAATGTAGAACAAAAGGCCACATGGTCCATCTACTCTGCTCTTATATTATTTCCTTTGTATTTTTATCGTAGGATAGATACACATTTATCCCAGGCAAGTTTACATTTAATTACTGTTGATTTTCCAACCACATCTGTTGGAAGTTTGTTCCAAGCATCTACAACTCTTTTAGTACAAATATATTTTGACAGCTCTGATCTTCTCCTGATCCTAGCTATTTTTTCCCATTTGAGTTATCTTAAGTTTCTTATTAAAGGGGTTTTGCCACAATCTCATCTCATACCTCCTGTATCCAGCTCTTCAGCTATGTGTGCTCAGAGGGGGGCGTGTGTGATTTGTTTGAATTGCATGTCATGTGACCCAGCAGGAAGACATTACCAGGCCTTTCCTCTCTCTAGTCAAAGAAAGGTCTTTTTATGTGTAGAACTGTAAGTAGCTACATTGTAGCTCAGAGGTAAAACTTTTGCCTCCAGGCACAAGGGTCCTCGGTTCAAATCCCTGCAGGAGCCAAACCTGTGGATTTTTTTCTCTTTATCAATGCACAGACCTGATTGAGGTTTCTTTTTTTTTTATTTGCACTGTTTGACTAATTACTAAGGAGCACAGAGGACAGGAGTAGAGTGACAGCACCCGGGGTTTGAACACTCAGTAGCTGCCTGAGAGGAGAAGTGATGTCTGAGCATGTGCGACCAGGACTGAGGAGCTCTCAGCCCTGGTCATATCCCCTGGAGATGAGCTGTAAACAATGGATCACTAAAGGAGCAGCTAAAACAAAAACTGTGCAGAATTGTTAATAATAATGAATGGTGAAAAGGTGAAAATGATTATTTAATTTACAAACTTCCCGTGTCAATTTTACTTCGTGGCAAAACCCCTTTAAAGGCTCCCCTCATCTGAACCACTTTTTATTAAAGTTGTCTACTGAAAGTGTTCTTTTTCCAGGCTGTTGCATTAATAATGTGTATTTCTTTTTAGACATCCTCTTGAAGTTCCCTACCCTAAACCGAGAATACTCAGACAAGCTGACAGCAGAAGAACACTGGATTATTTTCTTTCACTTCAAGGTAAGGTTACTTGGCACCTGCACATTGTTCAAGCTAACACTAAATATAATTGAGATAATGTTGTTCTTTTTACACTCTTTCTGTTTAGTTCCATTGTCACTGGATCTGAAGACTGGCAATGCAAATCTCCTGATAACCTGCAACAGAAAATGTGTTAAATATGAGGAAGAGGCTCTGAATTTAGCACCATGTCCAGAGAGGTTTGACTCAAAGCCATGTGTCCTGGCAACCACCGGATTTAGATTAGGGAAACATTATTGGGAAGTGGAGGTAGGAGGGGGAATATACTGGACCATTGGCATTGCTAAACAGTCTGTTTGCAGAAAGGGAATATTTAGAATTGAACCAGGGAGAGGAATATGGGCAATTGGTTTACTTGGCATGTATTCAGATAGATACTACGCTTTCACCAATCCTGATACACTCTTGAATCCTAAGGAACAACCTGAAAAAGTTGGAGTCTTTTTGAACTGTGATGAAGGCTATGTTTCTTTTTACAATGCGCTAACCCTGGAGCACCTTTTCACATTTAATTTTCTGAAAGTACCTGAAAAAATCTTCCCCTTCTTTTGTGTAGGAGCTTAAGGAACCGAACTTAAACTTTACTAATCCTTCCATCTTTACTACTACAAAGTTGCACCAGAAAACCAAAGTACCTTTTTATTTTTTTTTATTTTAGTTTATTTTATTTTAGTTTAACTTCTTAGAACAAGTGTTTTTTTTTTCCATAACTGAAGTGTACAAAATATCCGCTGGATATGCCACTGTGCTATTTTATTTATTTTTTTTTTACAGTGGAAGTGATGGCCACCATGGCAGAAACCCTGCGGACCCATTGTAACCAATAGGTCAGTCGAGCACCATTGGTGTCCGTTGTAAAATGGGCCACTTGCACTTCCTGCAGTTGAAGTTTCGGGGTGGAGGGCGGATACCTCACTGAAGGCTGCACCATTGCCAAGACAGCCATCTGATGTTCAAACAATATTATACATTCATCTTGTTGTTAATAATGGAGGTACACTTCTTTTTAAAGGGTTTTCAGCCCGCTAAGAATTACATTTCTCCTAACTTGCAATTTATCTCTAGTACCAGCTTCTATATCCATTTGAAGTCCTGAAGGGCTGGGAGTTGTATAGATTATTTTATGCAACTTCTGTTATTCCGATAGCTTGTTTTATTCTCCTTGTGTAGCAACACAACCCTTCTCTTTTGAAGAAGTTGCTCTTTATCTTTTCTGTGTCAATATGTTAGATCATTTGACAAAAGGGCTATGGCTTCTATCTTTTTCAATACAGAAGTCAGAACCCTTTCTATAAAGGGCAAAAGAAGTTGTGCAACCTGCCCTCCTCAATCTAAATGGATCTCTGAACGGAATAGTTTTTGGTGCAAGACATACTGAATTTAAAAAAAATTCAGATTTCACGTTGAGAAGAACATAATTTGTAGTGGCTAAAAAAACAATACATTTTAAGTCTGTAAAAGATATGGAAACGTGTCCACACGTGTGGCCAGTTTCCCAACGGGAATGGGCAGTAGACATCCCCTTTTTTGCAGATGCAATGAAGGGTTTCTGTGGTGGATTTCAAGCCATTCATTGTTTTATAGGATATCAAATATGAGCCATTAATTTAGTAGTGGGGGTTAAAAAACATTTTAAGAGTGAGAAATTTTATACTAGTGTGTGTTGTATATAGTGTGTTATATATATATATATATATATATATATATATATATATATATGACGATCACGCTCTTTTCACTGTATAAGGTGCCAACTTAATCACAAGCAGTCCCCAAATAATCAAATTCCAAAATATGCAACCACCATACAAATAGTATAAAACCGTGTAAAACACACCTGTAATAGTGCAACCACTTCCCCAGAGATTCTCACTGGATGCTCGCATCAGCCAGGAACCTCGCGCTAATCCAGGTTTCTGTCCACTTCAATCTTCAGTTGGTGGATTTGTCAGAAATAATATATAAAAACATACAAACAGTGTGGTGTGTTCACCTGCTAGTACTCCCGCAGCTGCGGACACTCAACAGGTACTAGCCTTAGTGACGTCACTAAGTCTGTTAGCCTGTATGTGTGGATCCCGCACGCTGCCGGCCGGAGCGTATTAGCGGTGAACACACCACACTGTTTGTATGTTTTTATATATTATTTCTGACAAATCCACCAACTGAAGATTGAAGTGGACAGAAACCTGGATTAGCGCGAGGTTCCTGGCTGATGTGAGCATCCAGTGAGAATCTCTGGGGAAGTGGTTGCACTATTACAGGTGTGTTTTACACTGTTTTATACTATTTGTATGGGGGTTGCATATTTTGGAATTTGATTATTTGGGGACTGCTTGTGATTAAGTTGGCACCTTATACAGCGAACAGAGCGCGATCGTCATTTTTATATATATACACTTTTTATTTCTATTAGAGGATTGCAGCAGGAGATTTCCTCTGACGATCTTTGTGCAGCTTGTTCCCTGAAAACACCTGGCGCTTGTATCTAAAGTAGTAGTTAAATTTTATACTAGGTTTTGAATTGTTTTTATTAGTTCTCTTACGTATATTACTTAGATGGCAAAAATTATCATAAAGGGTGGTGATTTGTGTTTTTTAGCAGGTTATTAGCTGGCAATTCAGATTCCTTGCAGCTGCCCCGATGCTGATGGCAAGAATCCTTTACTTTTTCCGCTTTTAGGTTTCTGTAGTGCTAGATTACATGAATTCCTCTTATGGCATTGGCATATTCTGATGACTATTAGGGCTCCAAGATTTATTTTTTTAAGCAGTATTCAAAAGGTTTTTCTAGGAAATCATTTTCGTCATGATATGTAGTCCTTTCCATAGAGCTTCAATATATCCACATAAAGGTTTACTAGCCATCAGCATAAGCCCTTCAGCTGCATTCTGAGCTAAAAAAAATGCTCCATTAACACAAAGTGGAAATAATCAACGTGGATTTTCATATCTGCAGAATATGTGTAATATCACAATGTATGGAGCATTAATTCTGAAAAATATATTGGGTATTTTTTAAGACTTTTTAGATTTTGAATCTTTTTAGTTCTGCATTTTTTTTTTCTTATTTTCTGTCATATATTTACCTTTTTTATTGCATATTTAATTATAAATATAATATTCAGTGCCAAAAACTGGAGTTGTTTAATCCACAGTTCTATCCACTAATGCATAGTTCAATCTTCTGTATAAAGAGACAGTAAAAATATACGATGTACCTTTTCATAATTCAGAATAAAAGTCCATCACAAATTTCTGTCGCCTTTTATTAAGTGACCTTTCGGGCTCCTGTTACTAAGGCTTCTTTTCCTCTTTATTAGTATTTGCTTTGAATTTAGAACCACACAGTTTCATTTTCCTGTCTGGGGGGAAAAAAAACTGGAAGCCTGCCACTCAATTCTCATGAAGGCTGCTGATTTTGTTTCACATAAAGCTGTGGTTAAAGTATTTTGTGTGTGGACAAATGACCTTTGGAAGTGCATTAGCAGAAAAGGCTACAGTTTTCACATCCGTTTCAGAATTGTACATTGTTGATTAGCAAAATGTTGCCTTCTGCTATGTGTCATGATTTCTGCTTCATTGAACAAATGAATGAAGAATGTTGGGGTGTCAGGTGACAAACTTCAGGGAACAAGCACCATGCAGCCATCACTGAACAAACACAAGCTGATAGTAGCAGTGTTATGGTTTAGGAAATGTTTTTTTTTTTTTTTTTATGGCCTATCCATCCATGTGGAAGGCACTTAATTTGGGTATAAATCAATTCTTGCAGATCACATACACCCATACATGTCTATTGTCTTTTCATGGGGGATAGGATCTTCCAGCACAACAATGCGACATGTTCCACAGCTAGAAAACGTCCGACATTGGTCGGAACTACAAACAGACGAGGAGACAGGATCCAGTTTCTTTGTAAAACATAGAAAAAGTCTGTTTTATTTTATTCCTTTGGGATGGGATCTTTCCATCTTCCTTTTAAAACACGCATGTAATAACTCCTTTACTTAAAACCCCTCTGGACACCCCTGCGCCGCCAACTACCGACCAGTCTCTAACCTGCCCTTCATCTCCAAACTCCTGGAACGCTTGGTCTACTCTCGCCTGATCTGCTAACTCTCTTCTAGACCCTCTGCAATCCGGTTTCCGCACCCTACACTCCACGGAAACTGCTCTTTCTAAAGTTTCAAATGATCTCCTGACAGCAAAATCTCAGGGTAACTACTCATTGCTGCTTCTTCTGGATCTCTCTGCAGCGTTTGACACTGTGGATCACCACCATCTCCTCAGCATGCTCCGCGCCATCGGTATCCAGGACACCGCTCTCTCTTGGTTCTCTTCCTACCTCTCTGACCGCTCCTTCAGTGTCTCATTTTCCAGTTCTACCTCCTCTCCTCTTCCTCTTGCTGTCGGGGTTCCTCAGGGATCCGTTCTTGGTCCTCTCCTCTTTTCACTCTACACAGCCCCCATTGGACAAACCATCAGCAGATTTGGCTTCCAGTACCATCTCTATGCTGATGACACTCAACTATACACTTCCTCCCCAGACATCACTCCTGCCCTGCTACAAAACACCAGTGACTGTCTGTCCGCTGTCTCTGACATCATGTCCTCTCTCTATCTCCAACTAAACCTCAATAAAACTGAACTTCTAGTCATCCCACCATCTACTAACCAACCTCACCCTGCTATTTCTCTCTGTGTGTGGTACCACCATAACTCCTAGGCAGCAGGCCCGCTTTCTGGGGGGTTATACTAGACTCTGATCTGACCTTCACCCCCTATATCAAATCCCTTGCCCGCTCTTGTCACCTGCAACTCAAAAACATCTCCAGAATCCGTATCATTTTCTCACTGTGGAAACAACTCAAACTCTCATTGTTGCTCTTATTCATTCTCGTCTTGACTACTGTAACTCCCTACTTGTTGGTCTTCCTCTCTGTAAACTCTCCCCTCTCCAATCTGTCCTGAATGCAGCAGCCAGGCTTGTCTTTCTTTCCAGCCGCTATACTGATGCCTCTACCCTGTGTCAGTCTCTGCACTGGCTGCTGCATTCAGGACAGAATACAACATAAACTCATCACTCTCACACATAAGGCTCTCCACAGTGCTGCACCCCCATACATCTCCTCCCTTATCTCTGTCTACCACCCTACCCGCTCTCTCTGCTCTGCTACTGATCTAAGACTACACACCCCACTCATCCGAACCTCCCATGCCCGTCCAAGATTTTGCACATATTGCACCAGTTCTCTGGAACATGTTACCCCATGTGATCAGGCACACTCACAACCCTCACAGTTTTAAGACAAGCCTATCAAAATCCCTAATTGTCGACCCCCCCCCAAATTCTGTCACACATTCGTCACTTCCTGCACTTTGGCACCCACAGGCACTTAGTCATATGAAAAAGTTTGGGCACCCCTATTAATCTTAATAATTTTTAGTTCTAATATTTGGGTGTTTGCAACAGCCATTTCAATTTGATATATCTAATAACTGATGGACACAGTAATATTTCCAGATTGAAATGAGGTTTATTGTACTAACACAAAATGTGCAATATGCATTAAACCAAAATTTGACCGGTACAAAAGTATGGGCACCCCAACAGAAAGTGACATTAATATTTATTAGATCCTCCTTTTGCAAAAATAACAGCCTCTAGTCACCTTCCTGTAGCTTTTAATCAGTTCCTGGATCTGGATGAAGGTATTTTTGACCATTCCTCTTACAAAACAATTCAAGTTCAGTTAAGTTTGATGGTCGGCGAGCATGGACAGCCCGCTTCAAAGTATCCCACTGGGGGATGTTCAGATATTCAGTCTGTAATTGTTCCTCTGCATGAATGCCTGAGTAGATTTGGAGCTGTGTTTGGGATCATTGTCTTGCTGAAATATCCATCCCCGTCGTAACTTCAAATTCATCACTGATTCTTGTACATTATTCTGAAGAATCTGCTGATACTGAGTTGAATCCATGCTACCCTCAACTTTAACAAGATTCCCGTGCCGGCATTGGCCACACCGCCCCAAAGCATGATGGAACCTCCACCAAATTTTACAGTGGTAGCAAGTGTTTTTCTTGGAATGCTGTGTTTTTGGACGCCATGCATAACGCCTTTTTGTATGACCAAACAACTCAATCTTTGTTTCATCAGTCCACAGGACCTTCTTCTAAATGAAGCTGACTTGTCCAAATGTGCTTTTGCATACCTCAGGCGACTCTTTTTCTGGCGTGCTTTCAGAAACGGCTTCTTTCGCATCACTCTCCCATACAGCTTCTCCTTGTGCAAAGTGTGCTGTATTGTTGACCGATGCATAGTGACACCATCTGCAGCAAGATGATGCTGCAGCTCTTTGGAGGTGGTCTGTGGATTGTCCTTGACTGTTCTCACCATTCTTCTTCTCTGCCTTTCTGATATTTTTTCTTGGCCTGCCACTTCTGGGCTTAACAAGAACTGTCCCTGTGGTCTTCCATTTCCTTACTATGTTCCTCACAGTGGAAACTGACAGGTTAAATCTCTGAGACAACTTTTTGTATCCTTCCTTTGAACAAGTATGTTGAACAATCTTTGTTTTCAGATCATTTGAGAGTTGTTTTGAGGAGCCCATGATGCCACTCTACACAGGAGATTCAAATAGGAGAACAACTTGCAATTGGACACCTTAAATACCTTTTCTCATCATTGGATACACCTGGCTATGAAGTTCAAAGCTCAGTGAGGTTACAAAACCAATTTGTGCTTCAGAAAGTCAGTAAAAAAGTAGTTAGGAGTATTCAAATCAATAAAATGATCAGGGTACCCAAATTTTTGCACCAGTCAAAATTTGTTTAATGCATATTGCACATTTTGTGTTAGTACAATAAACCTCATTTCAATCCGGAAATATTACTGTGTCCATCAGTTATTAGATGTATCAAATTGAAATGGCTGTTGCAAACACCCAAATATTTAGAACTAAAAATGATTAAGATTAATAGGGGTGCCCAAACTTTTTCATATGACTATCTGTATATAGATGTATGGTTGGGATGGCAGGTTCATCCACATTTTATGTATACTACCCCATATTTATGTAACATGGCTGGTCCATTGTAAACCAAGCACTTGTCAGCCTTTGTTTCACCCATACACCCTAATAGATTGTAAGCTCTTGCGAGCAGGGCCCTCACACCTTGTGTCTCATTTGTCAGTAGCTTTTTTATAATGTAATGTCTGTGCTTATTCCCTCTATATTATAAAGTGCTGCGGAATATGTTGGCGCTATATAAATAAAGATTATTATTATTCCTCTGTAACACCCAAAAACTTGCCACGTTATAACCTTAAAGGCAGGGCCAGACTGGGAATAAAAATCAGCCCTGGCACTAAGCCCCCACCAGCCCACATACAATATCCGCTTACAAAATGTCCCTTGTTCTCGCACCTCGCCACATTCTAAAATAAACTACACTATAAAGCTGCTTTCACACAGAGCATTTTTGATGCATTTTTTTATGTGTTTTTGGTGTGGTTTTGTGCAGAATGAAGGAGCAGTTAATGCTGTACATTTCTGCACAAAAAAGACGCATCAAAAATGCACCAAAACCGCTCCGAGTGAAAGCCCCCTAAACCCAAGACAGCACGAAAAACTGGTGCAGAGAAACCCCTCCTCACAGAGTCAGGTGTGCCCTTGCTTTACAATCCAGGACAAGCTTACACTGACACTACATAAGCACCAACATAACCTACAACCCCACCAATCCCATCATCAGTAGTCAGGTCACCATCACATGAATAAAGCACTGATTCAACACAGAGGTAAAATGACCTCTGACAGCAGGGACTCACAGGAGATGTCAGCGCTGATGGGAGTTGTCTTCTCCTTTTCTTCTCCTTCTGGCCCAAACCTCCAGATTGTCTTCCCTGATGAGTTGTTCCCTTCCATTTCTCTGTGCGGTACAGCATGCAGTGTTTTCTTCTAGTGGTCACTACTTGTCCCTGTAGAATTTACCACAAATACATCTTAGACTCCTCTCTTTACCAGCACTTTCCTATCAATTCCCCAAACAGCATATGTTATACCCTAAAAATTAGAAATTAAAAAATGTCAGATAAGTGGCATGTAAATACCTAGACCACCATTAGGTAGGTAGACAGGGCCTACCCCTGTAACTAGCCAGGGAGCAAGGGCTGCCCCCAGTAACTAGCCAGGTAGCTGGGACTGCCCCCGGTAATCGGCCAGGTAGCTAGGGTTGCCCCCGGTAATCAGTCGGGTAGGGCCAGTAATTAGCCAGGTAGGGCCAGGGGAAGTAATTAGCCAGCTAGGGCCAGTATGTAGGCAGGCAGGGCTAGTATATAGCCAGGCAGGGCTAGTATATAGACAGGGCCACTTATAGGTAGGCAGGACTGGTAAATAGGCAGACAGGGCAGGTATATAGGTAGGCAGACGGGGGCAGGTATATAGGCAGACAGGGGCTGGTAATTTTAAAAAAAGAAATAAAACCAATACTTACCTGAAGTCTCTGCTTCCTCTTCTGTCTTCCCCGGAGGCCGCCGGCAGCAGACTGCAGGGCCGCGGAGCGGGCGCGCGATGACGTCATCACATCGTGCGCCTGCCCCGTGGTCTGCTGGGAGCTGACAGACGGGATCAGTAGATCCCAGATGTTCAGCCTCGGCTGCTGCTTGCACCGCGCGGTCAAGCATGTTTGTCAAGCATGTTTTTGGTGTTGGGGAGAAATAAAACAGACTTTTTCTATGTTTTACAAACCCACTGGATTCTGTATTTGTTTGCTGTACAAGTTTTAACCACCATGGATTCAGGGGTTGGAAACAGTGCATCCCGTATCTTAAGTGGGCAGTGCTGCTGGGTCATTTTTGTGTTTACTGATTGGAACAGCATGACCAAGACTTCCAAGTACTACCCTGGCTTCCTAATTCCCCAGCCTTGAGCCCAACTGAGCACATGCGAGACCACCTTGACTTGTCATGTTTCCTCTCTGAATCTTCCAAGAAGCTCCCTCCAGCAGCTATGGATTGCACAACAGTCATCATTTATTCACATAACTGTGGCAACCTACCAGGACCTTTATAGTCTTTTAGTGAGTTCCATTAATTTAGTGTATGCAAAAAAACACTATTTTGGAATAATGGCATATTGAAGGTGATTGCTAAACATAAACTTGGTTCCCCTCTGACAGAGTTTATAGAAGTTAAGTGGTTTTAGGTTGCTAAGAATGGTGGTGATAAAATTCGCAACTTATCCTGCAAAAATCTGTATTTAGAGAGAAGTGATTGTGGGTGTAAGGAGCCTAAATTGGTCACTCTCATAAGGGATTTATTGGTCACTTAATGGAGGGATAAGAAATATCTAAAAAAATAAAAATAACTGAGGTTCCTCAGTGCAGAAGCCTTGTGACCATGGTGTGTCATGCAGTTGCAAGTCTGGCAGACCTGCTCTTCCATGACGTTTCTTATAGATTGTTAATGGCTGCCTCCAAAGCTGAGTGGATGCTGCTAATGAGCAGATCCTATGGCTACAGCTGCCCGGCCTCTGTAACCAGGAGTCTTAACCTAAAGATATCGCCCATTTTAATTGCAATTCTAGGTTGGAGTAAATTCATATTTATGACAATATATTTGGGAAACAATATTAGAACATGAATGTCGTTGCTGATGGAGATTAGATGGCAAAGTAATGTCAACTCTCCTGTTTTGATCAATACTTCAGCTATTTTGTGCTTGTTTCAGCTGTAGTTGTCAGCATGCAGCTTGCTAGAGTATTCACACAGTCCAAGAATAATCGTCTGTTCTTTTGCAAGCTTCAAGTTTTCTTATGCTAAAGGATGGAGACAAATTTTTGTCGAAGGACTCTGTTAAACAATGGTTGTTTGAAGTATTTGACTGCAAAAGTGGCTATGGGGAAGTTTGCCAATACAACATACTTAAAGGGGTTTTGCCATGATCTCATTTCATGCCTCCTGCATCCAGCTCTTCAGCTCTGTGTGCTCAGAAGGGGGCGTGTGTGATTTGTTTGTATTGCATGTCATGTGACACAGCAGGATAACATCATCATGCCTTTCTAGTCAAAGGTCTGTTTATGTAAAGAGCTGAGTAGCTTCAATGTAGCTCAGATGTAAAGTTTTTGCCTCACAGCACAAAGGTTCTAGGTTCAAATCCCTTCAAGAACCAAACCTGTAGATTTTTTTTTCTCTTAATCAATGCACATTCCTCATTGAGGTTTCTTTTTTTTATTTATTTGCACTGTTAGACTTATTACTATCCCCTGGAAATGAGCTGTAAACAATGGATCACTAAAGGAGCAGCTAAAACAAAAACGGAGCAGAATTTTTAAAAAGGATGAATAGTGAAAATGTTTGTTATTTAATTTGCAAGCTTCCCACGTCAATTTTACTTTGTGGCAAAACACCTATAAATCTGTATGCTTTGCTTGCTAATAAACACAGTATCTGATCACAGCTCTTGAGTCCTGTTGTCATTTTACTCTCTATATCCGAATATAAGAAACACCATTTTTTTAGTTTGGAAATACCATAGCATTATCATAAAGGGCAGTTGGCCCTGTCATTGCATTAGATCTAGGAGTAAGATTTATTTGCAATGTAATATTTCAAATGAGTCCTTTTTACATTAGTTATCTGCACCTAATTAGTCACTTTTAATGATCAACATCAAATTACATCTTTAGAAAATAACACTTCTTTGTTAAAAGCAGTGAAGCAAAGGGTTCATTTTAAATTACACAAGAGCATAAGAAACCTATCTTGAGGGATTATATTATCTTGTGCTGCATAATGTAAAAGCTAATTCTGATTCCGTTGTGTATTTGTATTAATCATCTTGTTTTCAGAGTTGAGAAACTAATGGTGTAATTACAGTGCTATCATTACACCAGGTTTCTGATGAAGAACAATGCAAATACATTGCTTTGTTAATCTATTACTTAAATGCATTTGAACTTTAAATTGATAAAGTGATCAAAAGCAATAGTCAATATTCCACACCTATACAATTAGTTCTTGTTCAACAGAGTGAAAATAGAAACCTGTTTTAAGACCCTAAGCATTAGAGCACTGCTGTTTGACTTTATATTTTACCTCTTCTTTACCATGACCTACAAAGCTCTCCATACATCTCTGCCCTAATCTCCAGATATCTCCGCTCCTCACAGGACCTTCTTCTTAGCAGCTCTTCACATAACGATCTCCAAGACTTCTCCCATGCTTCCCCCATTCTCTGGAACTCATCAACCCAACACATTACTCTCCCCAACTTTCACCAGCTTCAAAAGCAACCTGAAAACTCATCTCTTCAGGATTGCCTATAACCTACAATAATGCCACCACCAGTACACCGCCCCACAAAAATGTCTGCCACACACCTTCTGTCTCCTCCCTCCTTCCTTGTAAATTGTAAGCCTTTACGGGCAGGGTCCTCTCTCCCTCTGTACCAGTTATTAGTCATTGGTATATTGGTTTTGGTAGTGCTATCTGGTTCCATCATAGCATGGACAGAAAGGGCAGGATCTTTTACCTGCTGGTTCTCCTGTCAAACAGTATACTCTTAACTTCTACCCTAGTGTCTCAAATTCAAGTTACTGACTACGGTAGTATGATTTTGAAATAGTTGTATAAATAAATTATGGCACTGTGATTTTACTGCATGGCCATAAGTATTGTCTGCTGTAATTGTATTTACTGTAGGAGTAAATGCTGATGTTTAGACACAATTTTTTAGGGTACTTTTGCCATTTTCCATTGTCCCCGAAAATGGGAGCGAGGCCTCCCCATACATATTTTGCAATGGAATTTCAACTACAGTGATCTGGGTATAAAGGTCACTTACCCAATCAAGGCACATTATGATCATGCTCATGAATGAATATCCACAGTAACCTTTGTGTGTGGCAAGGACAGCAGCGAAGCAGGTTATGAGTGACTTGGTAAGGTAGTCGTAGGTTTCACAGGTATCTGTATGCCTGCTGGCTACAGTCCGTTCCACAGCTGCTGGGGGATGTGTGGTGGGAAAATCTACAGAGGCTGAATTGGGTTTGGGTCTGGGGAGCTATGGGGCCAGGGTAGTACTTGGAAGTGTTGATCATGTTCTTCTAACCAATGTTGGACACTTCTAGCTGTGATATGTTGCATAGTCTTGCTGGAAGATCTCATCTGCCCCAAAGAACAAAATTGAAATATAATGGTATACATGATCTGCAAGCATGAATTTAAAACTAAATCGGTTGAGAAGGCCTTATACTTGGATGAGTAGGTCCTTAAAATGGTCTGAAGACCTCCAAATTCTGAGAGTACCAGCTTGTGCTTATCTAGCAATGTTGGCATGTTTGTTTGCTGATGTTTGTAGTCTGACGCACAAATGTGTGTCCACACAATGAAGCACTAAACATGTCGCATCGGCAACACCAACCCCTATCAAGCCGCAGAGGTCCAATTCTGATTTTGTCAACACAACTTAATTGAGGTGCAGGGATCATCCTTCTGCTTCAGAGCCCAGACACAGGCTTTACTGAACTGTGAATACAGCTTTTCACACACCTTCTATACCCACCACACCAGCTCACAACTCGTGACTTCCTACTTTTGATGTCGGAAGGGTGTGAAGGAAGAGGTTATAATAATGAGACTTGACTGTGTAGGTGGCCAATACTTGAAAGAAGTAGTGAAAGACATGTGTAAAGGAATCTGGGAATATTCACGCATAGCAGATATGTTGCAGAAATGTTTGCAACTCTGTTAGTACAAAAGAGATGTTATTCATTTTTATTAAAATGTAACATAAGAGACTTCCGGTTCCGGCGTGTGCATGGCCGGCAGCAGCGGCTGAGAGCTCCGTCTCAGCTCCATCTCTCCCCGGCTTCACCGCGACATACCTGCCTCCAAAGCGGCACTGACAGGTGCCTGAACACCCGGGCGACCTCCGGTAACAGGTGAAGGCGCCGCGATCCTCAGCGGGAAGCCCCGGCTGTATTTTCTACCCGGAACTCGGGGACGCCTGCACTGCTCTGCAAAATGGAACCGGACCCCCCGCGCTCCACCAGGATCTGGCGCGGACAGCCAGTGGCGGCTAATCCAGAGTCTGAGGAGGGAGAACTCTACACAGACACAGAGGACACAGAGGACACTGTAGAGGTACAGGCAGGGGACGCAGCACAGCAGCATGCTAGCGGGAGCAGCCAAGCAGCCATGGGGGGCTCTCAAAGTTCAGCCCCAGCGACACAGAGCACATTATCAGCGCTACAGGGGTTAAGAGTGGATGAAGGAGGCCTAGAGGAGACTCTACCAGGGTTAAATATGTCCTGTAAAGCCATGGCTGTCACAGTGGCCAGTCTCCTTGCCCCAGACATACTAGCCATCCTTTGAAGCAACCATATCTGCCTCCGTTAAGGCTGCAGTAACTTCAGCAGTTTCAGCACTACATACTGAATTAAAGACTCACACTCATCAGATCACTTAGCTGGAAGAGAGAGTAAATGTGGTGGAGGATGACATTCTGTGTACACGGAGTACTATGGAGAGATTAATAAAACGAACCGAATATCTACAGGAGAAAGGTGAAGACTTAGAAAACCGTTCCCGTAGGAACAATTTAAGGATTATAGGCCTGAACGAGACAGTCCCGCCGAAACAACTGCTTGACATTTGCTCAAAACTTATCCCTCAAGCACTGAGCCTGAAGGCTCCATTAAAAGGTGAACGAGTCCACAGAATTGGGCCTCCAAGATCTACACCCAAGGAGGACTTGGGTCAAAGGCCCAGACCTGTTCTAGTGCGATACTTGGACTATTCTGAAAAGTCACCCCTGACACTTAAAGGCGATAGACTTCTCCTGTTTGCAGACTACTCTGTTGAAATCGCTAGGAAAAGAAAACAATTTTCTAATGTCTGCACAGCTCTTGTTAAAAAGCAAGTGCGCTTTAACCTACAGTTCCCAGCATTGCTCAGAATCTGTCCAGAACAGGGAGCACCAATTCTTTGCCAGTCTGTAGAGGATGCGGAGGACTTTCTAGACAGCCTAACTCAAAAAGGAGGACACTCTAATCAACTGGAAGAGAAAAGACTGGAAAAAGAACAAAGAAGCCAGCGACAAATCAGCAAGAACAGAGCTAGCCAGGAGCAAGAGGACTCCCGCCAACTACAGGGACTATCTCGGACTCCGAGAAAACGCTGAATCTACACAGGTTTATGGTCCCTTTGGGCCATTTTTTTTTTTGTTTACTGTTTTGGTTTTCCCC
>JAODAL010002193.1:0-202975 GCA_025379985.1 Phyllomedusa bahiana | reverse complement strand
TGAGACCCCAAATTTGGGCAAAGTCTTTCCTAAAGCTTGCTCTCTATGACTGCCTATATGGCTCATGTTATAAGACTGTATGCATCAGAATGGCATAGCGAAAACCAAAATGCCTGATTTACCAACTTGAGGGGCCCGAAAAAAAAAACCTTTACTGACAGCTTGGGGAAATGGTAGAAAGAATGTGGGGGTTTTGGGAAAAGACGGCTTTCTTGGAGTTGTAGCATTTACATTGAACTATAACATTCGGGTAGCTCCATTAACTGTGTTAGGCCATGTTCACAAGGCTTATTTGGGCACGTATTTCAGGCCGTAATTTGCGGCGTAATGCGCGAATTACGGCGGGAAAATAGTCCAGTCTTTAAAAGGTAATCCCAGTTCTCATAGAGAATTTGGGGTTCTCTCCTCTCCCTGTCGGCAACCCGCCGCGGGGGGAAAATAAGTGCTGTTTTTCTAGTGGCGTCCCGCCCCCTTCCACATGGCGTAATTACGCCCCGCACTTATGCCATGTGAACATTGCCTTAATGGTGCAGTACTCTGTATTATATTAAAGGGTTGTGTGGGAAAACAAAACAAATCAGAACACACAATGGAGAAATACTAGCGATAAACAGAAAAATTTAGTACAATCCAGGGGGTTTAAAAATACTGACAAATATCACATATTATTGCTATGTTGGAACTTTCTCCTCTCTGGGTCAGTGGATAGCGCTACGATTATTAGATGTGCTGTTTGAAAACTACATGTTCCACAAAAGCCCGCTTCCTTCTAGCTGAGCTATAGATCCTATATACTATATCCACACCACATTTATCTATATATAATGTCTCTTAGGCTGACAAAGCACAGCACACTGCTCTTATGTCATGACCTGCCGGGAAATAACTCAGTCTGTCCTACTACAGTATCTGCATTTTGGACAGGTTCGCACAGGAAGGACCCCGCAGCCGTTTTCTTCTGCTAAAAAAAAACAACAAGCCCCTTCAAATTTAAAATTTATTAGGCTTTTTTTTCATTGACTTGGTTTATTTTCTTCTGTTCTGGAGACCCTTTAAAATTGCTTTCAGGGACAGTGAGAGCAATAGACACTGTTAACGGTGCAGTACTCTAAACTTCATTAAAGAAGCACCTTAGCAAGTTTTTGGACATTAAGCTTCTGCACTGTAACTTACAGATTAGTGTTTTATCTAGCTTTTTCATCCACGCGTTTTGAGCCCTTCTATTATGGAAACTGTCATGTCATCCTCAGGCTGAACACTAGACTAGAGCTACTCTCCTGTGTAGGGGATCCATCTCTCTTGTGTGGCTGACTTCCCGTGAAGTCAGGTGATTATATCAACACTTAGAGGGATATTCCGGGGTTCAGACAGAAAACTTGATTGGTATAACACCAATCCAACATCCAAAACCTGTATAATTTACATATTTTGTCACACTGCTGTGAGCGCTGCTTCAGCAGCAGATCATGTGGGAAGCACTACAGTTCCCATCATGCATTGCTGACCTCTGTTCCAGGCTGTGCTCTCCAGTTACTGAAGAGCCAGTCGTCTACCTCTCGTGTGTGTCATATCGGGCTCCCCCACTGCTGTGCCTTAACTTTATTTTCCTGTTAATCCCTCCTGTACATAAACCAATACAATGCTCACCCCCTATGCTGGAACTGATCATCCCTGAATACAAAGTCAGGCTAAAACTAAGGTCGTACCCTTGGCAACAAGCTTAAAAAATCCTTTTGAGCCAGTAATTGGTGAAATGATGTAATTCGTCTTTTTAAAGTTTCTTTTTTTGTACACTGCCACTTTCAGTAAAGTTTAGTTGGGAAAACCCCCTTTAAAAAACCCCTGCTTGCAGTCGCAGAAATTACTCTCAACCCAACCATGTATTCAAGGATGCTGCTAAAGAATGACTTTTGTCTTATCTCGGAGACCAAGGGTGTGTGATTTGTGGAGGATGTTCACCGCAAAAATTCCCTGTACTAAATCGCGACGGTCAGTTTAGGTTTTGGCTTGTTCACAGGCTTTTTCCCCGGGGCATTTCTCCGCAAATCTCCCGAAATATTTTTCAAAACGTTAACAAAGTGTGGCATATTTTGCGTCGTAAATAATTCCCCCATTCTTTTCTAGGGGGATTTTCGTTGGAAAATTTTGCCTAAAAAAGGCGGGGGAATTAAATTTTCGTCGTATTTTTGGCCAATTTACGCCCGAAATGTCGCATAAAATACGCCTCGTTTGAAAGACGGGCGATTTTCATTGGAATCAATGCTAATCTATTGTTCTTATTTGAAATATTTGGGAAATTTTTTGGAAGTAAATACGTCCGGAAATATGCCCCAAAATAGGCCGTGTGAACACAGCCTCGTTCCCTCCCTTTTATTGATCATTTTCGGGTTAGCCCCTAAACTGTGTTGTCATATTTCCTGGTCGGTTCAGTAGAGTCAGCCCAAACTGTCAAATATGTCACACAGAGGGTTTTTTATCGGATTTTCAGAGTTTCGATATTTAAAATTCCCCCCGAAAATCCGACTGTACCAGTGGTGTAGAAAGCAATGACAAATCCGTTTTTAGTCAGTTCCTTTTTTTGGGTTTTTCATTCATCGTAGGGGCCTTTTTAAAAAATTACTAGGTAGACATAGCCTACTTTTTTTTGGGTTCGGGGATGTCCTAAATGAAAAAGGTTGTGGGGAGAAAACTTTGCATGGATTTATCGTTTGGATTCTTTTTCAACCAAAGGGCCTAAATGAAAACTTTGAATTTGCTGCTTTTTTGAATAGCCCTCTATTTTTGTGCCTGTCTACATTGCTTTGCTCTTTTTTCGCACTCTCCTAGAGGACCACTATTGACTCTTTTTCAAGTCTAAACCAATGAATATGTATCCATGTCATTTTTTTAAATTTTTTTCATTATATTCATTGATTACTTACAGTTTGATAATTAGGGTCAGCTGAGGACAATGAATTTTTGTACCCCGAATGCCTTTATTTGGCCCTGTTTTAAGCCCGTGCCAACCTATATGTGTTTGCTATTTGCTATATAATATTTGCTCCCGGAAAATCAATTATAGATGTCCCGCCACATTAGTCTTTTATTACCATATATCATGGCAGATGTGGTGGTGTCAGGAACAAGTACATTTGCCAAGGGTTGATTTCGTGGCAGTTAGTCAGTATATGTGGTTAGGGGTACATTTGAATTCTAACGCAACCTTATTTATAGGTATGGCGCTGATCCCAGGAGTTTGGTATATATATGGCATTATGTATCCTCCTGACATGCGCAGTGCATTGTCTTGAACGCCGGGCGCCGCATGGTCTGGCCGGCTTTCAGCATATGCGCGGTGTCGTTTCCCGGCGATTTTAAACCCGGGAAGCGAATGGTATTTTATTTTCCGGACATCGCAGTTTGAACATCCGGAACGCCGAAAAACCAAGAGCAGTGAAATCTGCACACATGCTTCAGGGGAACCTGGAAACGGGTTATAAATCATTATCACTTATTGTAAGCACGGGGGACTTTTATTTATACATTTGCGGGGCCATTTAAGACATATAAGGGAGCCCGGGAGACAATTTTGCTCTGTATCCCTCTTATCTTGGGTGCCGCATGCTAGAGGAGCTGCGGGAATTATGTCTTTAAATACCCGGCAGAAACCTTAAGCTAAGTATCAGTTCATTATCTAACCTGAATGGGAAGTACATGTGTTGTAGTATATGGTTGTATATAGCGTATTCTTTTTCCACAGTGAGAGAAATTTGAATCCCTGATGAACCCAAATATTGTATGGGGGAAACGGCGTCGGGATAGCTGGGATTTAAAGGTTTTTTATCCCACGCATTTTGTGATATTGTCTGTCATTAAGCGGAGCCGTCCTTTATCGGGGGGGATTACTCACGACGGATAGTGCACAGTAGCTGTATCTTTTAGGTATGCAGTGGTAATATATAGGGGTTTAGATATTAATATTTTAGATAGTCTAGTAAAAGTTATGTTTTAACAGGGATTATTATTTGCAGTGATATATAGGTCTACACATCCAAAATCCGACGGCATTTTCAAAATGCTGGACGCTGCGGCACCGGCTGTTTTGTGCGCAAAAAACGGCAGTCCCATTTCCAGTGACCCAGTATATTGGGACTGCAGGAATCCAACGTCGTTTTGGTAGATCATACCTCAGTAAAAGAAAAAATCTGTGCTGCCTAGACTACAGGCAGTCCCCGGGTTACGAACGGGATAGGGACTGTAGGTTTGTTCTTAAGTTGAATTTGTATGTAAATCGAAACAGGTATATTTATTAAATGCAACTCCAGCACAAAGGATTTGTTTTTAGTTTCGGATGGTGCATGGAAGGGTTTTTACATTTTGTTCTGCTGTCTGTGCCTCTGATTAGAAGATTTCACCTCATTTTTCCCTCACGTGCTGCAGTGGCATGCTGGAACTTGTTGTTCCACAGATCCTTTCTGCTGTGGAACATGGAGCTACAAATGCCAGCATCCCCCATAAGTCTCAGTTTGTAACTAGGGGACAGATGTAAGTTGGAACGTTGTAAGTCGGGGACTGCCTGTACAGCACGGATTTTTTTTTATTGAGGGCTACACTGTGCGGTGCAGGCATAGCCTTAAAGTATTAAGAAATCGTTTGGGTAAGTTCACATCGGCTGTTTCCTACCAGAAAATTCTGATGTGAAATCTTCAATAGAAACCCTCAGCAATACCTTCAGATTTTTGCCTAGGATTTTCGTTTTGCAGAGGCAGTTTTCACTTCTGATTCGGATTGTATCTGGATTTTAAAGCGGGATCCACATCAGATTCCATGTTTATATGTAAATGTATTATCTGAACTTTGAAAAGTATTCAAGGTACATGTATACTTCATGGTAAACTAAAGTCCCTTCTTGTCATGATGTAATAAACTGCATTCATGTCTATATTACTGGTGATCACTTGAAAAAATCAAACCCTTGTGAGGTGCCTGGCTTTCATTAATATGCCCACTATCGGGTTTTAATTGCTTTAGAGCTCCCCAGCACCGTTCCAGTCTTCGGCTCCAGGGTTTGTTCCCAGTTGCAGGAAAGACTATTTTTACTTGAAATTGTTGATGATATTTAATGTTGAGTCTTTCAGTGGGCAGGAAACATCCCAACCATTACCCCTTTGCTCTTAATTATCAGCCTTGTGACCTTGACTTCTTGAATTCTGAACATTGTTAAGTCTTTATGGAGAAATTTGGCAGCGTGCAGGTTCCTGAGATGGGTTTCTCGCCACAATGAGTAGCTTTAAACATTTAGGCAAAGGTAAATAAAGACTATTACCAAATATATTGCTGTTCTGATTTTGCTTCATTTCAGAGCGAGAGCAGTTCTTATCTTCTTGGGTACACAGGCTTCCCTAGGTTATATACTGTCTCCCTGCTGTGTTTTAGCAGCAGCACAAGTGCTTGTTTATGTTTTAATGACCAGCTTTAAACGTTAAGGGCCACATGTATGAAAACTGTCTACGTCTAAAACTCACTTTGTTGCCCATAGCAACCAATCAGAGCTCCCCTTTCATTTTTCCATAGCACTATATGAAATGAAAGGGGTGCTCTTATTGGTTGCTATGAGCAATGAAGTGAGTTTTAGACTTAGACCGTTTTCATACATGTGGCCTTCAGAGCTTTGTAACCTTGTGTTCTGCTGTTAAAACCGTTCCATCACTAATGTCCCTCAAACAGGCTCAGCTTGAAATATCAAAATTGATATGCCAGTCACTGCTATAGAACCACCCACAGCCTGAACAGGTAGTGGGAGCCTGAAGGTGGTTGTGAAGAACCAGCAGATGGAAAAACCACTTTAATTTTGGCCTTCTCTCTACTGCTTCATGCCAAAAATAAAGTATATGGGCGACATGTATGAACTCGGGGGGGGTTTTTTGGGGGCGCTTTTTTTCCCGTATTTTTCCGGCGAAATCTGCCCCTTGATTTATGTCGGGGCCGGGGGGGCCGCTCATACATTCCTGATAGTCCGCTGCCCTCGCCAGTGTGTTAGGGGCAGTGGGGGACTTAGGGCGGTGCGGAGCTGCGCCTGGTTTCCCGCCGGAGGTAGTGGGGGTCAAACGCGGGAAAAGTTCCCTCGCCTCCATGTTGGGCACAGACGGGGACATGGGGCAGTGCAGGACTTAGGCACCGTGGGGGGACTGCGCCAAAAATCTGCCCGATGGAGACAGGCTGGAAACGAGAAAATCATTCCACATGTTTGGGGGAGTATGAATAAAAATCGTTTTTAAAAGGCGTTAACATTCTCGGGGAAAAGAGCTGAAACCTAAAAAAAATAAAAAATACTAAAACAAAATCACTTTCCAATATCCTATTCGGGAATTAGGTTTAGAAATTAGCGGGAAATACAGAAAATTTCAAATTCTAAAGCATTCTCATTGGTCGGAGAAATCGGCCAATCAAATAACAAAATTGAACCTTTAAAAAACCAGGGGAGAACTATTGACCCAATCAAATTAAAAGCAGGACAGTTAAAAAATCCATAAAATGCAGAATAGAGCGTTTGGGGTTGACTAGGGGGGGGCTTGGCTATCCCACCAAATCGGAGCGCAAGCTATTTTCTCCCCCATTTTTTCTATGGAGCGATGGCGCCATGCAATCTCGGTCTCGCGCCGTGCAGCAGGAGTATGAAAAAAAAAATCATTTTTTTTAAAGGGTTTAAAATTTTCTCTAAAAAGAGCTAAACCTTCATAAACATACATTAATAAAATCCCAACAACGCGTTTGTAGTCGAGACCGGCACTACATAAGGGAATTGCAATAAGCGATTTTGCCGGGGAAAAAACAGTAATTCAAATTTTTAAAAGCTCTTTCATTGTGGGATAAGCCACCCAATCAAATAGGAGCGACAGGGGCCCTTTTAAAACCAAAGGAGAACTATTGACCAACAAGAATGGGAGCGCAAAGCCCTTATATCCTAGTGAGAATTTTGACCAATCAAAACCCAAAGGCGGACAGTTCAAAATCAGAAAAAAATCAGAAAAAGCTGATTGGCTGACTAGCGGGGTTTGGGCTATCCCAGCCAATCAAAGGTGAGCTACTTCTTCCATTATGGGCAGGGAGGATGGGCGCTCTGAAATTTTCCCCGCTCACCCGTCAGGCATGAAATTTAAAAAAAAAAAATCATTTTTAAATTTAAGGTAAAACATTATCACATAAAGAGCTAAAAAAATTTTGTAAAAATAAAGCAGTTAAAACCCTGAACAAAGCGGTTTTTCCCCCGGACCCCCGGGGTACATAGGGAATTGCAAAAGAGAGAAAAACGCCGGGAAATACGTAATTCAAATTGTTTAAGCCTTCTGATTGGGCGCATAAACCACCAAAAGAATAGGAGCCATGGCCCCTTAAACCAAAAGGGGAAAAATTTACCCCAAACTATTTTAAAGGGGGACAGTTTTAAATACAGTAAAAAAGGGGAGAAACAGTGATTGGTTGAGCAGCGGGGGCTCGTCCCGCTTAGCCAATCAGAGGCAGTACTTTCCATAGATTAAGGGGAAAAGAAAATTCCGAGCGAGCTCTGTGATTGGCTAAATTAAGAGGGAACGTTATTTGGGGCCAATGGGAGAGCGGCGACGCCCATGTTTTCTAATCAATCGAAATAAAACGTACAGGCCGAAATCAAATTTAAACACTACAGAATTGTCCCGATGTGTTTTTAAAAGAAAAATAAAGGGGGGAACGAAAAAAAAAATGAAATCAATAAAATAGGTTTATTTTTTTTTATTTTCTTGCACCCCTCTAGACCTTGAATAACGAAAAAAAAAGAAATAAACAGATTTTTATTTAAAATTTTTTTTTTTTTTACCCCCATATTATTTTATTTATTTATAACACATCGGGACAACTTCTGTAGTTTACATTGATTTGCCATGAAAATTTTATTTCAGATTGCTTAAAAACCCATAGGAGCGTCCTCGCTCTCCCATTGGTCCAAAAAACGGGGCCTCTTTTAACTTAGCCCCAAACAAGAGCCGCTCGGAATTTTTTTTCTCCATAAACTCTGAGAAAATAGCTCGCGCTCATTGGCAAGCGGGGCGACCCCCGCTAGCTCAACCAATCAGCTAGTTTCTGCCTTTTTCCTATTTTTTGAAATGTCCCGCCTTTTAATATATTGGTAATTTTTCTCCCTAGGTTAAAGGGGGCTCTTCGCTCCCCATTCTGATGGTCGGAAAACCCAAGCCAATCAAAGAGCTTAAACAATTTGAATTACTGTATTTCCCGGCGATTCTCTCTATTGCAATTCCTATGTGGCGCCGGGCTCGGCGACAAACACGTTTTTTTCGGGGGGGTTTTTAAATATTTATTTTTTACAGAAGGTTTTAGCTCTTTATGTGATAATTTTTTTTAACTTAATCAAAAATGACTTTTTTTTATTAATATTCATCCGCACGGCGTGAGCGCCGAGATTTCACGCGCCGCTCTCTCCATATTCTACCTTGGGGGAAATAGCTCCGCTCTGATTGGGTGGGATAGCCAAACCCCCCCTAGCTCAGCCAATCAGCTTTTTCTGTAATTTTTTTTGTATTTGAACTTCCGCCCCGGATTTGATTGGTCTATATTCTCCATAGGTTAAAATGGGTTTTGTCCTCCATTCTGATTGGTTTGGTTCGCCGACCAATGAGAAAAACGCTTAACATTTAAAAAATTTCGTATTTCCCGGCAATTCTCCTATTTCAATTTCCCTTTTTGTGGCCGGTTTTCGGTGACAAACGCTTGTTAGGGATTTAAGTCTTTATTTTTAAAGGAGGTTTCAGCGCTTTATCTGATAAGATTTACATAATAAAAATAATTTTTTTTTTTCAACTTCAGCCCGCACCGCGCTGGGGCGCCGGATTGCTTGCCCCATCTTCCATAGACTACAATGGGGGAAGTAGCTCCACCTGATTTGGGGGGAAGCCAAGCCCCCCCGCATTAACCAATCATTCTTTCTGTCTTTTTTCGATTTTTGAACGTCCTGCCTTTTGGATTTTGATTGGTTCAAAATTCTCCATAGGGATAATGGGTCTTTGGGCGCTCCCCATTCTGATTGGGCCCAATAGCCAAGCCCCCCCTGCTCAACCAAACACTCTTTTTTGCATTTTTACTGTTTTTGAACTGTACCGCCTTGATTCTGATTGGTCAACGTTCTCCAAGGGTTTTAAGGTTCACTGTCGCTCCTATTCTGATTGGGGCCGGTTATGGCCACCCAAAGAAATAGCTTTCAAATTTGAAATTTCTGTATTTCCCGGCAATTTCCAATTCTGATTTCTTGATATTTCGCCGTTCTAGATTTTTGGGGAAAGTGATTTTTTTTTATTATTTTTTATTTTTGAGGTTTGGGGCCTTTCTGAGAATGTTTTTTTCCCCCTTTTTAAAAAAGGGGTTTTTTTCGGAATCATACTCCTGCTGCACGGAGCGGGCGCCGAATTTCGTTTTCGATCTTCTATATTTTCCTCGCAAGTTCCGCTCGCTTCACTTCGCCCCTTTTCCGGGGCATTTAGACCAAAAAAAACCCGTCTGACGCGGAGCTGCCGAGCGCTGCTTTTGGGCCCCGCTTTGCCCCACTCGCGATCGTACAGCCTCGGGGTTTTTGAGCGCCCGGGGGCCCCCCGCCCCCGGAACCCTACACCGCGCCCCACCCCCCCGAACCCATTGCCCGCCCCTTTCATGCGGGGCGCACTAAAGGGCGAACCTGTGCCCAACACTGATCCCCCGCTCCGACAGGGGGATTTGGACCCGGGGGGGCAGATACGCCAAAAAACAGCGTAAAAGCCCTTTTTACATGTGCCCTATGTTGTGGTTTTTTTTCAATTCAAAGGTTTAATGAGAAAAGGGTTTCCTTGACAATTCTAGTGTGCGTTAGGCATTTCACACGGCTTAATTGTGGGACGTAATTACGCCCCGCAATTACGCCGTGTGGACGGGGGCGGGAGCGGGGGAGTAAGCAGGGGGCCGGCACTTCGCCGGCCCATAGACTATCACTGCTCGTGGCGCGTATACGCCGCTAGAAAGTGACATGTCAATTATCTCCCCGCCCGGCGGGGAGGAGACGTAATCCATAGTTCTCTATGAGAACTGTGAATTACCGTAATGAATGGGCCGTTTTCGGCCCGTAATTGGCGCACTTCGGCGCGTAATTATGGACCGAAATACGGCCCATTTTAAGCCGTGTGAACATGGCCTTACTGTACATTAGTGTAATCTATGAACTAGAGTTTTAAGTGAGCCTAGGCACAGCAAGGTTGACATTACCTAAAGTAAAGGCTAGCCATACAGCCACTGTCTGTAGTTTTATCTGCTTTGCTACGTCTCATATTATACATTGCCCAACTGTTTTATAAATTTCACCAGGGTACAAAAATACACATTTTATTCAGGAATCATGTTAACACCCAGTACAGAACATAATACTCATCAATACATAAAGGACTTCAAAGCAAAACCTCTTTATATTCATTCATGGTACGCAGTCACAAAGTATAAAAACGCCTCCAACAATTAACAATGAACACAATTTCATATAGCAAATATACAAAAATACCATATGCATAAATGTAAGTACAGTCCCAGTGCTTACAATTAATGACTACACTATCTCCAATACACCCAGTGGCAGGAAAAATGCATAATTAAGTGCATAAATGAGAAGGGCATTGGTAATGAGTAACCATGCTAATGTCACCCAGAGGTGTGCACTACTTGCAAAAATTTAGGGATATTTGAATTTTGGTTGAAATTTCAGGATGAACAGAACATTTCTAGAAAAAAAATGAAATGCAGTAAATAAGACCATCTCTTAAGTTTAGAATACACATGTCCAACTGTTCAATGTTTCAGTACTTTTTGCACAACTTGCTGATCTTTAAGGGTATGTTCACACGGCGTGTTGACTCTGTGTTTAGATACCCTTTTAGCTGCGTGTTTGGATCCATCTGTCGGACCCCAAATGGACCCAAACACGTATCTAACAAATAGCAATGTGATTTACATTGCTTTTAATATGAGACACGCACCAGCGTTAACACAAGTGATCACCGATGTGTGTCTCATTGTGTCCTTCGGATCCGTTCCAAGAATTAACATGTCAATTCTTGGTCCAAAAGACGCAGCAGGAGCCCTATTTAAAACTATAGGGTGCGATCCTGCTGCATCCAAACACGCAGCTGCGCGTTGGACACGTGTTTGATCCAACACGGATCCGAAAACATATTCCAAAACGCTGTGTGAACATACCCTAACAAAGAGCTTAATGATCAGATTCACAACAGGTGTTTGATCCCGGAATCACCCAATGAATTTAGGTGACCAATTTGAGTTAGGATTTAAACAGTCCTCCTCATCATGCTGTTCACATTCTGACATGAGACCAAAACAACACCTTACAATTGATTAATAGTACCCCATCATTGTGAGGCTTCAAACAGGATGCTCTCATGTTTAAAGCTTAAGATTGTGATTTTAATACCCTTTTAAATCTCTTTTTGTCTTAAAAGTACATTTAGAGTTGGTCTTTAATTACATCTGTTTAATTGAAAAATATTGCTGGATGCATATTTGACTTAATATGTTTAAGTACAAGTAAGCTTGTATTTTTCTTACACTTTTTTTTTTCTAGAATTACAGCAACGATATTAAGAGAATCTACAGTAGCAATTGGGTGTTGCAGACACCCAGCCAGTACCTAAAACAATGACTATGGCCTTTCGGAAAGACTTGGACAAGTACAGGGATATGGATGATGATGAGCTCCTTGGAAACCTATCGGAAGCTGATCTAAAGCAACTAGAAAATGTCCTGGAAGAGCTTGATCCAGAGGTGAGAATGAACCTGCAAGTTTACAGTAGCTATAGAGGGACGTACATGCACAGCAGAAGTTGCACACGTAGTTGTGTAGTATAAGTTATCGGGCCTCATTTATCAATCATTATATATGCCACAGTAGTTAATTGTTTAATATGTATACTTCATTCAAACAAATGGCAGAGAGTTCTACCAATGCTCCGTTACTTATGTAATTTGGAGTACATATTGATTGACCACCTAAAACTAGACTAGGCCTTTTTGTTGTGGGTTTTTAATTCTCGTATATATTAATTGGCCTTCTTCCCACTCTCCCTTTAGTCCTGCCTCGTTAGGAGATGGTGAGAGTCCTCTTTGTGGTATCCCCATTGATTTCTCCTCTACAAACAATTTGTTCTTGTCGCATTCTGTCCGCTCCTGATAGGTGAACATGTTCCTTAGGCTGCACAAACACAGTTGGGAAAGTATTAGATTTTTCCCACCGCTCCCTATTTTCCAGGCTTCCTGCTGTTTGTAACACTCACAGGCCGCTCATAAAGTCCAGCACAGATCTTGTAACTTTTCTTACCAAGCCTTCCTTTTGTGCCGTGTCTAATTAACCCTTCCGCCTCTTAGCGGGACACACTTATCTCATTCTATCGATGTTTGGTTCTGTCTGGAAAGCTCCTGCATGTGTAACAATGTTTGGCTTCTGTTCTGCATTTCCTGTAGAACACTGTAATCTTTCCCAGGGGTTTGTACTTGGAGCTTTCCTGCTGTTGGAGATTCAAGCAATTTAAAGAAAACCTTAGTAGTTTAAATTGTAACGCCACTTTTGATTTTTACATTACATTGGATATCGGGGAGTTGGTTTTATAAACCTTACACATTCAAAGATGTCTCCAGTCTTATAACTTTGATTGAAGCCAGATTCTCCTCCTCCTCCTCCTCCTCCTCCTCTCCCCAAATCATCAGGTTTTGGAGAAGCTGGGTGTCTGCACTGCCATTACAGTTGTGTGAGAATGTACAGGTTTCATATCCCCAGTAATGTCTAGTGTTCGTCGCAATATCCTTGCATGTGGGGTACTTTAAAGGGGTTGTGTCACCACAAATATTGATGGCAAATTGATAGGATATGCCATCAAAGTCTGATGGTCCCCCCCCTCTAGGACCCACACCATCCATTTTGTGAATGGGCCTACAAAACCTCCGTTTTGAACAGAGAAATGGTCGGGACTCTCCTGTTAAAATCAATGGGAATTCCAAGTACAGCCAAGCGTGTGGCACCTTTCACTCATTGATGACATTCTATCAATATGCCATTAATGTCTGTGTTGGGAACATTCCTTTAAGGAAAGATAAGAAATATTCCATCTCCTTTGCATAGGCATTTTGGAGAGCTTCTAGGGAGATTGGTTAATAGAGGGTTGGTAGATATATCAATCTTGATTATTCCAGTCAGTCTATTTTATAGGTTCATTGCAGTAAATTGAAGGTGTTGCTGGGGGCGTTTGTGGTTTTTTCAACCTTACTCTCGAATTATAACAAGTCTACAGTTCAAGAAACAAAATTCCCTGGACTCTGTAAACCACTCTGCAGTTGATTAAAGGGGTTTTTGAGGTTTTCGTGCAGGAGAAGAGGTGCAGACAGGCTATGCAGGGGTGTCCAAAAATCTCAAAATACACTTTGAAGGGTATGTTCACACTACATATTTGTGAGGCATACTTAGGCGTGTAATTGCACTGCAATGTACCTGATGTACGCCCTGCAAATATGGTAAAATCATAGCACTCAACTGGAAGTTAATGGGAGAGCTGTTGAAAGTTTGTGCTGCTATACAACGTGTGACTCCGGCCCAAGAGTATACAGGAAATATATTCACACATGCATATAATGTGTGTGTCTGTATGTTAGTGAAATATCACTTTTAATATATGTAAATATCTATTATTTAATGGTAATAATGATTTATACTACGGATGTTCAGTGCCGTGGTTACATGTTTTTGTGTTCTGCATTGTGAATTTGCTGTAAATAGACTGGCAATCATTGCGGCTATTCACTGTTGTATTTTCTATGTGGTAGAATGCACTGCTGCCAGCGGGATTTCGCCAGAAGAACCAAACCCTAAAGCAGGCCACAGGTGCTTTTGACAGAGAGCGTCTGCTGGATTACTTGGAAAAAGACGCTCTTGCACAAAAGGACAGGGAAGACTATATACCTTTCACCGGAGAGAAAAAAGGTACATGTTTTGTATTTCATATTTTTTCCTCATGAAGAAAAAAAAAATTGGAAACCAATGTCCTGATTCTTTCCGCTATAAACCTCACATTTCCTTCTGTACGTAGTGAAAATGTTAATCATTTTATTAATCCTAAGGTATTATGATTCAAGGAACAAAAATCTCTGCACTTTATGAAAAACGGGTGTGCCCCAAAATGTACAACCTTTTTTCATGAATAACGAGCTCAAAGCTGTTAATGATTTCTCCCCATGGTGCTAAGCTTACATTGTAAAACATTTGCTGCTGATAGCTTTTTAGGGTTGTGCACGTTTCCATTGGTTTGCTCCTAAAGAAAAAGAAATCAAGTGGCCTCCTTGAAAAGCACCATAGGTTCCTAAATTCTACAATAATTTTGTGTCCTCTGTCCTTTTACTTCTTGGCATAATTCTTTCTTTATTTATCTTCTCCAGTCTTTTTGCTCTTGGTTGCTTTCTATATCTGCTCTACCTAGTCCGAAGTAGGATCCAGTACTCCAGCATAATTGCAGTGCCTTGTTGAGTCTATCGAGTCACCACTCCAATTCTGAAAGGAAGAGAGATAATCCACCTCAGATATGCTTTCCTTTCCCAGTGTTGGAGTTAGTTGTTCATATAAGCCTAGACTTAGTACGTTCGCACCGCGTATTGCGCCGTGTACAAGTATGCGCCGTGTACAAGTATGCGCCGTGTACAAGTATGCGCCGTGTACAGGTATGCGCCGTGTACAAGTATGTGCCGCAATACGCCTTCATTAGCACTGTTGAAAGTACATGCTGGCCAGCATGTACTTTCAACGCAAGACAGCTCTCTGCCTTGTATAACTATCTATTTCTCGTCGCATAAGCACCCGAAAGAAGTGATGGGTCACTTCTTTTTTTACGGTTGTACATTGCACACCGAGAAATATGATCATGAAATCACCGCCGCCGGAGATTTGACTAATAACGTTCATATTTGCGGGGTGTATTTCGGTTCAGTTTCGCGCCGAAGAACGCCTTGCAAATATGCCGTGTTAACGTACCCTTAGGGCTTGTCCCCACGGCAGGGGTTTTCACCCGGTTTTTCAGACTGTTTTCGGTTTTGAAAACCGTCTGCAAACCAGGTGAAAACTTTTCATATTCAAAGAGAACTTTATTAAGAGAAAAAAAGATATGCAGTACATAAGGAAGGAACAAGCCAATGTGCCGACATTAATATCAAGGTACGCAGACCTGAGCGAGTAAAGACAGGTAAAGGCAAAACCTAATAGTAGTAGAGTCTCTTTTGAACAACTTGCAGGAATATAAGCCTTAAGATTAAGCCAGTGTCTCTTATACAAAGATGACATCTTCAGGTATGGGACAGACCATATACAGGAGTGGTGCACAGAAAAAGCAAACGTATATCAGGTATGACCCAGAGTCAGAAAAAAGATGCTGTTGTTGCAGGGTCACCTTGTGCAGAAGAGGGGAGAGACAGTCTACTTGACTCCCCCCCCCCCACCCCTCCATTTGCGAGTTCCATGAGGTATTATAACAAACAAAAGCCTCAAGAACGGAGGCTGAATCAACAGTGTGATAATAAAACAGGTGAAAACTTTTAACATGCGCCTCTATGGAAAACCCACGCAGCAGTCCCCACTGCATGAGTTTTCCACCCGGTGGTTTTTCAGACCGCCGGCTGCTCAGAAAACATAGAACATGTTTATTCTTCCGTCCGGTTTTCGGGCGACAGAAAAACATATCTCTGTGAAGGGGGAGGGCTAATAGCGGAGAAAAACCATCCTCCTGCGGCCGTGTGCACAGCCCGAAAACAGTGCAAATACCGGTCAGATAAACCAACTGGTAATTGTCCTGTGCCGTGTCAATGGCCCCTACTACCGGATATTCCTCATACACAGCAGGAAGACAGTGCAAGGAACGCTGCTTTGTACAACAGCAATGACAGAATTATTAGAAGTACAGTTGGGTAGACACGTTTAAAGTTAGGGAGCCATTCTATCATCATATCTGACAATGAAGGCGATATATGATAAAATAGATCTGTAATTTAACGTCTGGACATTATATTAGGGATATATGGCTCCATAATAGGACATTTCCAAGTCAGTGAAGCACATGTTCAGAATAAACCACATATAACTTCTACAACTATAAACAGGCTTATAATAAGTGATGACCTATTGGTTTCCTAGGCAGCGTTATACACAAATGTTGGAATCTAACTAGGCCAGTGACATGAGTCGGTAACTGATTAACTCTCATGGCATGAATCAGATATAACTGAATTAGTTGTACCATAAACCTTTTAATTACAACTCTAAGTGGAATCCTTCACAAGAGATGCCCTTGCCTCTACATATTAGCTCTCTAATGTCATTCTATAATTGGTAATAATATATGAGCAAACTAGATTAGGCGGGTTACAGGCATAGATGACCAGCTTCACAACCCAAATAAAAGAAGTTGGATAATGAGTCAGTTGTTGGTGTTTGATTCCCTGTATAGCCTACTGCACACGTGTCAAACACAAAGCCCACGGGCTAAATCCGGCCCATCATGTCACTCTGTGGCCCTCGAGGACTTAGGCTTACACTTAGTGAGCAGGGATCAACAAAGTTCGGATACAGAGGGAACAGCTCTTTTTTTTTTTTTTTTTTTTTTCACTGGATAATGGAGCCAACACTTGGAGGAGGCAATGACGCCAGCATAGGGAGCAGGCGCCATCTTGGATTACATGCTCTGACTGGCACCTTCACACCACTGGGTTCAGTGACTATATTTACTAATTTGCCATAGGCAAACAAACTCTATCAGTTCTCAATCTATAAAGCACTAAAACTTAACTTTTATTATATATAACACAACCTCTATACACACACTATTTTAAAAACCTGATTTCTACTCTCAATTTATCACTTTCTAATTGTGAAGGAATAGCTCCTTTTCTATTATCAAGTCTGGTGGAACACCACCTGTTAACAGGAGAACCTTATATCTACAGTGGTTTACTAAATCCAAACAGGAATCCAAAACATCTTACTTGGGCAGTCATCCCTAATCCGATGGACATAAAACATATAAGGTTTCCTTGTGAGACCCTCTGCAGCGGGTAACTCAGTAGAAAGAGGTAGGAAATCACAAATTAAAATGTCATGCCTGACCTCCCCAACATGTTTCACCAGCTAACTGGCTTCATCAGGGGACAGAGGCCCCTGACAGGAGCTACCCAAGCACCCTAATTATCCCAAGGTCATCCAACTGCTCTTTAAGGGCAACCATAATGCTGATGTGGCTCTCGGTGAAAATGAGTTTTACATCCATGGCCTACTGTATGGTGCAGGGCATGAAACCCTTCTCTATCCAAGTTCCCATTTTCATCCAATATCTTTGTATAGTGTTCTGATGGTATGTTTATCATGTTTTAGGTGAGTTGATTGTATCAGAACATCACAACCCTTGATGTAAACTAATAAAATGACGGTGCAGTCTTCTAGTGCTCATAGCATGACTTGTTTGCTATGTGCATCTAGTTTGCGTTTTGCTGTAGGGTCTATTAGTATTAGCCAGATGTGTATTCTCTACAGAACCTAAACCATAGTTGACACTGGTTCTGTGCAGTAATGCTGCGTGCTGTTTTGTGTGTTTATCCAGTGAGCCTTTATGCAAAGCATAAGTAAATGTTTGGGAAGCAAGGATTTTAGTTTTATTACAGTATTTATTGTATAGACCTTCCCTTGGCTTTCTTCCACACTGCTTTGTTCTATATGAGGAGAAAAGCCTTGCGTGTTACTTTTGTGAAGGAGATCAGGCACTTGGGAAAATAAAACTTTGAAAGTCCTCAGAAGGTCATCTTCGAGCCGGTATTCAATTAGTTCTTCTTGGTTCTATCAAAACACAGTTGTTTTCATTGTGTTTTGTGCCATGGTGATTCATTTTGTCCTTCCCTGAAATCTTGCCCTCCGTCTTGTCTTTACCTGCAGAAATAATAAGCACTGATACATAAAAAGATCATTCTCATAAGATCTGATCGTTGTTCTTACATGTTGGCCTTCTGCTTGTACATGTACAGAGACCAAAAGAATAGGTGTATTGTACATCATATCACACCCATTATCACATTTCTATGACTAACTGGAATCGCTTTGTGCTCAGGCACTGAAATCCTTCTCATTTGTATATGCTTTGCGTTTGTACTACAATAATAGTGCAAAATTTAGGGCAGCACTGTCAGGGGTTAATGTAATACTTCCCACTTTAGTTTCTTCTATTTTACCAAGGTCTTGCTGCATATAACCCAACCTCAATTACTCCTGTTTAAAACTTATCACAAGCATAGCGAAGGTTTTTTCCCCCCATATTAGACACTTTTAGCAAATATAATATAATAATAAATATATGTGTATGTGTGTGTGTGTATGTGTGTGTGTATATATATATATATATATATATATATATATTATATATATATATATATATATATATATAAAAATAAATACTTGATGGGTGTGGCACTTAAAGGGGTTGTCTAACTACATGAATTCATCTTAGTGCAGACCTATTTTCTAACTAGATGAATTCATCTTAGTGCAGAACTATTTTCTGAGTTTCATTTCTGAATTCAGGGGCGTGTTCATTAGCTACTACTGGTCTGTGGTGACGAGCTGCTGAGCACACCAGGCCTGTAGCTAAAGCAACCAGTACACTCAGCCTATCAGGAGAGATCGAACAGGTCTGTCGCTATAGCGACCTGGGTAGGAATAGGTGGAACATTGTGCATGAACACATATTGCAAAGGGACTCGTTTTGCAAGACCTTTAACATAAAATGTAATCCTTGTAGTGAGACAACCCCTTTAACGTCAGAATAAGGGTCCCCAAATCGCTGTACTTCGTGCCATGGGCAGTACAGTCATGGCCAAAAGTTTTGAGAATGATACAAATGTTAATTTTTACAGTCTACTGCATCAGGTTTCATAATGGCAATTTGCATATACTCCAGAATGTTATAAAGAGTGATCAGCTTAACAGCATTTAATTGCAAAGTCAGTAGTTGCCTAGAAAATGAACTTTTTCCCCCAAAACACATTTCAACTTCATTGCAGGCCTGCTTTAAAAGGACCAGCTAACATCATTTCAGTGATTGCTCCATTAACACAGGTGTGGGTGTTGATGAGGACAGGGCTGGAGATCAATCTGTCATGATTAAGTAAGAATCACACCACTGGACACTTTAAAAGGAGGCTGGTGCTTGGCATCATTGTTTCTCTTCTGTTAACCATGGTTATCTCTAAAGAAACACGTGCAGTCATCATTGCACTGCACAAAACTGGCCTAACAGGGAAGAGTATCGCAGCTAGAAAGATTGCACCTCAGTCAACAATCTATCGCATCATCAAGGAATTCAAGGAGAGAGGTTCCATTGTTGCCAAAAAGGCTCCAGGGCGCCCAAGAAAGACCAGCAAGCGCCAGGACCGTCTCTTAAAAGTGTTTCAGCTTCGGAATCGGGCTACCAGCAGTGCAGAGCTTGCTCAGGAATGGCAGCAGGCAGGTGTGAGTGCATCTGCACGCACTGTGAGGCGGGGACTCATGGAGCAAGGCCTGGTGTCAAGGAGGGCAGCAAAGAAGCTACTTCTCTCCAGAAAAAACATCAGGGACAGACTGATATTCTGCCAAAGGTACAGGGAGTGGACTGCTGAGGACAGGGGTAAAGTCATTTTCTCTGATGAATCCCCTTTCCGAATGTTTGGAACATCTGGAAAACAGCTTGTTCGGAGAAGACAAGGTGAGCGATACCACCAGTCTTGTCTCATGCCAACTGTAAAGCATCCAGAAACCATTCATGTGTGGGGTTGCTTCTCAGCCAAGGGAATCGGCTCTCTAACAGTCTTGCCTAAAAACACATCCATGAATAAAGAATGGTACCAGAATGCCCTCCAAGAGCAACTTCTCCCAACCGTCCAAGAGCAGTTTGGTGATCAACAATGCCTTTTCCAGCATGATGGAGCACCTTTGCCATAAGCAAAGGTGAGAACTAAATGGCTCAGGGAACAAAAAACATAGAGATTTTGGGTCCATGGCCTGGAAACTCCCAGATCTTAAATCCCATTGAGAACTTGTGGTCAATTATCAAGAGACGGGTGGACAAACAAAAACCAACAAATTGTGACAAAAATGCAAGCATTGATTGGGGCAAGAATGGACTGCTATCAGTCAGGATTTGGTCCAGAATTGATTGAGAGCATGCCAGGGAGAATTGCAGAGGTCCTGAAGAAGAAGTGTCAACACAGCAAATATTTAGTGGCTGAATTAACTCATTCTGTCAATAAAAGCTTTTGTTAATCATAATATGATTGCACTTGTATTTCTGTATGTGATAAAAACATCTGACAAACACACATAAAAACCAAAACAACTACAGGTATAACACCTAGAAAAAAGATACATAAAACATAACTTTTAATCAGAATGAATAAGAGTTGGAAAGAAAACGCCAAAACACCCTCAAATCTACCCGATCCAGGACCTGTCTACCTCAAAAATGGGGAAATCGCCCCAATAAGGGCGCCCCCACACTGGAACCTAAAGCTACATTTAGCTACATTTAGCTACATCTAAATGAAAAAAGAGAAAGAAAAAAAAACAAAAACACATATACTACAAATGGAGTCACAAACAAAAAAAGTGCTGTGATAAATAACAATACAACAGACAATATACGTTTGATTTTCAAAAAATACTATGAATTGATGATGCGTCATAGAAAGATAATCAATAACGCATAAATATTCCAATATTCCAACGCGTTTTCCCCCTAGATACTGGGGTTCTCAGGGAAAAATTGCAGTTGTAACAACAATACGGAACATCTAAGAAAAAATCAACAAGATGTATGCAATAAAATATAACTCAGTCCCTTAATAAAGTTGAAAACGGGCTGGTAAGATAGAGGACGGGGCCCCAGGATAAGTCATGTACAGACCCCCGCTATCTGATTACTGAGACAGGCCCAAGCAGAAGTTATCTTTCTATGAGGGCATCATCAATTCATAGTATTTTTGAACATCAAACGTATATTGTCTGTTGTATTGTTATTTATCACAGCACTTTTTTTGTTTGTGCACTCCATTTGTAGTATATGTGTTTTTGTTTTTTTTTTTTCTCTTTTTTCATTTAGATGTAGCTAGGGACAGGGTTAGTTTAGGTTCCAGTGTGGGGGCGCCCATATTGTGGCGATTTACCCATTTTTTAGGTAGACAGGTCCTTGATAGGGTATATTTTAGGGTGTTTTTTCGTTTTCTTTCCCAACTCTTATTAATTCTGATTAAAAGTTATGTTTTATGTATCTTTTTTCTAGGTGTTATACCTGTAGTTGTTTTGGTTTAAATTGTATTGGTATACCGAACTTCATTCCCTTATATCAAGGGTTCTCTACACCTATACATCGTGCTTAAGTAGAGTACATGGTAGTGTTTGTGTTTTAAACACACATAAAAACCAGAGGGCAACAGATCATGTGAAAATATAATATTTGTGTCATTCTCAAAACTTTTGGCCATGACTGTACGAGAGGTGGCTATTCATTACTGTGTTTGTCAATCTTATAGATGTTAAAAGAGAGTAGGACCCGGGTTGTGGGGCCTCTTAGATGGATGTGGATTGCAGAGTGGGGGCCTGCACTTATGAGACATTTATGGCATATCCTGTCAATATGCTAGAAATGCCTGAGATGGAAACGTCTTTTCAAACCACACGGCCACTTAAAATTTCGTCTTCTTGAGGGATTGGCCTGTATACATAGGGTGTGATGGGTCTAGTCTGGATAAAATGGTGAGGTTCAGCTGTAAAAGATCACACATGATCTACACAAAGGGCTGGGAGTTTGGTCATGATTAAATGGGTTTTCTCACTACATTGATTCATCTTACCTCAGTCCTTTTTTTTTTTTTTTGTTTCATTTTGAATTCAGGGGCGTGTTTACTGGCTTCCACTAGGCTGCAGTAAAAAGCCAGTTCTGTAGCTCTGGCAACCAGTGCTGACAGCCTATCGGGAGAGAGAGAACAGGTCTGTAGCTATAGCGACCTGAGGAGCTGATGCAGCCCATAAGAGGGGATATCTAGGAATAAGTAGGATAGTGTTAATGGACACATATTGCAAAGTGACTTGTTTTTGCAAGATCTTTAACATAAAAAGCAATCCTTGTAGTGAGACAACCCCATTTATTTTGGGTATAAGTCTTTTAATAACAGCCAGTAGGCCACAGTGATCAAGTCTGTCTAAAAGAACAAATCTGTTGCCCATAGCAGCCAATGCAACCTCCGCTTTTATTTTCTAGATTGTTCTGATAAATTAAAGCTGCATTGGTTGCTATGGAAGGCACAGACACTTGGACCACTTTAATCTCCCCCCCCCCACATCGAGCAATGTGCATGAAGCCAAAAGGATTGGAAGGCAGCACTTTATTCACCGTTGTAATGTCTTGTAATGTTTTCCATGCAGCAAAGTTCAAGTGCCACAAATCGTGCTATAGGTACATCCTAATGCCGTGTGAATATGGCTCCTAAACGTTACCATTTTTTATAATTCTAATTGTCCATTTGTCCAAAAATGACAGTAATTGTGCAAGTTAGTGGATGCTATCCTGCCTGAGCTCTTATACAGGATGCGCTGTGAGTGGGTTAACCTGATTCCAGCATAGCCCTGTTTAGCTTAGGGCGTCAGTGTAGTAGTGTTTAATACAGCTGTTAAGTACAGATTTACTCACTGTAACAAGACAACACAAGCAGTAGAGAAAACCACAGAGACAAGTGTTCCCTGCCAGGACTGCATACCCTCTTCATGTTTTCCAGCATGGTGCTTTCCTGCACTTTGATGTGGTCATAATTGCAATCTTTCCCAACAGGTCTGTTCTGCAGTCCGCACTCAGGCAAGCATTAATAAGTATTTTATCCATCGTTTCATGGAAAGGTTGGAATCTACTACATGGAGGATTAGCTGAACAGGATAAATCTTCACGAAATACTAATGAAGGGAGACGTGGGAATAAAGTCTTAGGACAAGAAGCAAACTGCTAGAACAAAAGCTTAGGAATGTGCAACCTGGAAATGTCAGAAGTGAACAGGAGGTGAACTTCCTCACAGGGTGGGAATAATTAAAGGGCTTGTCCACCTTGCTTTTTTTATATGTAGCATGGTGCCGCGCTAGTAAGAAAAAAAAAAAACAATGCTCCCCTCTGTACTGACATTCTTCCCAACAATGCATCTACAAGTCCTTCCCCTTGGTCTTCTGTTGTCTTCCGGTGAAATCCGGCAGTGTCCTGTGACTGCTGCAGCGGTGATGTTCGGTCGGTGGACAGCAGAAGACCCGAGGAATGGAGTGGCAGACGCAATGCTGGAGCCAATGGCAGTACAGAAGTAATTATTGTTGTGTGTGTGTGGGGTTTTTTTTTTTTTTTTTTTTTTTTTTTAACAGGCTCTACATCATACTAGAAGTTAATAAATGGGAAGTGGATCCTCCCTAAATTGATGTACCTATTCGAGACCTTGCCTGTCCCGGTCCCAATGAAACTCCTTCGCTCCTTACAGTCAGATTTGATCCACTTTGTCTGGGGTAATAAGAGACATAGGATCTCCCGGAATGTTCTGTTGGCGGGCAGGGGAGATGGAGGTTTGGCGATGCCAGATATAACCAAATATTACTGGGCCGCACAGCTGCGAGTTATACCCTCATGGTCCGCGTTATTTGCTTACTCCAGGTGGATGGAGGTGGAGAAGTTGTGGTTGGCCCCCATTCATCCCAACTCCCTATTGTGGGCCACTACTACTCAAAAGTTGAACGTCACCCTTCTACACTCCATGACCCTCACCAGGGACATATGGAAGCGATGCCACAAAAAAATTTGGGTTGTGTTCTGATGCCTCCGCAATGACCTCATTTATCTTCCATCCTTTATTGTTGGATGGACGACCAGATGAGAGTCTGAGACCCTGGTTTGACCGCAGGCTGTTTCAGTTTGCAGATATGGTGGATCATCGAACACTGACTCTGAAATCTTTTGATGTTTTACGGTCTGCACATGATTTGCCAATCTCGGCCGCCTATTCCTACCTTCAGATCAGACACTTTATGCTCTCTATCTTGAAATCCACTACAGTGTCTCCCCCCACTATGTTTGAAAAAGTCTGTAGAGCAGGTTCTTCGACTAAGGGTTTGATATCTGCAATATACAATTTCCTAATTACCCCCTCACAGGACTCGCCTTTGATCCACTCATATATGGTTAGGTGGGGGGAGTATCTGGGATCCCCCATCTCCAGAGACACCTGGCAATTGATTTGGAAACAGGCTGCCCGATCGTCTGTTTCGGCTCAAACCAAAGAAAACCAGTACAAGATCTTAATGTACTGGTATCATACCCCTGCCCTACTGCATAAGCTTAAACCTGAAATCCCGGACTGTTGTTGGAGATGTGGGGACCTGGGGGCGACATTACCACATATATTCTGGGACTGCAGATTAATAAGGCCACTTTGGAGACAGGTCTATGGTGCTGGACATTACTCAGGTTATGGTCCCTCTCACAGCGAGCACTTTCCTTCTTAATATTCCCTACGCCCAATTAGGACATAAGAAGGGTAGACTTTTTCTGTATATAGTGACAGCCACCAAATGTTTGATTGCAAAATTTTGGAAGCAAACTTCCACTCCCACCAGGCATGACGTGTGTCTCCGCTTACAAGAAGTTAGGCGTATGGAATATCTCACTGCCTTGTCTCATGACCAATTGGACCCCTTTGACCACATATGGAAACCGTGGGATGTTTATTGTGTCCTTCAAGACTTGTAGAATATAATACAGATATGGCTGGATTGCGGATATAACTTGGGAAGTTCCTTTGTCCTTATGTGTCCTGTCTCGTGTCTCCCCTCTGTCCTGTTAGTTGTTTATGTGTGTAATTGTTTCATTTGTTTAAAGGGCTGTCAGTTGCTCTTATCTTGGGTGCTTATTAAGATGGCTCTCAAGCCTCGTATCTTATAACAGCAGTTATAGTATAATATTTGAATTTATAGGCGTTGTGCGGTACACTGCAAATGTTATTACATTGTTAAAGCATCGTGTGTATTACTGTTAATAGCCCTGCAAGGCTTTATGGTTGTAAAAACTAATAAAAAATTTACAATTTAAAAAAAATAAATAAATGGGAAGTGGACAACCCCTATAACACCGGCATTTCATACACCAGTCTTTAAAGGGGTTATCTCACTACAAGGATTGCTTTTTATATTAAAGATCTTGCAAAAACAAGTCACTTTATGTATATCCATTAACAGTGTCCTACTTATTCTGAGATATCTCCTTTTGCATGGGCTCCATCAGCTCCTCTGGTCGCTATAGCTACAGACCTGTTTGATCTAGCCTGATAGGCTGACAGTGCTGGTTGCTATAGCTACAGACTTGGCTTCTACTGCAGCCTAGTAGAAGCCAGTAAACACGCCCCTGAATTCAAAATGAAACCAAGAAAACAGGACTGAGGTAAGATGAATCAATGTAGTGAGACAAACCCTTTAATGGATTTAGCATTTTATTATATTAATATCTTTGGCGCATGTTTTAACCAAACCTGAGTCAGCAACTGAATCTTTGTCATTTAATAGGTGGCGTAGAGGTCAGAAGGCAGAAGGCCACATTCTTATGTTAATCCCCGTCCATAGTTTAAGTAGTAAACCCGCAGACAGATGGCGTCACTGTTAAGTTGCCCCTATAGAGTAAATGAACATTGTTTATTGAAAAGCACCATTAACTCCAGTCAAAAGGAATTTGGGTATATAACATAAGACCAAAACAAATCCAATAGTATCATTAAAGGGGTTTTACCACAAAGGCATTTTATGTCCTCTCTTTTTAGCTTTTAGAGTCTTCAAAAGGAGACTTGTATGATCTGTTTGAACTGCATAAAATGTAACCCAGCAGGCTTGACATCACCATGCCTTTCCCCACAGTGTGCGCACTCCTGAGTTTCTAGTCAAACAAAGGTCTGTTTATTTAAAGTCAAGTAACCTCAAATACAAGGGCTATAAGTGGTTAGCACTTCTGCCTTTCAGCATATGTGTTCTAGGTTCAAATCCCTGCAGGAACCAAAACAGAATTTATTTTCTCAATGCACATACCTGTATGAGGTTTGTGGGGTTTTTTTTTTTGGTTTTTTTGTGGGGTGTGGAATGAAAAAATGCCAGTAGGCAGACCAAAAAATCAAGCAGCATGATAACTTATCTGCACTGTTTGACTGTAAACGAAGGAGTACAGAGGACGGGAGTAGAGTGATGGAACCTAGGGTCGAACACTCGCTCAGCAGTCTGTGTGTGTGATTACTTAGCACAGAAGAGACTGACAGTAGCTGTCTGAGAGGAGAGGTGATGTCTGAGTATGTGCGTCTAGGACTGAGGACCTCATGTCACTGGTCGTATCCCCTGGAGAAGAGCTGTATACTATGGGAGCAGCTAAAACGAAAATGGTACTGAATTTTTAATAATGATGAATGGTGAAAATGCTATTTAATTTCCAAGATTACCACATCAGTTTTACATTGTGGTAAAATCCCTTTAACCACCAAACTGGAACAGAGGCGAGAGGACCCTTCCTGCAAGAGCTTTCAGTCTACAAGGGACCCACTGCTCATGTCATCTGGCTTATTCCCATATTGAGCATGCTGGTGTATTGGGGTCCAGGAGTAATAGCGGTCACCTGGATGGCTGTTTGGTTACCTTTTAGTTGTTCTAAGGTGATGAGTGTATTTTTGTCAGTATTAGTCATGTACTTTTCTTTCAACTACTTTATATTGGCTAGGTAATGAAGGATAATGGGCATTGATTTGTTTTATGAGAATGTGGATTCTCCACATCCATAACTTGTGTAGAAGTGTTAACTGAAATGCCTAAAATACTATTTGTGCGCTGTGTACACGCTGGAGAGTGGAACTGGAAGAGAACACCCTGTTAGGTCTACCTATTGAGTGATGGAGGACGAGCCTTGGCTTCCTATAATAACTTTACTAGAGGTCTGTAATAGGCTCTTCTATGATGTGCTTGTGGTGTACAGCTTGTGGCGTTGAGTACACCCTGATAATATGGGTTGGTTTGTTTTGGAGTGATCTCATCACAGCTACTTCAATAATACATTGTTTGGCGGCAGAAAATAACATGCAGGTTTTTCTCCGTCCTGCAGATTCTTTCTCAGTCCTTGGAAGTCTGCCAACCATGTATTTGTACTATAACCAGCACTATGTATGAATGCTATTTCAAGGGAAATGTTCCTCTGTGAGGAAGGAACACAAATTTGTGCTGTGAGATTTAAAGGGATCCTTTCATATTTTTAGTGTAAGCTAAGCTTATGTAATTAGATGTCAGTTTGTAGCATAGATGTGTGTTTGGTCTTAAGTGTTGTAGCTATTTACTTTTTAAAGTATTGGGTGGCCATATTGGTGGGACACTTCCTGTATACAGCACAGCAGGATGTGTGTGCTTTATGGCAATTAAAAATGACCAGTCCCCAGTAAGGGTATGTTCTCGCGGCTGATTTGGACGCTGAAAAACGGCATCAAAATCTCATCTGAAAGCACCCCAATGCAGCACTTGTTAGGCCATGTTCACACGGCTTAAAATGGGCCGTATTTAGGTCAGTAATTACGCGCAGAAGTGCACAAATTACGAGCTGAAAACGGCCCATTCATTATGGTAATCCACAGTTCTCATAGAGAACTATGGATTACGTCTCCTCTCCCTGCTCGGCGAATACGCCGAGGGGGGAGATAATTGACATGTCACTTTCTAGCGGCGTATACGCGCCGCTAGCAGTGATTCGCTATGGGCCAGCGAGGTGCCGGCCCCCCACTCCCTCTCCCGCCCTCGTCCACACGGCGTAACTGCAGGGCGTAATTACGCCCTGCAGTTAAGCCGTGTGAACATCGCCTGAGACCTGTTTATTATCAGTTGTTTTTTACAAGGTGTCTAACTGTTTTTTTTTTTTTTTTTTTTGTTTTGTTTTTTCCTTTCCTCTTAATCACCCATACAAATTAATAGCCAGGTCAAAAACTGTGTCTAAAGCCATGCCAAGGTTTTGAAGCTATCCACTGATTTTTATAGAGATTTTCAGTATTAAAAACACTTCAAGAATTGACATGGTGAGGTTTTTCCACACTTGTCATGTGTGAACTTCAATGCTGTTTTACATAGGAATCAAAGAAAATGAACTAGCTGCGTTTTTTTTTTTGTTTGTATGTTTGTTTTTTACACTGTTTTGGGCATAGAAACACTGTGAAAACCGCACCAAAATCGTTCGGGTGAGCATAACCTAAGGGCGCGTTTACACGGCACAGGACAAATACTGTCCGGTTTGCCGGCCGTCCTCACGGCCGCGGGGGGGGGGGGGGGCGGCTTTTCTCTGCGATGAGCGTAGAAGAGCCCTCCCACCTCCCATTGAGAAGCACATCTTTGCTGCACAGGTTTTCCATAGAGCACAATTGTGCTCATATTCGGCCGGTTTTTCAGGCGGTCTGAAAAACCGCAAACCGGCTGAAAAACTGGCCGAAAACCCGTGCAGTGGGGACATGGCCTAAGGCTAGGTCCACACAGCATTGGGGAAAAAAAACGTCGGAAAGTCAGCCGATTTTTGTCTGATACATGACCATGATTTTTGTCACTGTTTTTGCAAAAACCGCAGTCATTCTCATTTTTTTTTTTGCCGTCGGCCCATACAATTGATTGTATGGGAAACAGACGGCAAAACGCCGGTGGATTATACAACATGTTCCTTAATTCGCCGGCGCCAGAAAATGAGTAAAAAAAAAAACACCTGTGTAGACTACAGGTCGTTTTTTCTATTAAAGTCTATGGGCTGGATAAACAGTCGGATTTTCAGCAGTTTCAAAATACTAAAACCGCCGATCAATTTTGGGTGCTGTGTAGACATAGCCTATACCCATGATAGAATATGATGTTGGTTATTTAGGGAACGTTGAATTAATAAAGGGCATTTTGTCTATTGGATGTGCCATTTTTGCTGGATATACGGTTAGGCTATGTTCACACGGCTGATTTCAGAACTGATTCACGTCGGATTTCCGACGTAAATACGTTCCGAAATCAGTTGCAAATAAGTGCCACTAAGTGTGGCACGTATTTGGAACTGATTTTGCGACGGATTCACCATCCCCATTAATTATAGTTGGTGAATCCGTCCGGAAATTGACATGCACATTGTTTTTCCGGCCGTTTTGCGGCTGCAATCCGCGGCCCTAATCCGGAACGGAAATAAGTGTCGTCTGAACGACGACACGTATTTCCCATTAAAATCAATGTAAAACGGCCAGTTACTTGTTTGTAACTGATTTCGCAACGGATTTGCGGCCGTAAATACGACTGCAAATCCGTTGCGAAATAAGCTGTGTGAACATGGCCTTATACGGATTTCTGCTATCCACGTATCGTGCGCTCTCTTCTTACTACACAGCAGGTCGAGCGGCAGGAAACGGGTAGTGATGACTGCGCTCCAATTAAAAATCTAGTTTGTACAGTATAATTCCCTGCTTCTACACTGCCTATTTAAAGGAGAACTCTTTAAAATTATATCAGCCCAAAGGGCATCAGAATAAACATGGAGACGGCCAAAATACATCACATAAGGGATTTTCCTCTTTCAAGTGGGTCTCCAAGAGCTGAATTTTTAGGATTTAAAAATGTTTTCCTGCAGACAAAAATCTCCCTGCCAATCTACTGTAAAAACTGCTGCTACCACTTTATTTTAGGGCTCACAGTGGGCCCCTTTTTAACGGACATTGATGGCATATTCTAGCAATGTGTCATCAATGTCTGTAATGAAACATCTGCTTTAACTTAATATAGTAGGAAAACGAGAAAAAAAATATACATGCAATGAGGAAACGTTATATATATATATATAATTTATTATTTATTTATTTTTTTAGGTAGTTTACATTTGGAAAGTATTTCACCAGCAACGGTTTACAGTCCGTTTTTCAGACTCTTTTCGAATTTGAAAACAGGCTGTCAATCATAGCTGTAGATGTCAATAGAAAATCAGCCCAGTAGTCTACATTGCATGGTTTCTCTACTGGACGGAGTTTCACATTGTGCATGTTTCACATTTTTCAGAACAGTGGCAATCTTCCGTTCAGTTTTCGGGTGGAGGGTGTGCTATTCGATGGTTAAAGGTGCCTAAATAATTTAGTATAGCAGCTATTGGCAAATCTGTAAGTGTCTAAAGCTATTTCTGCAGCCTGGGGGTCAGGACATGCCCCCTTTGCTGTGATTGGCTGCCTGATACTTAATTGAGCCCTAGTTGGGGGACACACCCTGTGCTTTGATTGGCTGTCTGCACTGTTCCTTCTGAGCTGTGTGAAACTTTCTGTGCTGGCCGTTGTCTGTGTCTATGTTCTCACTGTCTTTCACTTCCATCTGCGTTATGTAATAACGACTTCCTGAGCTCCTCTCCCAGTAATAGCTCTGTGTGAAGGTTCTGGGCAATTACTGAGTTTCTAGCTGTTAGATTCACTCTCGCCCTATATCACATAGCCTTATACACTTTATGCATTTCTCATAGTTGTTTCATCATTTCAGGCTGTATGTATAACCGTTTACAGCAATGCAGGTATTGTGGTTATAAGAAGCTTGTGGAGGGAGGGGACAGCTCTCCAGGCATGAGAACTGACCATTGCAGGAGGGCTGCAGAGCTGTGACATCCTTTCCCTCCCACTGCTCACACAGAATGATGATGACTAAGGAGGGAGCAGGGAGGGGGTGTGATGTTACCACACTTGTACGGTTCTTTCACACAGTTTTGGTGCAGTTTTAACTGCACTCCAATTAAACTGCCTTTATTACCAGCAAACTTTTTTTCATTTGTCTAAACTGTTTATAACGTGAATAATCAATTTGTGTGTTTGTATCCACAAGGCTTCAAACACTGTAAGGCTATGTTCACACAGCTTAAAATTGGACGTATTTCAGTCCATAATTACGCGCCGGAGTGCGCAAATTACGGCTGGAATACGTCCAAGTCATTACGGTAATCTACAGTTCTCATAGAGAACTATGGATTACGTCTCCTCTCCCTGCTCGGCAAATCCGCCGGGCGGGGAGATAAGTGGCATGTGAATTACTAGCGGCGTATACGCGCCGCTGGTAATGCAAGTCTATGGGCCGGCGAGGTGCCGGCCACCAGCTCCCGCCCCCGGCCACACGGCGTGATTGCGGGGCGTAATTACGCCCTGCAAATACACCGTGTGAACCTAGCCTAAATGATTAATTACTTAGACCACCTTTCTGAACAATTTAGACAACTGAAAGAAGCTTGCTGGTAATAAAGGCAGTTTAATTGGAGCGCAGTTAAAACTGCACCAAAACTGCTCTGTGTGAAAGCACCCGTAATGAGAGAATCCCTTTAAGTGGGATTGCCAAAAGCATAAACTACGGACAGAACCGCCTCGCCCAAAACGATTAGACTATAAAATACCAGCTGGATTCTTAAACACAATCCGACCGGCATTTCACAACTGCCGATTGGCTGTACCCTTAATATATTTATGTGAAGTATTGTTGGAGTTTTGCAGATATCGCACACCCTTGTGAATACCATCCCTTGCATTCCAAACAATATGTTATGTGTTTCGCAGCTGCTGTTAGCAGGGTCTGTAAAGTCTCCAGCAATATTTTACCATTAATTTGGGTTGCTGAAACTACTCTTCAAGCGGGTTTGCTGCTCAAGCTTTTCTTTTTGCCAGCATTGGGATCTGATCCAAAAGGGAAGAGAGGTATAATACAAAGCTTAAAACTTGGATCCAGTTCCAGTTTTATCAGGGGAAAACAATTGCTTCCTGGTAATCTAGCCATTCAGACCTGTAGAAGTATAGGTTCTTGTATTAATGGTTTTGGAGGGTGGCAGAAATACAAGGGACCCATTCGTATGCACAGGATGGTTGTCCAGTTTGCTCTACACTTGCCCCAACCTTGGTGATGACTATTGTGTCCATATCAATCTATTCGAAACTGGCAATTGAGTGCTTTACATTGTGGTGTAAGTGTTCACAGCTGCTGACATAAGTGACCAAACCTGTTCACCTACAAGAAGAAACCTTTAACCCATTGTTCAGTCAGACCTGCCACACACTGGTATAGTCTGTTTCCAGGCCTCTAACAAGGTTATTGGGGGACGGTTTTATCAAGATTCATTGTCTGGGCCACTTTTCATGAGCGATTTATACTTAGATCTGATATTTGCATCTATAGAACTTGATTAGTCCAACTAATTAAAGTTTTATTTCCAAGCGTTATAATTGGCCTAAGCTTTCATTGTGTGTGCCTCCCTTTAACCCTCTTCTGGGTGCACAGCTTCGTCGTGTCACTGAGAATATTTTCGCTTCTAAGGCTGTTTACTTGAAGTTTATGGCCTCTTTTTTAAATTACATGCCAGGAAATACAGAGGCTTTGAGTTACATTGTAAAAAAAAAAAAAAAAAAAAGCTACTTTTCACATATGTTTTTTACTGGATTCTGGGTTGTGGAGGAGCCGATTCTGCTACGCAGTTCCATACTTTGTGGTCTACTGATGTATACCAGCCACACGGAGGCCGAAAGGACACTTTTGATCTCTGTTGGGCTAATGTAACCCTATGGACGCAATTAAGATGCCCACATCACATACATGACATGAACATTGCCCAACTATTGTAATATCTGTCCTAACGCAAGTATAAACTCCTTTTGATCCTGCACGCACTTGTTTCTTAAATGTGGGTGCCAATTGAGAGTCAAACCACATATCCAGCAAACTTGATTACATGGCACCTCCAATAGACAAAATGCACTTTATTAATTCAACATTCCCTAAATAACCAGCTTCATATTCTATCTTGGGTATAGACTATTACAGAATCACTTTATATGCACTTTCTTGGCCGAATGTTTCCGGCTCAACATTAATCTTAATCATACCGTTATAGTAATTTCTAATATGGAATCCTGCAGTTTCTCAAACACCTTCTGAAAGGGGTTCTTCGATTTATTTATTTTTTTTTTTTTTAAATATCCCTACTTACCAGAAGAGTCATTTAATAATAAGTTAATCACAACATGTCCCCCTGTTGCGATCCCTAGTAATAAGCTGAAATTTGTGGGGAATCTGGCAATAATTTTACAATTTCCCTGCAGTGCCACCACTGGAAAAATTAGGTATTACGCAGTGCCCATTAAATCAGTTTTTTTCTATGTAGTACATGACAGGTCCTCCAGTGCAAGAGACACTCGTTTCAATTGTCATCTCCTCTACCTAAAAGATAAGGATCCTAAACAGAGGAACCTTCTCCATGAACTTAGAATTTAATTATAGGGTACATGAAAATGCATTTACTAAACCGGAGAACCCCTTTAACCCTGTACAAGGTTTATTGTACGTTCGGCCCTTTAAATGCAGTAAACTAAAATATTTATTAGCTACACCAAGACCAAAAGGACACTCTTGTCCTCTGTTGGGTTAACATAACCCTATGGACGTAATTACAATATACATTCAGATCTCTCCTGGCACACATGCAAAGTATATATCACAAATGTGATATGAACATAGCCCAATTACCATTTTCTTTGTCCTTAATGGAAGATCTATATACCAAATGGAAAATACAGGGACTCTGACTTCATAAAAAATAATCTTTATTTGAGCAATATCACCATAATAGTTACACAAGTATGCCACAGCTAGAAAAGATATAACCATTAAAAGAATAGCAAATCAATGAAAAGTAGAGACCTCTCGCAATACTCACACAATCATTACATTTATATTACAAGGTCAATGAATAACCATTATGGTAATAATGCTAAAGTCGCATCAATCAAATAGTATGATGATTACCAAAAAATAATCTTAATACATTGCCAAGACATATGCCACCTAAGAAAATGTACTGCCTCGACACTCGTTTCGCCGTCTAGGTATTTCAAGCAGCTACTTTCTAAACATAAATCGGGTCCATATATAGCGGAGAAGGAATAATAAACCCTTCCCAAATCAGTTTCTTTAGGCCGATATAAGAATATCATATCATTATCAATACAACATAACATAATGGAAAAAACACAACAATTTTTTGGGCCATATTCACAGCTCAATGGCTGGGCTGGACTAGACTGAACCCAGTAGCAGGCATCTCTGGCCTAATATGCTACCTGGGAAAAATTGACAGGTGCAGCTAATTGCTGGGCAGCAGCTCATACACCCCAATACTAGGGGAACAATTAGATGATTAAAAAAAACCTGCACATTAACTTAATACCTGTTCACACCATTATGCAGAAAAGCCACAGTGTAATGCATGGGGAGATTGCACAAATGCAAAAATACCAATAGAACAACCACTCCCATACCCTCAGTGCATGAGGGGGGTGGTTGCTGGTACTACCAATAGGGATAAAGTGGATTGAGAAACTTCAGGGGTCTGTCGGTGAGACCACTAGGAATGCGGAAGATGAAAGTAGCCTGTGAGTCTGTAGTTCTATGGAGCTGGTAATTCAGGCCCATTTACAGAACAAGCACTTAGTAATAATGGCCTATGATGGCTGCATCTGATGAATTGTTTGCTTCCTGTGTACTCAGCACAAGTCTCTGGAGAGCTGCTGATATCGGACTATTGTCCCGCTTCCTGTATTATTTGCATATCACTAACCACATCCATTTGTGCTTTTTCATGTGTAAACCTGGACTAAATAGAATATGAAGTTCTCTTTTATAAAACAATGGAAATTTTTGGAGCCCACAAGGGTTTTGTGTAGCATTTGTATAGAGGACTGTTAACTTGATGTTACATTAAGAAACACTGAGAATGATGTATGCCTATTCACCCATTGTAGTAGTACGCACTTATCTTGTATAACATTGAAATGTACTCATTGTATTCTCATGCCTATGTTTTATGATTTTATTTTTATATTCTTGAGCTATATTATAATAAATGTCTTTGTGTTAGAAGTGCGATGACCATGATTATTTAAGACTTGATTATACTCCTAGGTCCTACCTATTCTGAGATGTCCCCTCTTGTATGAGCTGCATCAGCTCCTCAGGTCACTGACCTGTTTGATCTCTCCTGATAGGGTGCTGGGTCTGGTCGCTATAGCTACAGACCGGGTGTCCTCAGCAGCTCATCACTGCAGGCCAGTAGTAACCAGTAAATGCCCCTGAATTCAGAAATGAAACCGAGAAAACAGGACTGAGGGGAGATGATTTGATGGAGACAACCCCTTTAATTATTGCTACAATTTTAAGTTCCCTGACATTAGGTGGTGGGGGTCATCTCATTCTGCTGTGAGGCCCTATAGGTGCATTCACACGGCATAGACCAAATAACCAGTCAGATTATCCGACCAGTATTTTGTCTTTTTAATGCCAAGGGGGGGCGGCTTCTGGCTGCGGTTTGTGGATTCAGCCGTCCTCCTTTGTACTGAACAGTTTATGCTCCGCCCTAAGAAGGTGGAAGAATGAACATATTCTAAGTTTTTCGGTACGCCAGCGTGTTAAAAAACGTCCGGAAGAAAATCCATTCAGTGTGGACTGCTGCACGGATTTTCTATTGAAGTCTATGCAGATGGTTGCCAGGCGGTTTTCAAATCCGAAACGGTCTGAAAATCTGACTGAAACCCCTGCCGTGTGGACGCGCCCTATAGATTCTAGTTACGCCCCTGGGTATACTGCATTCCTTGTAAAGGCAATGTACACTTTTACAACCACTTTTTATTTTTGCTCCAATGAATGAAAAGGTAAACGACTTTAAAATACTCTCCCTGGGAAATTTTCTACCGTTTTGTTCCTCCATAGAATCATGTTTATTGATGGGGTGATCCTAGGAAGGTTATTCCATATGTATATACAATTACACTGTATATATAATACTTCATGCTGGTAAAATAATCATGTGACTTGTGAATAGTCCCTAGTTATCTATGTATGTATCTTTCCCATCATGTGCTGGTACTTGGGGATCTTATTTAATATATTCTCTGTGGGTTTACTGCTTTTTTTCCCCCCAATGTTACTGGACTTCTGCATTTTTAATATATTATCACTAAAATCATGTATTTTAGGCAAGTAAAGACTTGTGGTGGTTTTTTTTTTTTCTTTTTTTTTTTTTTTTTAAATATGCTTCACCATAGTAACAGACAAGAAACAAACTACTATTGTTCTCCCTTTTATTTGTCCCTTACTTCTTCCTAACATACTTCTGATACATTAGTGGGCAGGCTTGGACTGGCCAACAGGGGAGTAGGGCTGCTTTACTGGGAGAAAGGCTGGGGAGAAAAAAAGAGGCAGAAAGCAAGAGACCTCGTGAAAGAGTCATGTGCAGTAGCTGTAGGGTGGTTTCTAAGAATTAACTCGACAGGTGTGGGCCCTCAAAGAATCAACTCGACTGGTGTGGGCCCCCCAAGAATCGGCTCGACTGGTGTGGGCCCCCCAAGAATCGGCTCGACTGGTGTGGACCCCCCCAAGAATCGGCTCGACTGGTGTGGACCCCCCAAAGAATCGGCTCGACTGGTGTGGGCCCCCCAAAATGGGCCGCGGTGGGCCCCCCAAAATGGCCACGGGGGGGGCCCCCCCCAAAATCGCCGACTGGTGTGGGCCCCCCAAGAATCGGCTCGACTGGTGTGGGCCCCCCAAGAATCGGCTCGACTGGTGTGGGCCCCCGACAACCCAGTCTGTCACTATTAGTAGGAAGTACAGATAGAAAGGAGTTGGCCTGTAGGATTAGATTACACAGGGTTGGTTATCTGTCAGTATGGAGATGCATAGATCTTCATAGCAGCTGAAAGAAAAAAAAAAAAAGAAAAAAACTCGGATTTTTTAACTGGAGATTATTTGCAAAGTCGCTTTATTTTTCATGTTAGATGCATCAAAGCGATGATAAAAAAAAAAAAAATTGGTTGCAGAGTTCCTAGTCTTTTATGGCTCCAGTGGTGTAGAATAAGTGATCTCACACTTCATAAAAGGTCTTCTGGTAACTGCACCCTAAAGTAGAATAGTTTTCAGAAAAGTTCAATTACGTATTATCCAGGGCTGTGGAGTCGGCAAGCCGAAGCCCCGACTCCCGACTCCCTCATACACGGCGCATGTTTAAGTGATAACTTTACTGTAGTAAAATGGTAACATCAGGCTGTTTATCACCTTATGATACAATAATCAAGCTATTTAGGTAGAACAGACACTGACAAGCAAAAGGGTAACAATGTTTTGATCTTTTGAACACTTGTGGGTGGAGTTGAAGAAAAAGCTGTATTTGTATCAAAGTCTAGTCTGCACCAACACTGGGAATGTGTAGAAGAGACCTGGGATCAGATTTTGGTCAAGATATGCTTGAATCTGATTCAGAGCCCAGAAGGATTCAGGCAGTATTGAAAACCAAAGGTGGATTTCGCAAATACTAACAAAATAATAAAAATTAACATTTTGATTTTTAGGAGCAAAACGGTAACAATGCAGTTACAGGAAAGAATCTGCAGAACTAAGCAGATGCAAAGTCAAATTTATGTTTAAGATAGTAAGATGACTGTATATAAAATTACAGTAACCTCATGTACGAAGCTGTAGAGGATGGTGAGATATGGAGCCTGAAAGTCCCAAGTTCAAACATTGTTACCATTTTGCTTGTCAGTGTAAAATATATTGGATATGATTTTAGAACACAAAAAAATTGTAAATATGCAAAACCCTGCAGGAACATTTGTGGAGTCTCTGAATTTGTTCTGAGAAATAGTATTGCCTCCATCAGATCCTGCATACATGACCTCACATCTGATCTCATGATTTCCAGGCTAGAGAACGGTCTCTCTACACTAACTTGGGTTGGGGCAAAGTGGTGACCACAGGGGCAACATCTCTAACAATGTCCGGGTATAAAGGAATTGCCTCAGCCACAGTCAGTTTTGATGAATGGTTGAACTCTTCTACTTCTTTGAAAGCAGGTGAAAAATTTTGCTGAAATCTGTTTTGCTCTGGGAGCAGGATCTTTTCCCCTGGGGCAGCGCTTTGCCTGCTCCATGTCATCAATTACACTCCTCATGTGATGAGGCTGAAGATATGGGAGCAGTAGCACTGGCCGGACCCAATTCCTCTTGCTCTTTGCACTGATTCAAACTAACTGGATCAACTTAATTTATATTTTGAGAGTCGGAGTCGGTCCATTTTACGACGACTCCGACTCCTGCAAAATAGGCACCGACTCCACAGCCCTGGTATCATCAGATCAGCCTGAGAAATGGTTTCAGGTTATTTAACAATATGTGAAGGAGTAGTCACATTTTTATAGTCTTGCAGTTACAAGTGTGGCTTTTAATGAGAATGCAGCTCTCGGTGAAAATGAGCTTGATCCCTGAGGTAACTGGTTCCCTCTGCTGAGCTTGGTTTTTAATATTGTGAGGTTCCCAACTACATTGCACTAAATGGAGGAGTCCCAGCAGGCTTTCTGTGGTGTATGGAGCTTTTCTGGGTTGCTGATGTAGTAGTTGAGATTGCTCCACCAGAGATGTTATGGTGCCATGTGGTCAGTAAAAGGCCAGGATGTCTTATAAGGTTGTATAATATCTATCCCTTCCACCTCTTTAGCCATCCTCCAGGGTAGAAAGCTTGGTGTTAAAGTACCTCAGTAGGGCTGTCAGAGCTCTGGCACCTGCTCTGAGGTGTGGAGATGTGTGCCAGAGACCCAACTCCAAGATGGTGCCCCCTATCTGTGCTGCTGCCTCTGCCAAGCATTGGGTCTGGGGAAAGTGGAGAGCTGGTCCTTCTGCTTCCAGACTTTGTCCATCTCTGCTCACTGTGTTTTAAGCTCTTGTTGGCCGCATAAAATGACATGAGGGTTGGATTCAGCCAAGTTCCTTGAGTTTAAGATGTGAATTATGCATTTCTCTATCCTTACATTTTGTATGAAATATTTTATATATCCAGAATCTACTATGGTCACAGTGTAGAAAGGATTAATTGTGAAGGTACCATGTATTCTTGGGTCATTGGAGTGAAAGTGAATAACTGAGCATTTTAGAATATGTGGTTTGTTGGAGATGTTATTCCGCTAAACATCCTGATTTGAAATCATCTGTTTTACAAATTTAGAAACTTCCTAGAATATTCGTTGAAGAAAGCTGACTAGTAACGCAGGACGCTACTAATGGGGATAGCGCCTCCTGCTGGTCAGAAGTAATCCCAAAATCTCATTGCCGTGTATTTGCTTCCTTCAATGCTGTGTTGTGACGCTGAATTTATTTCTATTTTAGGGAAAATATTTGTCCCCAAGCAAAAGCCCAAAAATGTCCTTACAGAAGATAAACTATCCCTTGATCCGGAACTGGAAGAGGCTTTGAGCAGTGCATCGGACATTGAGCTGAGCGACCTTGCTGGTAAAAGATATGTCATATCTGTAGTAACGTGTGCTCTGCAGTAGCAGATCGCTTATTCCAAGAGTTGGCAGGAAAAACACATCTCATATCTAAAAATGTCCCTAACGCTAGTGCTTAACTCTCCAGCCTATTGCAGACCAATGGTGCAGAGGAAATTGTTTTAATAGTAAAAACAAAGTATAGAACTTGTTTTTCTTATTGTTTCTGATAAAAGATACTGAAAAATGATTTTTTATAAATTAAGAACCGTTTTCCGTGTTGAGTCTTTCCTACCGTCCTGTCTTAGTGCCTGTGCTATTAATGTGGTTCTGCCAGTTTTTCCCGTTATTTAACTTTTAACAACCTTCTACAATTCAAATCTACATAAAGTGGAGTAACTTTTCAATTGAGACCTAACCGCTTCTAATTGGTTTACACCATGTCTATGGGGCAATGTCTGCATAAAGGCGATACAACCGCGGCCCAATATACTGGGCATTGTAATCATATGCCTGTGAAAATGCATTAGGTGCTAATTTTTGCAAACAAAACGTTCATTGCAACTTTAGATGTATTGCTTAAGGAGTGTCCTTTCCAAAATCTGATAACTTCTCAGGTTTTCACTGTAGTGGCTCCTCAGAGCCTCTGCAAACATAACATCTGAGTGCCCAATGGGGCTCCATCCCTTTCTGAGTCTTAATGCATGCCAAAATTGCAGTGTATAACTACATCTAGGGTATTATGCTATTCAGGAGAAATTCCATAATAATTAGTAGTGCATTTTGCTTTGGAAATTTTTTTTTATATTTATTCTTCTTTTGTTGGTTGCATTTCCCAATTCTAATAAAATTAATGAATGAAACACTAGTGGAGTCGAAATGTCCACTACATCCTTAGACGAAACTCCAGTGGAGTCGAAATGTCCACTACATCCTTAGACGAAACTCCAGTGCAGTCGAAATGTCCACTACATCCTTAACGACCCATGCAGTCGATGTCCCTACACCTAGTGTATTTCTTTGAGGGGTGTAGTGTCTGAAATGGGTCTCTTGGATGGTGCTTTTTATAGTTTGGCAACCTTTGCAGGCTTTTATGGTGCCTGGAAAACCACTTTATTAAAAATAAGGCCCCGAAATACATAAAGTGCTCCATCTTTTTTTAGACCCGTGTTTTTGATCTCTTAGTAGTACATTTATTTGGTTAAAGAAAAGTAGAATACGTAACGAAAAAGTAGTAATTACTTGAATAAGTAAAAAAACATAAGAGCTTCCACATAAAGTGATACGTCAGGCTTGAAAATAGAGCTCTAAGTACGGCCAAAGCTGTCTTTGTGAGTAAGGGGTTAAAAATCGTCATAGCATTATATGCTGAAAGGACACTCTTCTGGCATATGTCCAGTCCATAAAAGTTTATGAATACGTTCAGTACATGCATATGGACCATTTCCCATCATATAAGCAGATTGGTCAGCATTGTATATATGCTGTAGTGCTAAGCATTGCTAATGTCGTTAAACATTAAACTTCGCGGTTGTCATACGTCCGGTTAGTTTGGATGGTTTTAATTCTATTTTATGTTTAGTGCAGAAACATAAGGATTGTGCAAGGGCAGAAAATTCACAACTAACCATATTTTTTTTCTTCTAGCTATCCTTGGAATGCCCAGCCTCTATCCAAACAGCACTAGTAATGGGTTTGATAGCCAAGGATTTCCCAGTGAGTATTTATTGGTGACTGATGTTACACCACATGAAGACATTCTAGCTGAAATTTATTAAACTAAAGCAACTTAAGGAAAGTCATTGTTGGCGTTAAGGTCGTTTCACACCGTGTTTCTCGGAAAGATGCCACTGCAGTTCCTGATGTAGTTTTTAGAGCCAAAGCTGGAAGCGTATTCGAGGGAAATCGAAAATAAGGAAGATCTTCTGCATCTGCTTCTTCCACTCCTGAAAAAACCTACATCAAAAACTGAAATGACATGCGATAAAAACACTTTTTTATTTTTTTTTATTTTTTTTGCAGTTTTTTTTTTTTATTGGTTGAAAAATATGTTTAGTGTTTGCTATAAGTCAATAGAGAAATCTAAAATACCCTACAATGTTTTTTGTTTTGTTTTTCAAATAGATTGTATTAGGCACTTTAGATAACAGATCAGTCCACATTAAATGCAATTTAAACCAAGGAGATAGAATTTTTGGTCTCTTAGAAGTACATTTATTTGGTTAAAGAAAAGTAGAATGCGTAACGAAAAAGTAGTAATTACTTGGATAAGTAAAAGTGTTTCCACATAAAATGATACGTCCGGTTTGAAAATAGAGCTCTGTAAGCACAGCCAAAGCTGTCTTTGTGAGTAAGGGGTTAAAAATCGTCATGCTATTATATGCCTAATAAAAATATATATATTTTTTCAAATATATTTTATTAGACACTATAGATAACAGATCATTCAACATTAAATGCAATTTGATGCATAACAAGTACCCAAATTTTCTATCTTTATAAACAAGAATAAAAACCACAGTATAATATAAGTAGTATACCGAACAAAGTAATGTTGTGTCTTCTTTAATACCTCCAAGCCCTTTTCCAGGACTACAGGGTTATGGTGCTCGGCACAATTAGGCTTCTCAGATTAGTATAGTACTAAAACAAATACGAACAAGGGAACACATATACATAAACAAATACAATAACAAACAAAGCTATAGCGACCAGTGCTGACAGCCTATCAGGCGAGATCACACAGGTCTGTAGCTATAGCGACCAGTGCTGGCAGCCTATCAGGAGAGATCAACAGGTCTGTAGCGATAGTGACCTGAGGAGCTGATGCAGCCCATACAAGAGGAGATATCTCAGAAAAGGTAGGACACTGTTAATGGACATATAATGCAAAGTGATTTGTTTTTGCAAGATCTTTAACATAAAAAGCAATCCTTGTAGTGAGACAACCCCTTTAAGCATAAAGGTGAGGCTTTTAACATTGTGTGATTTAAAGGGAGCCCATCTGGTGGTTTATGCTGCCCTATCTGAGAACAAGATGTGGTAGAGAGGAAATCTGAGCTGTTATAAATAGGGATATGTGATTTGATGCAAAATTTCTGACTTAAAATCAGAAAACATATTAAAAGTGAATCTGAAAGTACTGCTAAACCTCCTATAACAATAAAATAGGGTTTTCTTCTGATGAGAGCAGTACATTGATTTATTATTTTCCGTGGTAAGTATTTACTGTAAAATCTATGAGACATGTGAGGAAAGCTTGTGGACCTACATGTTAAAACATTTAATATCTTAACTGGTCCTATGCGCGACTGGTGAAGGTAAAATAAACTATGCCTAACAAAATTTGAAAATGTAATGTTGGGATGGAAATATTTCGATGGATATGTTAGACTGTGTAGCGGCAGGAGAATCTGCTACCTCACAATATGCAAAATTAGTTTTGAAGCATTTACTGTCTTGGTTAATCTGAAAATCGTATGGAAATGTTTGAGTCACAGAAGACAGTGACATAGCTAGCTAAACATTTTAGGGTTTGGGCAGCCACTTATTTTTTTTCTCCCAACTATGCTCCTACAGTTTTAGCCTACTCGTTGCTCTTCATTTAAGATGGTGCTCTCACCATGCTGTTTCAGAGTCCCAGGCGGCTTCAGACTCTCACTGTCTGGTCAGGCTTTGGGTGGTTCTTTAGCAGTGATTAGCATATTAAGATCCTCTATAACTAGCTGAGCATTACAGTGACATAAGTTCAGGTGATTTAATCTGTATTAAACAAAGCTACAGAGCTCCCAGGAGTGAAAACAAGTCTTATCACAGGTAAACAGTCTAATCTTGACAGACTGCTCTGTCTGACCATGGTGACATGACTCCCTGCTCTGTCTAATCAGGGAGATATGGACGGTAAACCAGAGACACTTGCAGATAACTTTCTCTCATCTCCTGGCCAGGGCAATATCAGAAGAGAAATGTCTTTAGTGAAAGTCTTCATTTACCTTTCCCTACATGTTGAAAACTAATCCTTGTAGTTAGAAAATTCCTTTAAATGGGGTGTTCTCACCATGCTGTTTTATAGAGGCATAGGCCGCTTCAGGCTCACACTTCCTGGTGCGACTGTGGGCAGGTCTGCATCAGTGATTGACATATCAGTTCTGCTGTTCCTAGCTGGCCTGTTACTGACATGAGTGCAGGAGGTTTGTAAACTGTAGTGCACAAGGCTACAGAGCTCTAAAGGGTTTAATCTTGTAAGTAATGTAAACAAGCTCATGTCTTCAAGCTAACAAACACAGCAAGTAGTGATGTCACCAGCCCACTACTGCAGCTTATTAGAGCAGAGAGAGAGATGGTCAATAATGTAGGGAAGCTTGTGTGCAAAAGCAGGATAAGATCTGCTCTACATCAGAAGAGGCAAAATCAGAACAGCAATACATTTGGTGATAGTCTCTAGACTGAAAGTATATGGGTACGTTTACACGGCGTATTGGGGCACGTAATTGTGTTTAAATATGCCTGCAAATACGGTAAAAAGAATGTTACTAGTAAAATCACTATCATCTAGACCAGGAGTCCCCAACCACTGGTTCGCAGATCAGGTCGAAGAGTATGTTCTACTGGTTCGCGTCATCCCTCTGCATGACTGTACAGGGGGGTAGTATGCAGGAGCAGGGTGCAGCCCGGCAGGTCACACTGGTTCTGCAGGCAGAAGACGCTTGAACAGGGCTGTATGTGGCAGCAGATTGTCACTGTAGAAGGCTGCTAGGAGACGTGATACCCCCTAGTTTTCTCGTGCAGCCCCCTCTAGCCCTCAGCACCCCATCTACCCGCCTGCTCCAGTCACTTACACCATGGAGAAAGCAGGGACGGTTCATTGCTGTGCCTGCTTTCTTGATCGTTGTGTGTATATATAGTGCTTATTGAGCTCTGTGTATACAGATAAACAGTGCATGAGGCTTGATGCAGCAATGTCATCAAGCCCCCTACACCACTGGGGCTCGCCCCACACCGGCTCCCGCAGTCAGCGGTTCAGCAGTGGATTGGGGAGAGGGGAGTATCCTTTTTTACATTTTTTTTATTAGCCTGTCTGTCTACCAATAGGGGGGCTTGTAGCTACCTACAGGGGGGAATAAGGGTTATGACTTTTTAACCTTTTTGAACATTTTAATTATCTGATGTTGTATTTTATGAACTTTTGCCTCTATATTAGTTTTCTGGTGTTTTTTTAATTTTTGGGGGGTATTTTCATTGAAAAACCTCCCGCACAATTTTACTTTTGCCTTCTAGCGAAACAAAAAATCATAGTACTTCATGATGTAAAGCATAAAAAACCTGTAAATATATTGGTCTAAAACACCCAAAAACAACTATCATGTGAAATTGTGAAAAAGCTTCTGCACCTGTAAATATATTGTATTGGGGTACAAAGTCTACTTGCAAATTAAAATATCACAATAAATGACCGCAAATGAATTAAATTTGTGAATTACTGTTTTTGAATTTGTTGCACTTGCCATCTTCATTGCTACTACTAGTGAAATTAAAATGGGTGTGGGAGGATTTTTAAAGGAAAAGAACACAAGAAAACTAACACATAGGCAGAAGTTCATCAAATGCAACATCAGATAATTACAATTTTCAAAAAGGTTAAAAAGTCATAACCCTAGGGTGCTTATATAACTACCTACTAGGGTCCTAAATTCCTACCTATTGGGGGAGGCCTATATTCCTACTTATCTACCTAATGGGAACCTAGATACCTACCTATTGGGAGACCCTATACATCTAGCTACTTAACGGGGCCCACAGAGCTGATTGTATATTATAAACATATATACTGCTAACACAAAGAGCTAACAATCAGTCTGAAGTTGTATAATATTGGTTACTCCATAATATACCCCTTAATCACACAGTATGCACTTTTTTTTTTTTTTTTATGCGCGTGATTCTAAACTTCCAACCTCCTCATAATACTGTTCACATTTTGATATCACGAGACGAAGACAACACCGTACAATTGATCAACAGTACCTTGCCATTGTGAGGCTTCAAGCAGAACTTTCTCAGACAGTAGTGGCCACTGAGCTTAGAGTGTCATCAGCAGGTTGTATCAGAGATTTTGACTGGAAGAGTCACAGGAAGGCAAAGAAGTGGATGTCCTTTGGCTCCATCATACACTGATGACCGCTTCATCATAAGTAATTAGTAGTAGAAAACCACGGCACACCAATTCTGGCATTATACAAATAATGGAGTATTTTATTTTTCACAAAATAGATAGTCAGATGCTGCTAACAAGGAACATTCTGTATAAAGGTTACAGCGATATAATAGATGCCCATAACATTAGACGTTTCGGCCGTAGCCCTTGTCACAAAAGACATCTTGATATGAGGTATAAGGTAGATCAGATAATGATGAATGTATCAGGATGAGAGCAAGATTAACGCTGGTAAGAGGCGGCACAAAGGTATGAGGTAAAGCTGCTATTACAAGTATAGGCTGTGAGCAGCAGGAGGAAGCATGCAGAAGCATCTATGGATTACCAGCATCTTCATCATAAGCAATGACCTGAGGAACCAGATGATAAATGCCACACAACTCCAGGCACGTTTAAGGGAGGTGAGAGGCAACCAAGTGTCGCATCAGAGTAACCATTTACATCAATGTGGTCTGCGTGCTAGATGACCTGACCACATTACCAAGCACAGGCATCATCGTCTTGCATGGGCCAGGGATCATCTACACTGAACAAGGGATCTGTGCTCCTCAGTGCTGTTCAGTGATGAAAGTCAGTTCACTCTGAGCAGAAATGATGGCTGCCAATAATGCTGGATACATCAAGGAGAGCCCAGTACATCAGCCAGCAAGTCAGGTACCCTTACCGGTCGTCTTGCATGCAGACCACGCTGTGTGGCGTTGTGTTTGGAGTTGTGTGGCATTTATCATCTGGTTCCACAGGGAATTGTTTATAATGAAGAGGTCATCGGTCTCTCTCTATCTCTGTTGCAACCTGCTGATGACATTCTGTTACGCTCTAAACTCAGTGGGCACTTCCATTTGAGAGCATCCTGCTTGAAGCCTTGCAATGGTGACACTGTTGATAAATTGTACGGTGTTGTCTTGGTGTCATAGTGTAAAAACGTGAACAGCATGATGAGGAGGACTGTTTATATCCCAATTCATATAGATCCCTAAATTTATTGGGCAATTCAGCAATCAACACTTGTGAATTTTGCCAATAAGCTCCTTGTTAGAGATCAGCAAGTTGTACAAAAAGTACTGAAACATAGTACTGTTGGACATGTGCATTTTAAAGTTTAAAGCTTTAATTCATTTAAAAAAAAAAAATTAAAGAAATTTTATGTTCATCCTAAAATTTCAACCAAAAGTCAAATATTCCTATTTTGTGAGTAGTGTCTAAAGGTGGGCATCAACGTAGCCAGAAAACACCACTCAACTTCATCCCCCCACAAGCTAAGTGGAGGAGTGATAGATGCTAGGACTACGTCAATGTCCTAGGAAGTATATTCCAATATTTGTATGTCACTAGGCTAGGCACCAAGCTAAGACCATGTCATACTCTGAAAAAACACATTTTATTTTGCTGTATTGTCTCTGCTTTCATATGTCAGGATCTATTACCAATGTTTTTGAGCACTAAATTGATTATTTCCGCTTGTTCATTCCTTACGTTTTTTTTTTTTGGCCTAATATTTAAAGTTCTTTTTTTGTGATTATTTATTAAAGATGTTGTGAAGGCAGAGCCAATGAGACCGGTGTTGGATGAACCACCAAACCCTACCAATGTAGAGGAGAGTTTGAAGAGAATAAAAAACAATGATCCTCGCTTGGTTGAAGTTAACCTTAATAATATAAAGGTATGTTTTGAAGGTTTACTGACCAGAGTTGTGTATTTATACCTTAGTCGAATCTTAAAAGGGCTGTACCAGGTTACACACAAAATATAATACTTTTGTTGTTAGCGGTTTAGGCATTGATGGCTGTGTGTTGTTGTTTTGAGAGCACGCCAAATTTACACTGTTAGGCTATGTTCACACGGCGTCATTGCGGCGTGTACAGTATGGCCGCAATTACGCCGGGTGATTTGGGAGTCCCGCGTACTCCCGCAGTGCGGGAGGGGGGGAGGCGGCAGCCCACTGGCCCCATTGACGGTCATTACTCGCGTCACGTATTCGCCGCAAGTAATTGACATGTCACTTCTCTCCCCGCTCGTACAATGTGATCGTATTGTACGAGCGGGGAGAGGAGGCGTAATCCATGGTTCTCTATGAGAACTATGGATTACCGTAATTTCGCAGCGCATCTCGCTCATATTAGAGCGCAAATATGATGCGAATTGCGCGCTGAATTTTGCCCGTGTGAACATACCCTTATTCAAGTCACTGACTATTTTACATTGTATCAGTGTCATATCTTTAGTGTTGTCCCTTTAAAAAGATGTAATAAAATATTTACAAAAATCTGCAGAGGGAGGAGGATGTACTCATTTTTGCGAGATGCTGTATGTTTTCAGTGTTTTGTTGATGTGTGTTCCGATACATGTATTCCGCAGCATAAAGTGGAAAAACGAGGGTGTCCTTTTATATGTCTACTACACATTCTTTGTCATGTGATCATTTCCTTAGGGTCTTTAATTCGAGGACCAACCAGTACAATATCAGTTTGTTTTACCCCTTAGTTTGTCATTTTTAAGGCAAGCTAATACGCTTCAGTTATACAAAATATTACTGATTAAGTTATTTGACTTCCTGTGATGTTCATCTATGTGTATCGTAATTTCACCGTAAATTAGAGTCAAAAACCAATGTTCGTTTATGTTTTCAACAGCAATCATGTTAGCACTATTAATAGCCCTGAATTACAGGCCAGTTATATTGCTGGTAATTGCACATATATTACTGGTTCAGGTGGATAGAACCCAAATATTCCCAAAAAAAACTTAAGGCGACATATCTGAAAATTGGCGTTGCCACGGCAGTTTTTAGGCGTATTTAATCAGTGTAAAGTGCGCCTGAAAGTATGATCCTTTCAAAAATCTGATGTCTGGTATACCCTGCAAAGTAAACTTAATACTCCTCAAAAGGCGCATTGCGCGATTGAGGCGCATAGCGTATTGCTGCGAGTGTATTTAATGCGCCTATCGAGGTGCATTGTGTTACGGAGACGTGTAGCGTATCATTACTAGTGCATGGAATGCACCTCGATAGGCGCATTGCGTCATGGAGGCCCACAGCGTATCATTGCTACCGTATTTAATGCGCCTTTTTAGACGCATTACAATGTGTCGTTCCCGATGTATAATGCTTCTACTTTTGGTATATTACAGTTAAATCTATATAGAGAATATGGCAATTCGTAGTGGGACATGTCGCCCTTAATGCTTATTTTCAAATCGGTCACTTATCGGTTTTATATTGTCTTTCTCTTGGCTTATTTTACGGTACTAAATAATAACGCGTTATCCCAGGATTATAGATCCCATACATGGAATTGTGAAGAGTATTGCACTAAGATTGATAACTTTTTGTTTCTTTCAGAATATCCCAATTCCCACTTTGAAAGAATTTGCAAAGGCTTTGGAATCGAATACACATGTGAAAACATTCAGCATTGCAGCAACAAGAAGCAATGATCCAGTGGCCGTTGTAAGTATTGCAGGAAGTACGGCTTAAAAATCTTGCAGCTGCCATCTTTGTTTCTCTGTGCCATCTTTTTATGGGATAGTTCTGCTTATGCATAATGTGTACTGTGGCGCTGAGGTGGCATGTCTGCATACACCAACATAGTAGTAAAGGTTGAAAAAAGACACGGGTTCATTGAGTTCAACCTATAAGCCTACAGTGTTGATCCAGAAGAAGGCAAAAACCCCAAAAAGTCGGATACTAATTTCCCCTTACAAAATGAAAAATTCCTTTCAGACTCCAAATCTGACAATCGGTATATATTCCTGGATCAAGATCTGATATCTTGTACTTCTGATATTATATTTTTAAAAAGGCATCAAGGCTCATATTAAACTTCAAGAATAAAGCCAACATCACAGCCTCTTGTGGCAGCAAGTTTCATAGTTTCACCACTTTTGCAATAAAGATTCACCATCTATGATAATAGTAAAACATTCTGTCCACTAGAAATAAAGGAAGTCCCCTCGTCATCTTCTTACACTTCTATGTGTAATAAGATCATGTGAAAGATCTCTACTATCCATTCACATATTTGTACACTGTCATTAAATCGTCCTAAAGCCGTCTTCTTTCCAAGCTGAACAACCCCAAGTTTGACCATCGGTCTTGCTACTACAATTCACCCTTTTACTTAGGATATTTATCGGTTTAGTAAATAACTATATATTTTTTTCATCTTTGAGACAGTTCTTTAAGCTTGGGTATATTATATTTAAAGGGAATTTGTCATCAAAAAATGAGTCCTTGTTTAAGTCCCATATTTGTTACATTTTTTAGGAATTTTTTTTTTTTTTTCATATCACTTTCAATATTTTTGAATATGATGTGCCCGCCCGCGCTGTTAATAACAGCATTTCGAGAGTTTTACAGTATCTACATGGACATAGACTCTGAACGGGAGGGGACCCTTTGACATCTGTAGGAGAGTTTTCTAGTCCTGCTCTGTGACCTGGGAAGAAGTCAGTGTGCAGGGAGGTGAAAGGTTGAACTGTGACTATCTCCTCTTGTGACTGGTGGATCCTGTGTTATCTATTCACACTGGTGTCTACTTTCAGTTTGACCCTCTTTGTGCTGATAATGAGCAGACAACGGAAAATCTTTCTGTACAGAACAGGAAGTGTCGGACTATTATTAGGCTTAGTTGCCAAAGTGAAAACTGCAGGACTTAAAGGAGTTTTGCCACAATCTCATTTCATACCACCTGCATCCAGTTCTTCAGCTCTGTGTGCTCAGAAGGAGGCGTGTGATTTGTTTGAATTGCATATCATGTGACCTAGCGGGATGATATCACCATGCTTTTCCTCTTTCTAGTCAAAGAAAGGTCTGTTTATGAGTAGAAATGTAAGTAGCTACATTGTAGCTCAGAGGTAAAACTTTTGCCTCCAGGCACAAGGGTCCTCGGTTCAAATCCCTGCAGGAACCAAACCTGAGGATTTTATTTCTCCTTATCACTGTACAGACCTCATTGAGGTTTATTTTTATATTTATTTGCATTGTTTGACTAATTACTAAGGAGTACAGAGGACAGGAGTAGAGTGACAGCAACTGGGGTTTGAACACTCTAGGTCCCTTAGAGGAGAGGTGATGTCTGACCAGATGAACTGTAAACAATGGATCACTAAAGGAGCAGCTAAAACAAAAACAGTGCAGAATTTCTAATAATGATGAATGGTGAAAATGTTTATTATTTCATTTACAAACTTCCCACGTCAATTTTACTTCGTGGCAAAACCCCCTTAAGAATTATTTAAAAAAATATTGAAGGTGATATGGAAAATAAAAAAAAAATCTAACCAAAAATTCTTCAAAAATGTGTTGAACATAAAAATGTTAGTTAAACAATAAGTCATTTTTGATGACGCATTCCCTTTAAGGCTAAGTCTACATGTGCATCAGAGGTTCTGGTCGGTGCTTTTTTCACAGAGGTAGAACGGATCTGTTTCATGGTTGGGTCTACTGGTTTTCCGTGCTTGTATCCTTCATTATAACAGAAAGCATTGCGTTGCATGCTATGCTATTTCTTTGTCATATTTTGATGGACTCCGTCATGGAGGCTCCAAACGGGACCCCCAGTGCAGATGTGAACCTGGCCTCATTTAAAATGTGTTGTTATACACTTTATTCTGTTTCTGCCCACAGGCATTTGCTGACATGCTGAAAGTAAACCAGACTCTAAAGAGCTAAATATTGAGTCTAATTTTGTCACGGGTGCTGGCGTATTGGCTTTGGTTGAAGCACTTAAGGAAAATGAAACTTTACAAGAAATCAAAATCGACAACCAGGTAGAATTCCTTTTATTTTATTTGCATGATGTTTATGGTGTTTTTTTTGTGTTTGTTCTTTTGTGTAAACAGACTGTTGTAGCCTAATAATGGATTACTGTCAGCAGGATGGATAGAGAGACAAGTAAAGCCAGATTTAACATACGTGACATCTGTTGACCTAAGTGTTAAGGAAGGAAGTACATTAAAAACTACTGAGGAAAGGATAGTCCGCTTGAAAATGAAGATGGGTGTTGTGTTAATATGAATATATTAGTTGCTATATATCTTATGTTGTAGTACTGGTGTTTTCATTAGGAGCCATATTAATCATATAGATCAGAGATTCTCTCCATGTCCTCTATCGAGCACAGCTGATGAACAAAGCAGAGATGTAGCACAAAATAGAGCAAGTATATTCAGATGAATATTTGTCTTTCACCACTTGGTGAAGCGCCCATAAACTGCATGGGCTTGTTCACACGAAGTTTTGACTCCGTATTAACATCCGCTTTGTAGATGCGTCTCGGGGGCCGACAGGAAGGACCCAGAGACGCATCTAACAATTAGCAGTGACTTTATCACTGCCGGCAACGAGGAACACGCAGCGGCGTGCACCCGAGAGATCGCCACTGCGAGTTTGCCCGGCACCTGTCGGGTCCGCTGTACGGACCCGAACAAAGAATTCACATGCAATTCTTGGATAGCATCCGCAAGACGGACCCGACAGGTGCAGGGCAAACAAGCAGCGGAGGTCTCTCGTGTGAACGCCGCTGCATGTTCCTCGTTGCCGGCAGTGATAAAGTCACTGCTAATTGTTAGATGCGTCTCTGGGTCCGTTCTGTCGGTCCCCGAGACGCATCTACAAAGCGGATGTTAATACGGAGTCAAAACTTCGTGTGAACAAGTCCTAAATGCCGAGGCGGCCAACATTTAATTCTGAAGGTATGTAAATAAATGTGGTATGTAAATAAATGTCCACCACTGTAAGTGGCTGTACAGGCATGTAGTGGTCTCTCTAGAGAGAAGGCAGAGGTGGATTACAGCTACTTCTGGTTTCTCCATATTCGTATGTGCCGCACTGATTGAGCACTGTGTTTGCCATGAAGAAAGTGCTTATTTTTCATATAAATGTTATTGGAATAAGAGTAAAATAAAAATTCAGTAATCAGCTTGAAAGCCAACGCATACCCAAAACAGGTTTCTCTGGTAATTAAAGGGAATCACCATTTTTTTTTACCAATTAAAAGATAATATATATATTGATATACTGACATAAGTTCTATTTTCTGTACATGATTATAGGGGCAGAAATCTTGCCTGCGCTGTTAATACTACAACTTATTTTCTGATAGCATACTCAACCAGACAAAAACCCCGCCACACAAACTAATTTATGAACCACAAACGGAGCGTGTATTGTAATTTATTAAAACATAACTTTTACTTCATAATTATTATAAAAATATATACTATAAAAAAATACATCACCTGGAAAAGAGAACATCCAGCCTCATTATTCACATTTTAGTGCAATGGGCTTACCTATGAAAACCCAAGGTGCGTTACCAGAGATCTTCTATCCCTATTGACAGTAAACTTGCCTTGAGTCACAAAACGGGGTACCCGCCCCAAAAGGGGCGACCCCGTACAAGAACGTTAACCCTATCTAACAAGAGCCCCTATTTAACCCTTCCATATACAGACATAATGTTACTAATTTTCCCAACATGTTTCAACCTACCACAGTTTCTTCAGGGGACCGGAAAGGTATGGGTAAATAATATGCACAATCGAATGAAAAAGGTATAGGAGCAAAAAGCTTTTGGATGTGCAGGAGCATATGGCTCCTCACTGTCTCCAGGAGGCTATGATGTGCCCTCCCGCGCTGTTAATAACAGTATTTAGAGAGATTTTACAGGATCTACATGGACATAAACTCTGAACAGGAGGGGACCCTTTAACATCTGTAGGAGAGTTTTCTAGGCATACTCTGTGACCTGGGAAGAAGTAACTGTGCAGGGAGAGGGGGAGCTGTGACTATCTACTTTTGTAAATGGTGGATTTTTTTCTTGTATACACATTGGTGTCACCTTTTGGTCTAATCCTGTCTGTGCTGATAATGAGGTGACTGCTGAAAAGTTTTCTTTACAGCTCACCCTCTCCTCCTCCCTGCACAGTGCCTACTATAGAAGTCAATGGGTCAGCTCCTGTGCACAGGCTCCAAAGCCAATGTAGCTGCAGTAAAGCATCTCTCTAAATGTTGTTAAAAATCAGCTTAGGAAAGTCATATGTAGAAAACAAAATTAAAAATGTACAATCCGAAGACACAAACGGCTAAGGCCATGTTCACACGGCTAAAAATGGGCCGTATTTCGGTCCGTAACTACGTGCCGGAGTGCGCAAATTACGGGCTGAAAACGGCCCATTCATTACGGTAATTCACAGTTCTCAGAGAACTATGGATTACGTCTCCTCTCCCTGCTCGGCGAATACGCCGAGGGTGGAGATAAGTGACATGTCATTTACTAGCGGCGTATACGCGCCGCTGGTAATACAAGTCTATGGGCCGGCGAAGTGCCGGCCCCCCGCTCACTCCCCCGCCCCCCCGCCCCGCCCCCGGCCACACAGCGTAATTGCGGGTCGTAATTACGTCCCGCAGTTAAGCCGTGTGAAAATAGCCTAAGAAAAGAGTATGTATCAGTAACTGGTTTAAATTAGTAAACAAAAATATTGGTCATAGACAGGGCTGTGGAGTCGGCAAGCCAAAGCCCCGACTCCTCAATTTCCCAAACCTCCAACCCCCGACCGACTCCTGACTCCCTCATACATGGCGCATGTTTAAGTGATAACTTTACTGTAGTAAAATGGTAAAATCAGGCTGTTTATCACCTTATGATACAATAATCAAGCTATTTAGGTAGAACAGACACTGACAAGCAAAAGGGTAACAATGTTTAGAACTTTTGAATGTGTAGACGAGACCTGGGATCAGATTTTGGTCAGGATATGCTTGAATCTGATCCAGAGCTCAGAAGGATTCAGGCAGTGCTGAAAACCAAAGGCACATTTCCCAAATACTAACAAAATAATAAAAATTAACATTTTGATTTTTAGGAGCAAAACAGTAACAATGCAATTACATGACAAGATTCTGCAGAACTAAGCAGACGCTAAATACTTGCAAGTCAAATTTATGTATAAGATCCGTAAGATGACTGTATATAAAATTGCTCTTTGCACTGCATCAAACTAAGTGAAACAACTTATTATATATTTTGGGAGTCGGAGTCTGTCCATTTTATGACGACTTTGACTCCTGCAAAATAGGCACCGACTCCACGACTCCGACTCCACAGCCCTGGTCATAGATTCCCTTTAAGCTTATTAGTATTTTATTTTTTAATACTTTTTTTGTTTTTAAAACAGAGGCAGCAACTGGGGACAGGAGTAGAAATGGAGATTGCTCGACTGCTGGAGGAGAATTCATCAATTCTCAAATTTGGATATCACTTCACACAGCAAGGGCCAAGGTCAAGGGCGGCTGCTGCAATAACTAAAAATAATGATCTTGGTAAGTGTGAACGTAGAGTGCACTAGAAGGAAGATTGGGGTATTACAATGTGCCCCAAATACAGGACGCAGCTGATCTGTGCGGCAAGAGATTTTACACCAGCCTTAATCCAGTCACATAGTGAGACATATGGCACCTCTCTAGTGTAAATTATAGGAGATTAATATCAGTACAGCAGATTTTACATCTATGTAGGCAAGACAAAAGCAACCAAAGAATTCCCAGTTGCGTGTCCCAAGTTTTCTCACAAGTCTTCAAATTTTGCATCTGAAAGATTACTTTAAAGCAGCAACGTTCTGGGTTTTTCTTGTTTATTGTGGAATTTTCCCTCCACTCACTATTTGGCAGCTGTGGGTTATATGGACCATTGGACACTAACATTACTTCTGCCTTGCCCTTTAAACCCTGGCAAACATACCATTAATTAAAAGTATTTATTTGAGAGGTTTCATGAAGCCAGAGAGTCCAGCTGTTACACATTTGTTTTGTGTATTTTCTACAAAGTGGAACGCTGGATGACCCATTCTGGTGATTCCCTAATGTTGCCGGGGGTTGTAGATTATTACAGAGTTTAGTGTTCACTCTCAAGGGATTTTACCCCACTTTAGGCATTTATGACAAACTCACATGATGTGGTGAGAACCAGGGTGTGGTGCCCTTCATTTGTTGATTTCCCCCTGTATTCTCCATATATTTTACTAGAGTAGTGGCCATGCTTGTACACATCCGTCTTCATTGGAGTCTGAGTGTTGCAGAAAGAGCCAAGCATTGCTTGTTTGACTCTTCTTATGGCAACTATAGACTTCGCCAGAGGGAGACCTGCAAACACCTCTCCATAGCAGTGGATAGAGAATGCAGTGGTCAGAAATTGGTAAACTGGGGTCAGCAAACTCATGTTTTCCTGATAGATGAGTGTTCCAAAGGTGATCCTGTGCATGTGCCATAAATGCTTATCCCAATATACAGAATTTGTATTAAAAGTTTGCAGTACAATGTCTCAATAGTAATCTTTATTGTAGATTCTTATATAATTTCCCCTTAATGGTCCCAAATGTAATGTTTATAGCTCATTATAACCTGTAATAGTCTTTTAATTTGCTGGTTAAGCATGCTCAATCCCAGCAATAGGCGTTATAGGAAGGTAAAACAGCAGAGAAAGGTAGTGGCTGTAACTGGAAACTAATACAGGGCAGAAAACAGCCTGGAATAGATGTCAGCAATACATGATGGAAACCAGTGTGCTACCCACCTAGGCTGCTGCTAAAGCCAAGCCCATTCTTGCTAGCCTGATAAGGAACACAGAGAAGTATACGAATTAAACCAGTGCATCTCCAAAAAACTCGAAAATCATTGGAAATTGATGCCCTTTTATTCAAGTCAAATAGAAAACCCCATATATTGTATAGACTCATTACACACAGACTGATAGATTTCAAGCATTTGGATGATTATGGCTTACAGTTGATGAAAACAAAATTCAGGATATTAGAATAATGGGAGAAAGGACAATATTGGTGACTCAGCTTCCCTCAGTCTGGTTTAGTAGAGTACACAATCATGGGGAAGACTGCTAATTTGATAGTTGTCCAGAAGATGGTCATTGACACCCTCTTCAAGGAGGGTAAACCACAAAAGGTCATTGCTAAAGAAGCTGATTGTTCATTGAGTGTGGTATTAAAGCATATTAATAGAAAGCTGTGTGGTAGATAAAGGTGCAAAATAACTGCAGCTTAGGGCGGATTGTCTAGAAAAGGCCATTCAAGAATTTGGGAGAGATTCACAAGGAGTGGACTGTGGCTGGAGTCGGTGCTTCCTCCATACGCAGACGTATCCAGGACATGGACTACAACTGTCCCATTCCTCGTGTCAACCACTCATGACCCAGAGACCCTGTAAGAAGCATCATACCTGGGCTAAGAAGGAGGAGGGCTGGGTTAGAAAACAGGACTTTGGGCTCAGTGCTCAAAGTCTTGTTTTCAGATGAAAGTAAATTTTGCCTTTTAAATTGGAAATCAAGATCCCAGAGTCTGGGAAGAGTGGAGAGGCCACAATCCAAGCTGCTTGCGGTCTAGTGTGAAGTTTCCGCAATCAGTGATGTTTGGAGAGCCATGTCAACTGCTGGTATTGGTCCACTGTGTTGTACCAAGTCCAAGGTCAGCGCAGTCGTCTACCAGGACATGTTAGAGCATTTCATACTCCCCTCTGCTGAAAAGCTTTATGGAGATGCCGATTTAATTTTCCAGCAGTACCTGGCAGTTGCCCACACTGCCAAAAGTACCAATACCTAACTGCGGTATCACTGTGTTTGGTTGGCTAGCAAACTTGCCTCACCTGAACCCCATAGGGATTCTAGGATAAGAGACAGTAGAGCCAACAATGCAGACGAGCTGAAAGGCACTATTAAGCTATGTTCACTCGGTAATGACTGGGACGTATTTCAGCCCGCAATTCGCGCCATACTGCGCTCAAATACAGGCGAAATACGTCCCAGTCATTACGGTAATCCACAGTTCTCATAGAGAACTATGGATTACGTCTCCTCTCCCAGCTCGGACAATACGCTTAGCGGGGAGATAAGTGACATGTCACTTATTCACGGCGTATAAGCGCCGTGAGTAATGAATGTCTATGGGGCCGGCGAGCTGCCGCCCCCCGACCCGCACCCCAGCACACGGCGTAATTGGGGGGCGAAATACGTCCCACAATTACGCCGTGAATAAGCCGTGTGAACCCTGCCTTAAAGGGGTTTTGCCAGGACGTGCCTTATCTGCTAAGACGCAATTGTAAACAAGCCATGCTGAGCTGAGAGAGCGAGAGACACAGCCAGAGCACAGAGCCATGCATAAGGGATCATGTGAAATGTTCACTCAAATAATCAAACTACAACTTGTGGATTCTGCATACAAAAGACAGCAGCTTTCTCCACAGCAGCTTGAAAGCTTCTTCATGTTCTCGGTCATCAGATAAGGCAGGGATCTACTCAGATAATCACACTACAACTAGTGGATTCTGTATACAAAAGATAACCTATTTCTACCCGGTGCCATGAAAGCTTCTTCAGCTCCCTCTCATCAGATCAGAAGTGTTCTCTGCACAAGCCCAGCCAGCAGCTCTTGTCAGGTCGTATCTAATAGAAGCTTTGAAGTAACTAAGGGCCGGTAAAGCAGCCTGTAGCTCTCCGACTGCAATTTTTGTAATCACATATATTTAGAAAAGTGATTAAATACCCATTTTGGAGTATCCCACGTCAACATTACATCGTGGCAAAACCCCTTTAAGGCAAACTGGGCTTCCGTATCATCCCGGCAGTGCCACAAGCAGATCACCTCCATACCACGCCGCACTGATGCAGTAATTCATGCGAAAGCAGCCCAGACCAAGTATTGAGGGCATACACTGTGCCGACATTTCCGTATTACAATTCATTTTTTTCAATTGCTCTTATACAATATTCTAATTTTCTGATTTACTGAATTGAGTTTTCATTAGCTGTAAGCTATAATCATCCACGTTAAAAGAAATAAATGTTTGAAATCTATTGCTTTGTTTGTAATGAGTCTATACAATACATGGGTTTGTCTGTTTGACTTTTTCAATATCTAATTTTTTGAGAGGCACTAGTACAGTTCAGTATGTAGGATTAGTGTTTTACTGTTGCTCTGTATGTAATGACCCTGCAGGTTAAGGTTTCCTGTCAGAATTCTGACGTTCCTCTTGATCACACACACTCTAAATGTGTGTGATACCTATGTAAAAGGTATAGCATACATTAGGCACGGTATGTGTCAGTTTAGGTCGCACTGTGCACAGTCGTTGTGTATCTGCCTCTTTTCCCTTTGACTAGTGCTGTATAATTTTATCATAAAATGTCATATCCTTTTTGACCTGTTAGATATAGATTTTGGTGCCTGCTGAACGTACTCCTACATTTCTGCTGAATGCTTCTTTCCACTGTGTTAATTTCTCAGTGTGGTGGTTACGAGTGCTTATAACTTGACATCTACTGACGTCTCTTTCAACCTGACTACAGGAATTTACAGGTTACACAGTTCTGGGTTATGTTCTTTGCTGGTTGTGTTTGGTCTGAATTGTCCATTGCATGTTACAAATTCCTCTTTGCATGCTGATGTGGTCAAAGGGCCTTTATGCTTGAGCTACACAGCGACTATGGCCAAGTGTCCTGGACAAAGATGTTGGTGTTGCTTTGCCTGTATCACAGCTAACAAAATAAAATGTAGTCATGTAGCCACATGCATGACCAAAGTTGCTGTGTAGCTGTATTGCTATACATTTGCTGGTACCTAACTTTATATGCAAGTGTTAGTAATATAATGGCATAATAAAGGAATACTACTAATTTGTGACCTGCTGCTTAAATAAATGACTAAAGTACTGGGAGTCTTATTAGAGGTGTGCTAGTAGTATAAAGATGTCACGATCTGCATTATTACTTATTTAACCCCTTACCAACCTATAAAGTAGCTGTAAATCGCCACCACCTGCCGCTAATGCCTGGGATGGAAGGTTCCTCCTATCCCGTCTGTTTAATCACCAAGTGCCACGGTCAGTGAGACCACTGCTTCTAAGCTGTTAGAGAATGGTGCCACACTCCATAACTTGAAAACACTCCCTTCCCATTTACATAGGGTCCCGACTGGTTTGCATAGTAGTATTGCAGAATAGCGTACAAGCAGTTGTCACCCCCTAGTTTTCAAATAACTTGGAGGAACTAAAAATAAAACTAAAAAAAGTTACAAGTTTTAAAAATATTTGTTTAAAAAACAGTAGAAAGTGTATACATAATTGGTTTTGCCACATCCGTAAAAGTCTGATCTATTAAAATATGACATTTATTTTGCACAATGAATGCCATGGAAAAAGAAAATCCAACACTAAATTTGGGGGTATTTTGGTCCCTTTGCTTCCTCAAACAATTAGAATAGAAAGTGATCAAATAGCTTTCTGGATCCCAAAACAGTAGCAATAAAAGCTGCTTCTCACTCCATGAAAAATAATCCATCACACCGATTCTAGGTGGAAAAATAAAAAAAAAAGTTATTTGGTCTCAATGTAATAATGCAAAGCAAATTTAAAAACATTTTTATTTTTTAATTTGGTACCACTGGTATAATACTGACCCACAGAATAAAGATAACCTCATTTAGGGATCATCCCTACGGCAAGGGACAAATACCGGTGGGTTTATCCGACTGGTATTTGTCCTGTTTTTTGCGGTTGTCCCCACGGCCGTGGGGCGGACGGCTTTTCTCCGTAATGAGCAGAGAAAAGCCCTCCCCCTTCACATTGATATGTTCATATTCCGTCCGAAAACCGGACGGAAGAATGAACGCACAATGTTTTTCGGGTGGCCGGCGTTTTGAAAAACCGCTGGGCGGAAAACCCGTGCAGTGGGGACTGCTGCATGGGTTTTCCATAGCGGCCCGGTGTGTTAGTTTGCGGCCGGTTTTTCAGATGGTCGGCAAAACCGCAAACAGTCTGAAAAACCGGTCACAAACCCGTGCAGTGGGGACATGGCCTTAAACTGCTTAGTAAACTCCATAAAACAAACTCTACCTCACAAAGAATTGTATTCTTGTTTCCCAGTAAATCGTATAATGCAGTACATGGTACCATTTAAAAGTGCAACTTGCTGCACAAATGACAAGCCCTCATATGGCTATGTAGATGAGGACGGGGGGGGGGGGGGGGGGGGGGGGGGGGTGGGATTATGGTTCTTGGAAATGGGGAGGAAAAATTAATGCAATGAAAACAAATATCACTGCATTGGGAAGGTTAATTTGGGTTTGTGTAGTCTGATATCCTAAAGGAACACTTCTTTGCTCTACCAGGTTATGCTGGGTTTGCACTGTGTTGCAGGTATCTGTCGTGGCATCATGAATAATGGACCCTGATGGACACGGCAATGTAGCCGCCATAGACCTTAATAAAACAAATCTGGTGATATCTGGACTTTGATTTGCTTTATTTGCTGGTGGTATACACTTTTCATGAGGGACACAAAAGCATGGTAGACGTGTGTCCTGCCAGAAAGTGTGTAGTGCCGGCAAATAGAGTATTCCAGAAAGGACCAGGGCCATCTTATCCATTGGGCACACTAGGCAGTTGCCCGGGGGCCCCACAAGTATTGGAGCCCCAGGTGGTCTATGTATTTCCCAGGAATACAAGCAACATTCCCTGGATCCCGTTGTTGGCTTTGCTTATTTAACTGTTTGTTTTAAAAACCATGGTGGAGAAGGGAGCCAAAGACTCCCTGTTCTGCCAAATAGTCTTGTAGGCTGCAGGCTGCTGGTGTCCAGACAGGAGCTCAAGGTATGGCCAAGTGTGATGTCATGTAATTGGGCAGGGCCCACTCTAGTGCTATGCCCAGGGGCCCATGATTCTTTTAAGACGGCTCTGGAAAGGACCACATTTGTTCTATTAATGTCTAAGGGCCAGCTGCAGCTACGTCACAGTATCCATCTGGGTACCATTTTCTCACGATACCGCGGCGGATACTTGAAATGCATCGCAGCAAAAGACGAAGTGTGAACCCAGTCTTTGAGGAGTTATGAAGATGTTTTGTGCGTCCAAATCATTGTCTACAGCCTAACTGATTTAGACACAGCATATGAATATTTCACATACAATAGGGGAAATCATTGTAGATAAACCTCCGGCTTCAAGTTCATAACCGTGAATGGTAGTGTAGTAAATCAGATACTTGGTTAAAAAAAAATCTATAATAACATGACTATCTGGGTTTTTACTACATCACTTGTGAGAGTTTTCCATCCGTGTTGTGTGCACTATGTTAACCTGAGTAATCCATTTTACTGCCATGCAAATCTGAGATTGCAATTACATTTTGAAGCAATGTCTCATCCCATTGAAATGTGTGAAGTGTGAGCATAACCTCTACTAATGCAGCATGAATTAGTAATCAAGAGTCTCTTGTGCTTTTATTTCAGTTCGCAAGAAACGTGTAGAAGGAGACCATGAGTAAGCTTTGCTTTTTCATAATCAAGAGAACATTACTTGGAGGTTGCACCATCACTGGTAAAAATGAGCTTCATTCAGGTGTTATAGTCTCTGACTTCATCTGGCTGGGAAGAAGGGAAGATACTGGAAAACCACAAACCATTATCTAAATGTTCTTTTCACTATCTTTTGATACCTTGTTTTTTTTTTGTTTTATATATAGCCTAAATCCTCTGAGACCTTGAACTGTAAGACCTACTTTGCATATTTGAGAGTTGAAGATGGTAGCGTGCCTCTCATGGGACCATATGTATTCTAGTACCCCAAAATTTCACAAAGATGCTGGATAGGAAGGCTGAAACTACTTTCGTATAGTTTAAAATACTGGTGTTTACAAGGGAAAAACTAGATTACAAGAATTGTGTTCCGTGTTTTTGGTTTTTAGCACATGAGAGGGAAGGAGTGCTCTGCGATATAGAATATTGTTGCATCCCGTTGTTCGGACTATTTTAATTGCTTTAGATTAATCTGGGAAGCATATGTCCTCCTAGGTAGGTATTAAAATTGCCCTTTAACGTAAGATGATATTGGTGAGGTTTACACATTGTATTGGTTCTCTGCACCTTGGTTTCCGAAGTTTTAGGAATCATGGTAGCATCACATTATTTTATTAGAAAAGAATGGATGTATGTTGTTTTTCAATTGAATAGTGGCCATGTGAGACACTTGAATAGTGCACAGAACCAGTACTTTGTAGTGTTTGGACTTTTGTTTAGATTTCAATGTTATCTAAATTACTTGCATCCTGTAAAGATATTGAATGAGGAGATTATTAAAATCTCAATTAAACAATACCAAGCACTCCTACTCGTTATGGTTTTCATCTTCCAGGTAGGTTTTCTTTAATAAGTGGATTCTTGAGGGATGGGTATGCATAGTCTTAGTTTCTTTTTTTTTTTTTGCTGAAAACAACTTTTAAAGCCATGAAATTGCACTTCTTTAATATCTTCATTTATGCCAGCCATATAAGGGGGCCATTCAGATAGCTCTCTTAATTCAGGGAACAATCTACCAAACATAGTCTCAGGAAATTATAGACCTGGGTGTACTTAAAATATCTTAGTACTTTTTTGTCTCTCTATATGTCTCCAAATATCCCGTACCTGGGAATATATACGTATGTCTTAACCTCCTACTAGTCCAAATAATCCATCCTGGGAAGCTATAGACCCAGAAGTATTTAGGACCTCTTAAAATTGTATACCTCCAAATATTCCATATTATGGAAATATAGACCTATATTCTTCACCTATTAATATGCTTTACCTCCAACTATCCTGTCCCAGGTTACCATAGATGAGGGAATTCTCTGTATGTCAAAAACTCCTAAGCCTCCAAAAACCCCATCCCAGAAATCTATAGACATGGGGGTAACCTTTTTTACTTGTCTACTACATGTAGAATTTGAAACTACAAACCCTTTTCTGATTACAAAGGAAACCTGCCTAAATAAAAGGATAGCCATAATTAATGTAGCCTGTTAACCATGTAGATTAATTTAACAGAACTCTGTTTAAGGCAACAATTTATCTAATTTAGATGCTGAAATTATGTACATTGGCTGTATTGTTTTTCTTATTTTTTTTTTTTCATTATAGTGTATACATTCATTACAAGGTGCCAAACACTCTATTCTGGCGGTATATATTTGTATGTAATATACGTATAACGTGTTAAAGAAAGACCTTCAAAACTTAAGCATTTATAAATAAAGTTTGTTTTTCAAAGTTGTGTCTGTGTTGTATTGACTGAAAGTGATATGATGGACGACTAAAGTAAAAATACATCTGGCTACACTGTTCAGAAATGGAAGAATGATTATCATACTTGTGTCCATTCCCTTCTCCCTTCTTGTCTATACCCAGTATTAACAGTGGTGTCGTCTATCTTATACCAGGAGATACTGCAAGTACTTCACCTAATGGCCACAATAGGGTCTCCCCAGGAGTGAGGGCAAGGTGTCCTGACCTATATATCTCCCCCTAGTAATGTTCCCTTTGTTCGTCAGAGACTGAGGCTTATAAAATGTTGCTCTGTTTAAGCATGGATGAAATTAAAGGAGTATTCCCATCTCTAAAGGTCTGTTAGTTTAGGGTTCCACCTTTGGAATCTGCACCCATCTCAAGACCAGGGGCCCCTTACCCTTTGTCCTTGTCTGGAGAAGTGACTGTCTGCTCTCTTCTTTGAGAATTTTATATTTCATAGGCACACCATATGGGAAGATGCTCTGTTGAAGAGTTAAACCAGAAGAAAAAACATCACGTACATCCACGGCACACAATTGTTTGTAGAAAAAAAGTGACGTACTTTACATATAGATCCACAATTGTCCAAAATATATTGAGGAATAAAAAGTAAAGCTCAAATATGGAAGCAAAGAAAACAACTAGAAACATGCATGGGCAGGAGTCCTGGCGGTTGAGGACAGCTAGAGGGTAAGGCTATGTTCACACGGCTTAATTGCATTATTCGCCGTGAATAAATGAGATGTCACTTCTCTCCCCACTCGCAGTATTATGCGAGCGGGAAGAGGAGACGTAATCAATAGTTCTCTATGAGAACTGTGGATTAACGTAATGACTGGGTCGTATTTGAGCCCGTAATTCACGCAGTATGGCGCAAATTACGGGCTGAAATACGTCCCAGAATAAGTCGTGTGAACATAGCCTAAGGGTTTTCTGAATCCTTGTTCCAGTATGCCATAAATATGAGATAGGAATATACCTTTACACACAAGGCACCCATGAGATTGACATTTCAATCATTGTGCACTCCTAATTAAGTCATGTTTTGTGTGATCAAACAGAAAACATCCTCAAACAGAGTTTATTTTTAATGCTATAGTTACATAGTTAGTACGGTTGAAAAAAAACACGTTTCTATCAAGTTCAACCAAGGGTGGAGAAAAAGTGGGTGAAGGGAGGGAGACATGGAGTTCAAGCCCAGTCTCACCACTGGTTAATGCTCTGAAACCCACAAGGCAAGAACCAATTTGCTCCAAGGGAGACCCCATCTCTGACCCCAGAGCCGCCACCAGCCAGGATCCAGAATTTTACATGGCTACATACACATTCATATTCTTTCGTTTCAGGTAGATGTCTAGGCAGGCTATTCTACAGATTTACAGATTGAATCCTTTTTCTCTAGCCGAAGTGAATGTCCCCTTGTCTTTTGAGGGGGGTTTACATGAAATAATTTTTCCCCATACTTTTTGTAGGGACCATTAATTATATAAATTAATCATGTCCCCCCGGACACATCTTTTCTCAAGACTAAATAAGTTCAATTCTACTCACCTCTCCTCATAACTAAGATGCTCCATTCCCCTTACAAGTTTGGTTGCTCGTCTTTGCGCACTCTCTAGCTCCAGTACATCTTTTCTATAAGCTGGAGCCCAGAACAGAACAGCATATTCTAAGTGAGGTCGCACCAATGCTTTTATACAGTGGTAGAATTACATCCTTGTCCCGCGACTCCATGCCTCATTTAATACACGCCAATAGCTTACTTGCCTTAGAGGCAGCTGATTGACACTGCATGCTATTGTGTAGTTTATGATCTACAAGAACGGCCAGATCTTTCTCAACAAGCGATACTCCCAATTTTTCTCCCACTAGGACATATGATGCCTGCAGATTATTTGTACCCAGATACAGAACCTTACATTTATCCACATTGAACCTCATTTGACAAGTGGATGCCCAAGCACTCAGTGTGTCCAGGTCTGCTTGCAATTTATGAGCATCTTCCATCGATTGCACTATACTACATAGCTTGGTGTCATCTGCAAAAATTGAAACCTTGCTATTGATCCCCTCCACAGTATCATTAATAAATACATTAAATAAAAGAGGACCCAATACTGACCCTGTGGCACACCACTCATAACCGGAGACCAACCAGAGCAGGAGTCATTTACCACCACTCTCTGAGTAGATATTGTGTGTAGATACCTAGGGCCACATGTATGAAAACTGTCTAGGTCTAAAATTCACTGTTGCCCATAGCACCCAATCAGAGCGCCCCTCTCATTTTTCCAGAGCGATATATAAAATGAAAGGGGAGCTCTGGTCACTATGGGCAAAAAGTGAGTTTTACACCTAGACAGTTTTCATACATGTGGTCCTAGTGCTCAGATTTCTATAGGTTGGCTTTCACAGTAGCAGGAATCACTTCACCAACTTGATACATGAGAATCTGGGTTGCAAGACTGAGCTACTGAGCATGTGTGACCATCAGCACTGGAAACAATAGGTGGATGTTCTGAGAGTAATAATTTGTGGGACAAAACCTTTTCATTTAGGCATTTACACTTAATGTTATTTAACCCATTAAGGACTCAACACGTAAATGTACGTCATAGTGCCAGTAAGATTCTATTTAGCGGGCTTGCAATTAGCAGATGACACCCACCAGTAATAATAGAGACGGCTCTGCTCCCTGATGCATAATCCTTCAGGAGCCATGGCGTCTAAAGAGTGTCTTCTTGTTGCAGGAAGTGATGACCAATAAGGGGCGCAATTGTAGAAACAATGCAGAAGGTGTTTTAAAAATGGCAGGTCAAGTACCTTATGGGGACTGAAATTTGAAGTAAAAAAAAGTTTTAAAGGGTATGTGTCATCAAAAAATGACTTATTGTTTAACTCACATTTTTATGTTAAACATATTGTTTAAGAATTGTTTTTTTTTTTTACATTTTCCACATCTTTTTCAATATTTTTTAATAATTCTTAAGTCATGCAGTTTTCACTTTGGCCACTAGGCTTAATAATTGTCTGACACTTCCTTTTCTGTAGAGAGAGATTTTCAGCAGTGTGCTCATTAGCCATAGAAGCAGGATTAGACTGAATGTGTATAGATAACACAGGGTCCACCATTCACAACAGGAGATAGTCACAGCTCCCCCTCCCTGTACAGTGACTACTACTTCCCAGCTCACAGAGTACTAGTGCATCTAAAAAAAATAGAATATCACTGAAAAGATGATTGATACCAATTATTTAAGTCAAATAGAGAAACCCGTATATTGATTCATTATAGTATGAATTACAAGGTTTAATATAATACACTTGTGAGCCCTGTTTTTTTTTTTTTATTCATATATTTATTGGTTTCATATAACAATGACAAAGCATTCCAACATAAAAAAGTAAACTGTTGCGGTAAGAGAAGAATACATGCATTTAGCTTCAAGGTTCATAAACATGACTTTGAGTCAGAACTAAGAAAACCATTTTTTCTTTTTTTTAGAAGCAAGAGAGGCACAACATTAAACAAATAGGGACATATCGTCACATTACTCACAACGACACAAGTAGCAACAACAAAACAGAAAACATGAAATTGTGGGGGAAGGGTGAGGGGAGAGGGCAGTTTCATCGAGTCAGGGGGTAAACGCAAGATATGTCTGAGATGGATGTCTTGACGCTAGAGCGCATACAGACTGAGAACTCAACAATCGCTTATCAGGAAGCACTGGAGGTGATCATAGAGTTGACACCAGAGAGTAAGTGGGGTTCTCGATAACCTGAAGTCGACCCAGGGAACCTGTGAGGACTCCCTCAAGGTACCATTTGGTAAGTCTAAAGGGGGAGACTAGCTTCTGTGTCTCGTCAGTGGACAGAAATGATTCAATAAAAGGTTTCCAGGTGGAGAAGAGTTTGCCTGTTTGGGTCTGTTTTGCATGCTCCGCTTCCATTCTTTCGAAGTTGAGGTAGGATTTTACTTGCAGGATTATTTTGTCTATACCTGGAATTGCACTCTCTAGCCATTTGAGTAAAATGCATCGCTTTGCTGCTAAAAGAATTATATGAAGTAGTTTGTGGAACTTGGGCATGTCGGTAAGGTCATGAAAGAGGCATGTGGGAGTGAGGGGAACATCCATGTCCCATCTCTCTTTCAAGAGTTTACCTAGGTCACCCCAAAATCTGAGGCTCTCAGGACATAACCACATTCCATGGATCAAGTCGGTTTTCGGCATTTAGGGCACGCTAGTTTACGATTAGGAACAACAGCGTGCGGGGGGATATTAAAACCATAGATGGCTTGGTGCATGAACCGAAAGTATGTTTCCCTCCACTTCTCACTAACTATGACTTTATTCATCTTAGTCCACACCTCCAGGGCAATTTGTGGGATATTTAGCTCGGGGAAGACAGTTTCCCACTTGTGTAGAGGTTTGGGTGTTGCTTCAGATGTCACTGAGTCTCTTAGTTTAGCGTAGAGAAGAGAGAGGGTATGTCTAGATGTCTGTGGACCTATCAGGTCATCGAAATCGTTGGAGGGAAATTCCTTAGGTTCACCACTCTGGATTTAACAAAGCTTAGTGTTTGGCCATAGGTTAGGAAATGTTTAGAGGGAATATCGAAGATCCTTTGGAGATCGGGGAACGAATAGTATCTTAATGTTTGGTTATTGAAAATATGACCAACCATGGATACACCTCTCTCCCTCCAAATTTGGAGGTGAGGATCTCCTACACTCCGCTCAGACTCTGGGTGGCCGGTCAACGGCATGTATTTGCTGAGGTGGGCCGGAAGCTTAAATATCTTCTGACATGTCTTCCAGGTGGCAATAGTGTCTCGCATCAAAAGGCATGACTTTATGGTTTGCGCAATACAAGAAAATTTAGTGTGTAGAAGGGCTGAGATTTCCCAAGGGGATGCCAATGCTGATTCCAACTCCGTGTTGGAATAATAGGATGTTCCCTTAATCCAATCCAAGCAGTATCTGAGGTTACAGGCCAGGTTATAGGATTTTCAGAATTAGAGGGGGGGGGGGGGGGTTGATCAAGGAGTATATGGTTCCTGGGAGTTTCCCTATGTGTATTCCAAGGTATTTAATAGACTTTTCCGCTATGTGAATTGGGGAGTCGAAGTGTTGAAATGAACCGGGTTGCGAACTGGCTGCTAGTCTCAGGAGTTCTTATTTGGATTCATTAATTTTGAATCCCGAGAAGGATTGAAATAACTTCTGTTCAAACAATAGTGGAAGATCCCTTTCGGGGTGGTTAAAAAAAAAAGATTATATCGTCCGCGAACATTGCAAGCTTTTGTTCGAACGTTTTAACGTTTATGCCCTCAAAAATGGGAGAGGACAAGAGAAACCTTGCCATTGGCTCAATAGCTAGGTTGAATAGGTAAGGGGAGAGGGGACATCCTTGTCTAGTTCCTCGTTGCAAGGAGAATGGTCGAGACAGAAACCCAGGGAGGCATATCTGTGCCTCTGGGTTGTCATAGAGAGTATGGAGGAAAGTACGGAGAGATCCCATGAGACCTATCCTGTCCAAAACCAAGTTTAGCCAGCCCCAGTCTACCCTGTCGAAGGCTTTTTCCGTGTCGATTGTGACTAAAGCTGAAAGAGAGTGTTGTTGTGGAGATCTTTTCACCTCATCAAGTACTAGTATGACTTTCCTAATGTTGAATATAGCAGATCTCCCTTGGACAAAGCCCACCTGGTGAGGGCCGATCAATTTGGGTATGAGGGGGGCCAAACGGTCTGCCAGAATTTTCGAGAGTATTTTAAGGTCCAGGTTGATTAGGGAGATGGGGCGATAAGAGGAAGCCTGCGACAAGTCTTTTCCTGGTTTCGGAATTATTTTTAAGTAGGCCGTATTCATAGGCTTAGGGATAGGGGACCCCGAAAGATAGTTGTTGTATAGAGATAATAAAGTTGGAGTGATCTGGTGCTTTAGTGTCTTAAAAAATTCTCCGGTAAAACCGTCCGGTCCCGGGGCTGTTTGCTTTTAATTTAGATATTGCGGATTCAAGCTCAGGGGCGGACACGGGAGATCCTAGCAAGTCTACCTCTTCAGCCGAGAGCTGTGGGATATCAATTTTACTTAGCCAATCATGAGACTTTGATTTGTCGAGCTGTTCAGCAGTGTAAAGGGATTGGTATAAGGTCCTCAAAATCTCTGTGACTGTCCCACCCTCTGTTTTGATGATACCATCTCTGTCCCTCAAAGTAGGAAGGGAGGCAGGGGGATGGTGACCTTTTGCAAATTTGGCTAGGAGTCTCCCTGGTTTGCTGCCGTACCAGAAAAGTTTAGCCTCGCATTTGGATTTGTGCAGTAACTCCCGCTTCTCTAGCCAGTGCTCGTATTCCCTTTTAGTGGTTTGCTAGTTACTTTTGGCTTCAGGGGATGGGGAAGTTGTGAAGGAAACATATGCCTCGCGTAGGTTATTTGCGTAGAGGTTAATTTTGGTTGAGAGTGTTTTTTTGAGACGGGTTAAGTGTTCGATCAACTTCCCCCTAATGACCGCTTTGGCTGCATCCCAATAAAGTTGTGGATTGGTTTGTATGAGTGATACTCCAGCCACCATCCCTGTAGCATTGATTGAAATTCTTCATCTTTAGCTAGGAATGTGGGGAATCTCCATATGAAATCAGATCCTCTGGGGAACCTATCTGTAACTATCAGGGTGACAGGGGCATGATCGGAGATGACTAAATCCCCAATATGCGGGTCTTTAGCTCTGGCGAGGAGGCCTCGGGAGACAAAGATGTAATCTATTCAGGACCATGTATCATGGGGGTGAGAGTAATGGGAGAACTCTCTGCCTTCAGGGTTGTGTGTGCGCCACACATCACAAATGCCCAGGTTCTCAGCAAATCTATGAAGATGTGAGAATTTAAGCCTGCTAGCTTGACCTTAAAAGGGTGCGATTTAAAACTCCCCTTTCAGGGGTGGTCCCATAGGTTTGCTGTGGTAGGGCTCAAACATCCCAATTTTGCTTATTAAATACTGGCAAGCGTGTCCTTGGTTAATTTCAAACCCTGGATTCCAGTGGTGCAGTGCATTCAGGCTGTGTATTGCTTCTAGAGTTTGACTCCAAATGGCCACCTTAAGGCTATGTCTACACAGCATAGCTTTACCAGTGGATTCAGTATTTTGAATCCGCAGAAAATCCGATGGTACACGGTGCCGCATAGACAGCAATGAAAAATCTGTACTGTAGTCTGTACAGCATGGATTTTTTTACTGTTGGATTTAAAATCTGACATAATATGCAACATGTTGTATACGCCATCGAATTCTGCTCGGAATTGCCATAGGCCCCATACATTGAATGGATGGCATTATAACACTTCCCGTGTAGAATTAGGGTATATCAACATGGCATGTTGGATCCGTTTTTGTATCCGCAAAACGCATTCAACACGCAGGCGTATGTTTGGATGCAGTTTGGCTGCAGCCAGGGGCGTAACTACCCGGGTAGCAGCTGCCCCGGGGCCTGGTCGCTTAGGGAGCCTGGCGTCTGCTACCCCGGTAGTTCGGCTCCTGCGCCCACCGGCAGTGAATTTACTAGTTCACTGCCGGGGGATGCGGAGCTGCGGGGCCCGGCGCTTCCAACCGCTGTCCGCAATCACCGGCCGCATGTCATGGAACCTCTCTCCCTCACATGCAGCCGGTACAGAGAGCAGGGACGCAGGGGAAGCGTCATAGAGATGCTCTCCCCTGACGTCACTGACTGCAGGGGGCTTGCCCCGCACCCTCAGCTACACTGATCAGTGTGACTGTGGGGCCGGAGCCAGCAGCAGCAGGAGGAGGAAGAGGACACAGCAGGGAGTTAAGTAACACTGGGTGACATCTCTCCACAGCAGGCGTCCAGGAAAGCTGGATACCTGCTGTGGGGGATTGGTGTCACTCAGCTTTCCTGGACGCTGAGTGTCACACAGCTGAGTGTCACACAGCTTTCCCATATACTGGATAGATTATTCAGCAGCTGGGAAAGCTGGGTGACACTCATCCTCCACAGCGGGCACCCAGCTTTCCTGGGCGCCTGCTGTTTGGTTGTCACCCAGCTTTCTCGTGCCCTGAATAGGCTATTATTCATCCCGGAAAGCTGGGTGACATGGTTCACAGCAGGCGTCCAGGAAAGCTGGATGATGTCCCATTTGTAGGGGTTTTTTTTTGTAAAATGGTTAACGAGGGCTGTTGTGTCAGGGAGTGTTTATTTAAATAAAGTTTTTTGTTTGTTTCTGTGGTTTTTTAAAATTTTATTCCAGTGATAGTAATGGCGGTATCTGGATGATGCCTCTCCATTACTATCGCTCGGGCTTGGTGTCAGCCAGTGGTGTTTTTTATCACCCCAAGGCTGACACTAACCCCGTGTCACTATTACCCCAGTACCCAGTACTCTGGGAAGAGCCGGTAACCATCAGAGGCGGACCTTCTAATGTGATGGTCCACTTCTGGAGCAGCTGCAGGCTGGTATTTTTAGAATGGGAAGAGACCAGTATCGATGGTTCTTCCCATTCTGATAGTATCAGGCTGCCGCTGTCGGTTTTACCTTGGCTGGTTGTGGAAATTGGGGGAGACCCCACGTCATTTTTTTTCTGAAAATTTATGTATTTAATGAAAATCTGCACATGGGCATCCGCTGTAATGATTACAGGAGGTGCCCAGTTTAGGATTCTCGATAAATAAATGATTTAAAAAAAAATAAACAACGTGAGGGTCCACTGAATTACCATAACCAGCCAGGGTAAAACCAACGGCTGCAGCCTAATACTATCAGAATGGGAAGGTCCATCATTACTGGTCCCTTCCCATTCTAGGAGTACCAGCCCGCAACCGCCCCAGAAGCAGACCCTCATATTAGAGGGTCCGTTTCTGGTGGTAACTGGCACTTCCTGGTACCCCTGGTGTGTTGGATATTGGGGTAATCGTGACACGGGATTAGTGTCAGCCTTGGGGTGCAAAAACTACCGCTGGCTGACACCAAGTCCGAGTGCTAGTAATAGAGGCGTCTAACAGACACCTCCACTACTATCACTGGAAAAAATGGAAAAAAAATAACACCGAAACAAAATAAAAAAGCAGTTTATTTAAATAAACTCCCTGACACCGGCCGACGCTGACCATGTTACTTTAGAAATAGATGCTACGCTGGTCTGACATAGTCTAACAAATCCAATAGTATTATACTCCATTCCCTGCACCCCTGAAGGTCACGGCTGTGGTTGATCATCTGGGGGTGCAGGGAATGGAGAACAGGCCAGAGCCGCACCACAATCTCTGGGGGGGTTGGTCTGCTGTCTCCCCCCAGGAGATTGTGCTTGTATGCTTTGGCCTTTACCTCCTCTCTCACCCCTGTGGCTTAGTGCCAATATGAAATACAACCCTCACTTAACACTATAACCCCCTGACCACTGCCTGTTGCCCCATACCCCCCGTACTCCACCTATCACCCCATGTGGAGTTTGTACAAGGGTGGGAATTAGTAGGAAGGTGATGGAAAAGTGCAAAGTCTAAAATGTTTGTGTGGTTAATTCTGCAGGGACGAGGCCGGGAGGAAGTGTCATGGGGGTTTCTGGAAGGAAATGGGAGAAAGGGAATGACTCCCAACAGAGAAGACGTAAACCTGTGAGTCACTAAATTGTTTTTGGTACTGTCATCACTTATATGTCTGCAGAGCGTGTGTACAACTGCTATCTACCCCAATATGGTCACTGTATGACAGGAATATTGGTAGGAGTGTAATGGTTCATATTCAGGATCAGTATGGCTGTATTATTCAGTCACTATGTGGTGGTGATATGGGTCATGCTGTGATGGTATTATTCAGTCACTATTGGGGTGGTGATATGTAGTCATGGTGTGAGGGTATTATCAGTCACTATGTGGTGGTGATATGTGGTCATGGTTTTGGTGGTAATATTCAGTTACTATGTGTGGGGGATATCATGGTGTTGGTGGAAATTTAAATTCGATCTCTTTTATAGCGGTATTATTATAATATTAGTTCTGGGTGTGGTTAGTAACAGTACGGGGGATATTTGCTCCTTTTTACAGGGGTATTATTTTGGTCACTGAATGACCATTATAAGCGGTATCCATCCATAGAACATTTTTCTTACAGCTATTTGTATGTATTTTGTATATACTGTTTTTTTAACGGTCTGGAAAGTGATCCACTGGACCACCGCAGGCGATGGCGAAAAGCCCGCACCAGGAGTGGAATTTTAGTGGGTCCCGGTATTCACCAGAGCCAGCCGCAAAGCGGGATGGTTTCTTGCTGCAGGGTGGTCCACCAGGTCACTTACCACTGGCGGGGCTTGCCTGCGGTGGCGGCCAAGGCAAGGTACAGGATCGGCGGGCAGGCTCGTAGTCGGGACAGGCAGGGGTCAGAGCAGGCGGCTTGTGGCTCCTTTGAACGTAGCAGCAGAAGGTCAGGGCAGGCGGCAAGGTTCGTGGTCGGTAAACGAAGCTGGAGGTTCGGTACACGGAAAAGCAAGACAAGAACATCTGGGAACTTTCTCCAATGGAACATACACCAGGAAGAGGCCGGACTGAAATAGGAGCAGTGCCCGGCAATGACCAAGTACCGGCGCACTGTCCCTTTGACTGAGACAGACTGAGCAGGAGCGTGGCCGGGTAAGTGGATGCCGGCAGGGACGGGGGAGTGAGCGGACCCCGAACTCGACGTGCGGGACGGGGCTCCGCTAGGTGCAGGAGCACGGGCACGCCTGCGACCCGGGACAGTGATCGCAGGGGCGTCTGTGACCCTCCCCCTTGGGCCTCCCCCTCTTGGGCCCCCCTCTCTTACTAGATTGGAGGAATCTCTGGATGAGGCTGCGGTTCAAGATATTCTCCTCCGGCTCCCAAGACCTCTCTTCAGGACCGAACGCCTTCCAGTCCACTAAAAAGTATCTTTTCCCTCAGTTCTCCTCATGGCCCAGAATCTCTTTGACCTCGAAAACATTGGGCGCATCACCCCACAGAAGGAGAGAGGAAAACACCCTTTCTGGGAAAAGCGATTAAGGACCAGGGGTTTCAGTAAGGGACATAAAACGATTGGGGATTCTCATCGAAGGATGAGCCGGATTTTTGGGGGGCACCGGGTTGATGCGGCTGATGACCTCAAAGGTCCCAGGAAACGGGGTCCCAGTTTGTGAGAAGGCATCTTCAGGCGACGTATCTAGCCGGAGGCCACACCTTGTCACCTGGGAAAAACCCGGAGGAGGAATTCTTCTTTTGCTTGAGTCTTCATGAGCTCGGAAGCGCGGAGCAGAGACTGACAGGTCTGGGACCAGATGGCCTTCATGTCTTGCACAAGTGTGTCCGCTGCCGGGACCTCGGAGGAGGTTGCTAGAGGGAGAGGAGGGCGGGGATGCAGGCCATACACGATGTAAAAGGGGGGAGACCCCCGCGGACTCAGACTCCAGGAGTTATAGAGAACTCCGCCCATGGCAGCAAGTGGCCCAATCATTTTGGGCCATGCCGAGACGAAGTGGCGAAGGTAACATCCTAAGACCTGGTTGACCCTCTCCACCTGGCCGTTTGTCTGTGGGTGGTAGGCAGAAGAGAAGTCGAGCTTCAGAAGGGCTCGCCAAAACCTGGAGACAAACTGAACTCCCCGATCCGAGACGATTTGCTGAGGGAGTCCTGTAAAAGGAACCACTTTACGGAAGAATAGCTCCGCCAGACGGAGGCAGACGGCAGGCCAGGCAACGGGAAAAAATGCGTCATCTTGGAAAAGCGATCAGTAATCACCCAAATGATGGTGTTGCCAGACGACGGAGGGAGATCAGTTATGAAGTCTATGGGAATGTTGGTCCAAGGTTGAGTTGGGTTTGGGTAGTGGCTGTAGTAACCTCCCGGGCTTGTGGCTTTCTTGTTGCGGGCACAGGAGTCACAAGACGAAACGAAGTCCTTAACATCCTTTAAAGTTCGGGCCCAAACCATAAAACCCGGGGATATCAGTGGAAGGTTCTTCGGGCCCCGGGGAAATGCCCGGCCACCAAAGAGCAATGCCCCCAAATTTTAAAAATACGTCTGGGGTGAGAGCAGGGGGCACATAATTCCTCCCAGGAAGAACCTTCCGGGGGTTTGCACTGGAGCTGCCGAGATAAGACGTTCTGGAAAGGAATTAAAGTGTTCAGAAGTAGTATCTTCACCCACCACATCGGAGGCCCGGGGGAGGGCATCAGCTCTCACATTCTTCTCTGCAGGCTGTAAGGGGATCTGGAAATCGAAACCGGGGGGAAAATAAGAAGAGCGACCACCTAGCCTGGCGTGGGTTAAGTCGCTGAGCCGTTGAAATATTGGGGTTTTTGGGGGCCGAGTATAGATACAGATGGGGAACGGGCACCCTCCAGCAGATAATGGGCCCCTCCTCCAGGGCCAGTTTTATGGCCAGTAGCTCCCGGTCGCCAATCGTTTTAATTCCTCTCGGCCGACGAGAAAGTCTTTGGGAAAAAAAAGCCACACATTACAGTCTTACCCGTGGGCCCTTTTTTGCGTAAGAACTGCCCGGCTTTCCCCCAGACAAAGCATCCACCTCCAGCGTGAAGGGTTTCGCAGGGTCCGGACGTGCAAGGATTTGATTTCCGGTAGAGAAGGCGGGGCTTAAGCCTCGAAAACGCCTCTTCGGCCTCGACAGGCCAGCTGTGTGGATTTGGGTTGTTTCTTGGTGAGAGCCACTATCGGAGCCACCAGCGTAGAGAAGTGAGGGATGAATTGACGATAGTAGTTGCAGAAGCCCAAGAAGCGCTGGATAGCCTGCAGACCGACTGGGCGTGGCCACTGCAACACGGCTGACAGTTTTGCTGCATCCATCCATAGGCCTTGGTCAGAAATGACGTACCCCAGAAACAGGAGGCTAGTCTGATGGAAGAGGCACTTCCCTAGCTTGGCATACAGATGGTTCTCCCGGAGACGCTTCAACACTTGACGAACATGGCTGCGGTGGTCTCCGAGGTCAGGAGAGTACACCAGGATGTCATCAAAGGTAGACCACCCACGCAGTGTAGAGAGGTCTCTGAAGACGGGATTCACGAGCTCCTTGAAAAACAGCAGGCGCATTACACAGTCCGAAGGGCATCACCAGGTACTCCAAAGTGCCATCCCTGGTGTTGAAGGCCGTCTTCAATTCTTCGCCCCTTTCGGATTCGGACCAAGTTGTAGGCCCCTCTCCTAATCCAACTTGGAGAAGATCCTTGCGCCTGCAGCGGTCAAACAGTTCTGTGATCAACGGCAATGGGTAAAGTTTTTTCACCGTGATCTTGTTCAAACCCCGGTAGTCTATCTAGGGCCGTAAGGTACCGTCCTTCTTCTTTACGAAAAAGAACCCCGCACCCGCGGGAGACGAGGACTTCCGGATGAACCCTTTCTGGAGATTCTCCTGGATGTACTCGGACATGGGGTTGGGTCAGAACCGCAGTGGGTAACTCGGGCCCCGGGGAGAACTGGTACCCGGCAATAAGTCGATCGGGCAATCGTATGGACGATGCGGAGGAAGATTCTCAGCTTGTCTCTCGGAGTACACATCGGCAGACTCCAGCTAGTCGGGCGGCAGCCCGGGCAACGGCCCCTGAAGGGTCGAGCAAGGGCAGGAAAGCACCAGGCGGGGGGCTCCACACACCGCCCCCGACCGTTGGGCCCCCAACGAGTCCCCTCTCCAGATGTCCATCCAAGATAGGAGAGGGAGCCGCAGACATGGGGAGTCCGAGGAGGACCGCTGATGAGGAAACGAGGCAACACTTAGAAGGCGATCTCTTCTTTATGCGCGCCCCCACGTGGAGGGACAGAGGCTTGGTGACAAACTGGATGGGGTCGCTAAGCAGCTCCCCGCTGACGGATGAATGACAAGCGGTTTTTTTCCCAAGCGGAAACCCCCGGAAGCCGATACTGCCTCACTAGAGACTGGTGGATGGGAAATTCCCGGCCGAGCCCGAATCCGAAAACGCCGGAACCTGGAACGAAGTTACCGTCTTTTGAACAACCTGCACGGCATCAGCAGATGTGGAGAGGGGGAGGTTTGCACTAAAGGGAAAGCCTCCCCACAGATTTCCTAGGTGCGGGAGTTTCCCGCAGGCTTGGGGGGCCTGGGACAATTCCTCCGGTAATGCTCTGGGCTGGCCACAGTAGAGGCACAAGTTCCTTTGACGACGCTGGTCCAACTCTTGCTCAGAGAGACGAGCCCGATCCACCTGCATGGGCTCCTCAGTGGGTGTTGGCGGCTGTGGCGCAGGGGGCCTTTGGAACACCGGTGCCAAGCGAGGAAACCGGCGAGGTTGGGCTGATTGACGTTCTTGCCGAAGTTTTCCTACTCCCGTTCAATGAAGCATACGTCGATGCGGGTCGCTAACCGGATCAGGTCACTGAGGGAAGACGGGAGGTCTCTAGCGGCCAAGATGTCCTTAACTCGGCTTGAGAGCCCTTTCTTGAAGGTGGCGCACAGCGCGGTCTCGGTCCATGACAATTTTGAAATGAGAATTGATCCGCACCGGGTTGAGTAAAACGATATCTTCAACACTTTATTAATCCAAATACAGAAAGGGGGACATGACACAACACGACAGGCAGTTTGCAAGGACGGCAAACAACGCGTTTCGATCTCAATCGATCTTAATCATGGTTCAAACATTATACAACATAACGGGATTTATATACCAACGTCATCATTTCCCACGTCATCCTTCGGGTAAACTTTATCAACACCATATAAATAACAACAATAAAAAAAGCAAAAAACTTTATATCATCTAAAAGGAGAAAACTATATCATAAATTTTTATTTTGCCTCTTTAATGTAGTATCAAAAACGGATCTATAATTGAGGCCATTCGGGTGGGAAGTATTTAAACACCAAATCCAAAAGCCTTCTCTGTTTAATATGCATGTCTCCAATCCCCACCTCTAACTGGTTTTTAACCCTTTCGATACCTAAAATTTCAGAATGTTACATTTTCCCTCATGCTCATAATAGAAAAGTTTTGACACTTAGAAGGGGTTTGTGTTATGTAAATTCTAGCATCCCTAATGTGTTCATGTATTCTAGTTTTTAATTTTCTTGTAGTGCACCCCAAATAACGCTTGTCACACTGGACACACTCCACACAATAGATCACATAGGACGTGTTACAGTTAATAAACTTCTAAATATAACAAAAAATATACAAGAAAAGTGAGCTTTAGTTCAATTGAACAGGACAGTTCAGAGGGATTGTCAGAAGACAGAAACTCTGATGTTGCATCTGGGTCTTCGGCTCATTCGGACTCTCGTAATGTCAAAAAGATGGATAAAAATAAAAATAAATCAAAAAACGATGCAGAAGAGGAGGCAGAAAGCACTGTAGAAGATCAGATCTCCAAAGTTCCCAAGAAAAGAGAGCCAAAGAAGAAGGCAATGTAGTTAATCTACCCTCTTATGGGTTTTCTGAACCCAAAATTGCTTTTTTTTTTTAAACAAGTTTTTTAAATTGAGAAAAAAAGTTTAAATCCTTTACAAACAATCACATCACAATTTATAGTTTAAAAACCCAAAAATTTTAAAATTTTAAAATTGCTTTTTTAACATTTAAAAAAACCTTTTCCCCTTTTTAAATTTATAAAAAACACCCCTAAAAGAAAAACCCGAGCCAAACTTAATCCCATAACGCCCCTCCCCTCCCACCCCCCCCAAACCCCGGAAAAGGGAAAAAAATCTATCACCAAAAAATTTTATAAAACCCACCCTTTCCTATAAAGGGGAAAAAATCAAATGTTTAAGGGATCACCCCCTTTTTTTGGGGAAAAATTTCCTCTCTTGAAACCCCTTTTTTCCCCCTATCTTACCCAAAACCCAACTTTCCCTTTTGGCAGGGTTTTCATCCCCAAACCTCTATTCTGCCCAAGGACCCACCCCAATTTTTCCCGAGGTAGTAAATCGGGGAATTTTGCAAAAGGGAAATCCTCACCCCCCTCCCTCTTCATTTTAAAAAGTTTTAACTATAAAACTTTTTCCATTTTTTAAAAGAACTTCTCAGAAAAAGATTTTTTATTGTTTCCCCCCAAAAACCTTCTAGGGTTAGCAATTTTCTTGATCAAAAGGATAGCTTTTTCCTTTTTTCGGGACACTCTCCCCCAAACCCAATGCCCTTAAAGGGATACACTTCTTTGAACCAGTAAAAACTTATGCCCCCCCTTTGTGATTTAAAAAAGGCAGGGGGTCTCCCCCGTCCTGTTGTCGTTTGGGGGGATAAAATGGAAAAATCGTGCTTATAGGAATCACTCCGCACCTCCACATTCCACACCCCCAAAAACACCCAAAAAAATTTTAAATCCCAATTTTTTTTTTATTCGGGAAATGCCAGTTTCCCAAGAAAAAGGGCCCCTCCCCTTTCTGTGGGCTTACATTTGGGACTTTTCCCTGAGTAGTGCGGGGGGCCATTTCTTAAAAAAAGTTTTAAACGGGGAAAAGGGCTTTGTGTCCAACCCGGAAGAAAATTCCCCTCCATTTTTCTTTAAATTTAATAAAAGCTCTTTTTTTTCCCCCCCCTACTCTGATTTTTTGCGGGAACTGGGGGTCCTCAACCCCCTTTCCCCCAAACGAACAAAACGGGAAATTCCTTAATTGGTGCTAGCATCTGCACAAAATTCTCCGAAAAACGGAAAAAGGAACCCAGCGACCCCTTGGACCCTTTCCCAAAGATCATAAAATTTACCCTTGGCGTATCGGCTGCCGCAAAATTTTTAAAAACTTAGACTTACAAAAGGCCATCACTGCCAGAATGGAAAAATTTGTCCCCCCCTGAAACCTTTTACCCCCTCTTTATTTCTTCCCAAATTTTCATGAACCATTACCCTTTCCATTGATTGGGCCCCTTGGGATCTTTTTATTTTTACTTCCCATTCTTCAAAAAACGTTTTTTCCCTTCTTCCCGGGAAAATTTGCGGGAAATTTCCCAGATGGGGCCATTTTTTTGGGGAAAATGAAAGGGTAAAGGTGAAAGTTCCGAAAAGTTCCATGGGGCAATTTTTTCCGGGAGAACCACACTCTGTTTAACGGGGGGGGAAGATCCCTAACTCCCTTATTTTAAGGGTTGCAATTTTATTTCTGGGGGCAACCCAGTTTCCGTTAAAGGTTTTAAAGTTAGAGAACTAATGCTCTCTTTTAAGCCAGCCCCTCACATGGCGCCCCAAACGCCGCAAAATTTTTACATTCAAAATTTTTGGGTGGGTTCAAACCCCCGCCAAACCTTGGACAAACAAAGTTTTTTTATAGGAAACCCTTGGCCTTTTTAAATTTCCCACAAAAATTGTACAAATGCGGTTTGAAACCCTTTTTTAATTTCCGTATTTTTCAAAAAGGAATTTGGAAAAATTTTGAAAGGGATAAAACAGACGTGCAAAGTTTTATCATTTTTATCAGCTGCGCCCAAACCAAATAATGAAAAGGAAAAATGACTCCCCCCTTTTAACTCTCCTAGTATTTTACAAATCAAGGGCCTTTATTTTCATTTTAAAATAAAAAAGAGCTTTCTTCCAAATTCTTACCCCCAAAAATGTCAAGGAGGAAGAGACCAGCTGAACCTCCCCCTTTAAATTTCCCCCCTTCTCCATGGGTCCCATAAAAAAAGAGCTAAACTTTAATATTTTGATTTTTTTACCCACAAAGGGGGTTCCCACTTGTTTTCAGAAAGAAATTACCAAACCCCAGATGACCCTTTTGGGTGAATTCGGGAAAAGCTCAGGGTTCATTTTTCCAAGCAGCATAACTTGACCTCCCTTTGCCCACTTTTTTTCCCCAAAGAAAAGGGAAAGAGCCCAAATATTTTAATGACGGGTTTTTCCAGTGCAATATTAAATAGTAAGGGGGAAAGCGGGCACCCCTGTCTTTGCCCCCCTTTCTTAGCGAATAGGATCTGAGGGGAAACCGGGGGGGGTTTACCTGGCCATGGGTTTTGGTCATTAAACCCTCAGTAAAAGCACAAAAGTTCCCTTGTATGTTCTTTTTGGGCCTTTCCCTTATATACCCAAAAACCATTTCCCCTTTTGTAAAACCCCTTTTTCGGCGTACGGCAAATAAAAGGTGGGCACCTTTTTTTTGTCCCCCTTTTTCCCCCCAAAACTGCCCCAATACCGCAAAATTAATGTTCTGATTTTAAACCCACCCCTGCCCCTTCCTTTTATGAACCCATTCGGGTTGTGACCCACTTAACGGGGAAATAAAAGCGCTAGTTTTTGCCAAAAAATTTTTTGGAAAAAAATTTTGAAATCGCCCTTGTTTAATAAAATTTTGTTATAGGAGCTAGGCAACCCGGGGGACCTTCCCCTCCTTGTTTAACCCCTGAAGGGGTTTTGTGTTTGACAAGGACTCACCCCCCTTTTTAACCAAAGATCCCCAAAAAAACCCCTTTGGGAAAAGAAAACCCCCTCCAAAACGGGCCAAAAATTTTTTGAAAAACCCCCCCGAAATGCCGCCCAGGCCCCGGGTTTGCTTTTATTTTTGGGGTTTTTCCTTTAATGTGCACATCAACCCCCCAAGCCCCAATGGGCGCATTGGGGTAGCCCAAAAAACCCCCCCGCAATCCCGGCAATTTCGCTTTTTCAAAAAGCTTTTTTTGGGCCTGATCGGTTACTGGGGACCCCCCCTATATAATCCTCATAGAAACCCTTAAACACTTTTTTAAAATTTTTTTTGGTCTGTATTTTCCGGGCCCCCCTTTTGGGGTTTCCCTTGATTTTTGAATTATATTTTGCTTTCCTTTTTCCTTTGGCCATGTTTGTTTAAAAATTTTCCCCCGGTTTTTGTTACCAAATTTAAAGAACGAAACCCGGGTTTGTCGTTCACGTTTTTTTTGCCCCTTTTTTTCCTGCCATCCCTTTTAAAACTCCTGTTTTCGCCTGAAACCCCCGGGTTTTATCCCCCTTTTTTAAATAAAACCTTAAAGGTATTGTAACCTCGCCCCCGCGGGGGTCATTGTTTAAAAACCGTTCCCTGGTTGTTTTCTGATATTAGCTGTAAAAGTTTTATTTTCCCCCCTCGGGAAAAACCCCTTTGCTTTTTTCCCCAAAAAAAAAAGGGGGGTTTTCCCATTCCCGCTTTTAGTTTACAAACCCTTCCCCACTTTTCACCCCCAAAAAACAACCCTCCTCCTTTAGGAAAAAACGGGGCCCAGCCCCCAGAGTATTTTTGGTCCCTTTTTGGGAAAGTATCCTGGAGTTTTTGGGTGATTGGGGGGGGTTCAGAGATTAAATATCTAAAACTAGAGTTACCCATTTGCCCATCTTTCTAAAATTCAAGAAGAAGTAGTCTTTTCCTTTGACCGGGAATTTGCGGATGGGAATAAAATTGAATTCCCCTTTCCCCCTCCGGGTTTTCCTTTCCCCAACAACCCTTTTAACCCCGGGTCCAGAGTCACCCGTGAAAAAGAATCTCCCCCCCTTCCACCCTAGAAAACCCTTCCCTCGGGTCTGCCCTTTTTCTATCTTCTCTATTACACATGAAACCCCCTTTAAAAACCCCCGGCCAAAATAATTTTCTTGTGGGGTCCCTAACCGGGGGGGACACTTTCCCTTTCCCAAAGTTTTGGACAAAACCTATTTCCTTTGGTTGTGGGGCATATACAATTTTTAAATGTTTAAACCCCCCCTGAGGGGGTTTTCCAAAGTGGGCCTGGAGGATCCTCCCGTTGAGACCCGATTTTTAGGAAACCCCGTACATTGTGAGTTTTTATTTTTTGGGGAAAAAATGACAAAATCCTTTTTTTTTTTCATTGCCCGGGGGGTCCCAAACCCCTTCCCCCCCCCACATTTTTTGCCAAAAATTTGCCATTAAAAATTTCCCCTTCAGGTGGTTTTTTCCCGAAGTAAAACCCCCTCCCCCCTTTGATTTTTTTGCAAGTGCCTTAGTTTCCTTCCTTTGGGTTGTTAGGGGAAAAATTTAACCCCTTAAAGTTCCAAGATATAATCTTCATGTTTTAAATTTTTCCCCCCGGGTTTAAATTTCCTTGGGTAAACCGGTACGGGAAAAATCCCATCCTCCCTTCCCCCCCCGGGTGGAAAACCCCCTGCCGGGAAAATCCCTTCTCCCCCAATGCCCATGATGAAATTAAAACTATCCTTTTTTCCCTTTTTTAGTAGGTCTCGAAACTTTTTCCCCCCCCCCCACCTGAACTAAAAACCCAAAAACAAAAAAAAACTGTAACTTCTATATCTGGGGCCCCCTCTTTTTTCCAACATGGGAAACAAACCCCAAATTTAACCTCTTGGGTAAAACACCACCCCTCTTTTCCCTTTAAATAGGGAACAAAAGAATTTTCCCAAACCCACCCCCACCCCCCCAACCCCTTTTGAACAAAATAAAGCATTTAACCGACTGGTAAAAAAAAATTTCCCCTTTTCCCTGGAGAAATTTAGAAAGGATATATATCTTTTTTTTCAAGGGGGTTTCGCAGCGGATTCCCCCGTAGTTGTACCTAGTTGGAGAAACCCCACTTGCTCCCCTTTCCTGTTCCTGGAGCCCCGCCGCAGTCCTGAACCCAAGCCTTGAAAAATTGTTTTCTTTTGCGGAACGGAGATCTATTTTACCCGTTTGGAGACAGTCTGGAGAGCTTTTTTCCGCCCATGTAAAAATTGGGCTCTGAAATTTGATACTTCCGCTTCCCCCCGGAGGGAAAAGTTCGTAGAGGTGTTGCCCTTTCAAAAAAAAATATCTTTTAAAAAATAGCCGGGGAAAAAGTAGACGTTTCTTTTTCTTCTTGTGGTAGAGGGTCGTGCAGATGCCCGGGGAAATTTCCCTTTTTTTTAAAGAACCACCTCCCCCGGGAAAATTTTCCCCAAAAAAAAAGTATTTTTGGGGCCCCTGGTAACACTGGGGGTTGGGTTTTGTCGCTTTTAATGCACGGATTATGGCCGTTTTGTCCGTTAAAAACTAGGAATTTACAATTACTTGTCGGCCGGGCGTTCTCTTCTTTTCCCCCGGGGGTACCCCTTTCCCCCGGCCCCTTTTTCTCTGCGGTCAGGACCCCCCTCTTTTGCGCCTTTTCCACCTTTCACAAATGCTGAAAACTAGTGCTTTGGGTAACCCCTGCCCCGCAGATGGATAACAGTCTTTTTGTTTGGGAAATTTAATTTTTGCAAAAACCCCACGATCCCCAAGTTATTTTTTCCTTGACCTTTTCTTCAGGTTTCCCCTACCCTTTTCCCCCAAGCTGTTTTTTTTCGTTGCAAAAGATCCTTGATCTTTTTAATTTTGGGTTCGTTTTCACCTCCCAAAGATTAAAAATGCCTTCTGGGCCCCATCGATTCTCTGGTTTGCAAATTTTAAAAATCTGGGTTTTTTGTTGAGGAGAGAGGAAGAGCCGTGGCGGCCACGGACTTTTTTGTCTGGGGAAGAAAAAATTGTGTCATCCATGGCCAGGGTTTTTTGTAACCAATAGGGGACCCTTTACGTTACCTAACCCCATAGGTTCCCTTGCGGGAAAGGGGCCCCGGCATGCAAGCCCGGAGAAGGCAGGCCCGATGAAATTGGGGTTTTTAATGGCCCGGGTTTTTTTCCCCGAGGGCAGCGGCCTGGAAAAATTCCCCTTTGACTTTTTCTTTTTTAGTTTTTTCCCCCTGATTGGGAAATTTTTTTCCCTGAAAATTTAAAACCGGCCCAAACGAAAAATTTTCCCTGACCCCCTTCTTTTCCTTTTTTTATAGGGATGGGAATAGATAATTGATTTTTTTTTCTCTTCTTCCTTTCAGCACCACAATATACACAGAGATGAAGGAAACGGAGTGTTATTTCAACTGTATCCAGTAGGTGGAGCTTCTGGACAAGCTAATTAGACAACTGAACTGTCTTCAAACCAAGTGGAAGAGAGCCAGGGAGAATATGTGTAATTTCAACTGTCTCCAGTAGATGGAGCTCCTGGATAATTTAATGAGAAGACTGAATTGAATTGACCACACACAAAGTAGAAGTGATCCAGGAAATGTGTAATTCCAACTGTCTCCAGTTGGAGGAGCTGTCTGGTAAGTAGGTGAGACAATTGGTCACTTTTAACCCTTCAGGAATATCGAGCAGAGCTGGTAAACAATTAAAAACTTTCAGATATGATGCCAAAGTTAGCCTGCTGTTCAGGGGGCTGAAAAGCTCTTTGATCCTTCTTAATTATTTCTGCCAGACCCCTCAGCTCATACAGGAACAGTTCTTTCTCAAATCACGTCCCCCTGTAGCACTGGGGGAGATTCCAGGGGTTACTTCGTGCTGTAGCCTCTCAGTGAGTCTTGGGGCACCCCTGTCCTGCAGGGACAGAGGTTTAACCAACTTCAGATATGCACTGTCTGTGTTTTAGTGACTATTTGCATGTGGCCGCTGTGTCTGTGAGGCTCCTGCTTCCCCCCACCGCTCTCAGCACAGCTGCTGCGTCTCTCCTCCGACACACTCCTCCTCACACCCGGCAGTATTCAGCACCTCCTCGGCGCTACCATCCCCCGACTACCTCTCTCCTGCGTGGCTGACTCTCTCCTCCTCAAGTCTCTCCTCCGCCCGGGCTGCCAAGGTGAGAGCACTTGCCGCGCTTCCTCTTCCTCAGTTCCACTTTCTCCTCTCCGTTACAGATCACGTCCCCGCTGCTTTCTCCCTCCTCTCCTCACGATCCATCTCCAGGGTCACTGATAAAGCTCTTCCCCGCTCGAGTTATTTTGCCCGGTTTTTTTGGTTGGGTAGCGGGAGCCCCTATCCCCTCAATCCGTTGGCGCCAAACGGAAGCGCCCAAAAATTGCGGTTTTTGTCACGAGGGTTAAATTTTGCCCCAAAAATCCAATTAATGTATAGAGACAATTTGTGATGTTAACCGCTTTGTGGATCTTGATGGTTAAGAAATACTTTTTTGATTGGAGAAAAAATTGAACAAAATGATCCCATATGAAAAACGTGTATTTTGTAATGATTTATATTCAGCTATTTTTACGGCAGTCTGCTCAGAGAGTTTTGTTGCAATGGGATTTGGGAGGGAAATGTTGTTGTGTAAATGATCTGTACTTTTGTAACACGAAAACCCCTTTTTTTACCCAGGCAAGCTCCACTGGAAGTGGTGGTGGTTTCAGGAGATTGTACAGCGGGTTGGTAGAATAATACAAACATTTTGGTAGTAAACGGGGTTTTTTTTTGAAAAAATTAAAAGAAAACATTTGGGATTAGAAAACCGCCCTGTTTTAAAACTTTTAGACAAGTGAAAAGGGTGGTCTGTTTTTTTTTGAATAGGGTTTTATTTAACTTAATAAAATTTTTTTGGTGCCCCGGACCAAAATAAAAAAAATTCGTGGTGATCCACTGAAAGTTTTAAAAGGATTTAAAGAATTTAAATGAAGGGTCTACCATGGCTTTTAAACCAAAAGGGAATACGATTTTTTGAAGTAAAAATATCCGGTTAGCTGATTTTTATTCTTTGAAAAATTTTGCATAAGATGGTTTCCCCCTCCCATGCTCCTATTGTGGCTGGGTTGGGATCAATAAATGAAAAATTTATGCAGGGGCGGATTTTTTTATTACACCCAATTGTGCCCCTTGTCCTGGTTTTTGAAGGACCCCAAAAATTTTTTGAATGGGGTTAAAACTATTGAGGGAAAAGGAGTACCCCTGGATCGGTGTGATTGGGTCTTTTTTTTGTGCATCCCGCAGGTCCGGTCTAATGCTGTGTCACATTTCTTGGAAAATTTTTAAATTTATTTATTTTTAGAGAATTTATGCTTAAATTTTACAGTACTTGCTGACCATAAATTTCTTTATTTTTAAAGGGGGGGTTTTTTTTCCTGCAAATGGGTGCTTCTATGGGGGCAAAATTTTTCTCCCTCTTTTGCTAACTCTTTGGGGTGGGGGTGGGGGGGTTTTTTTAATATTTTTCGAAATAATCCTTTGTTCGGACATCGTGTGTCGGGCGTAATGGATGATATTGTTATCCCTTTGGTCCGTGGTTCGTCGATGCCCCACTTTGCCCTACATCTAAATGATAATCTTGAATTTAAAATTTACAGTTAATTGGTATCAGGGATATGTGGCATTTTTGGAACCCCAACTCTGAAAATGAAAAAAAAAACTGTATAAAAAACCAAAATTCCCCCGTGTTACAAGCTTTTTTTGAAAAAAGAAATAAAAATAGGTTGAGGAAACACTATTTTGGACAAACTGTCCACCCCATTCATACAATAAAATCTTTTCAAAAAGGAGAAATATATCGGGCAAAAAGGAATTGGGTCCCCAAAAAATTGTTAGCGGAAGAAGATGCGGTATGTGAACTCTTTGGACCGGGGGGATCCGAAATGGATGCTTGATCGAGCAAAAAAAATAACAAAAATAAATCTAGGACCCCGATTTACATTCACAAAGGGTTATAAAAAAATCAAATGTTCCAATTTTGTTACCCTTTCAGTGAGGAATTCTTCAAAGTAAAATCCATTTTTAATAAATACTTACCTTTTTAGACAGGAATTACTTTGCGCCCCTTATTTTGGAAAAAGGGCAGATTTTGTAGTCGGAAATCTCCCAGTTTTTGGGAACCCTTTTGTCTCCCAGCCCAGTTCACATATTAAAAAAGATCAGAAACTTGGTTGGCCCGTCGCGGTTTTTTTTAAAAGTGCAAAACAAACTGCGCGTTTGCAAAATTTGCCCAAAAGTATAAAACAAAACAAAGGGAATTTGAGTGAAAAACCATACCCATAAAAAGTTTTTTAACTGTAAAAACGTCCTATGTGATATTGGGTTGGGTGTGTCCCCGTGTAAAAAAGTTTTTGGGTGCACTACAAGAAAATTAAAACCCAGAAGAGAACACATTAGGGTGTATGAATTTTAAAAAAAACAATCCTTCTAATGTGTCAAAAAAATTTCTATTATGGGCATGAGGGGATTAACATTCTTTAAATTTTCAGGTATCAAAGGGTTAAAAAAACAGTTAGAGGTGGAGATGCCTATTAAACAGAGAAGCTTTTTGGGTTTTGTGTTTTTTAAAAATTCCCCACCCCAATGGCCTCAATTTTTAGATGATTTGATATACTTTTTTTGAGGCAAAATAAAAATTGTGAAAGTTTTCTCCTTTTTGATGATATAAAGATTTTTTTCTTTTTTTGTTTTATTTTTATGTTGTTTAAAAAGTTTATTGAAGGATGACGTGGATATGGGCGGGGTAGATAAAAACCCCCTTAGTTGTATAATTTTGAAAAATGATTAAATCGTTGAGATCGAAAAAGCGTTGTTTGCCGTCCTTGCAAATGCCTGTCGTGTTGTGTCCCGTCCACCTTTTGATTTGGATTAAAAAGTGTTGAAAAATCGTTTTACCAAGGCCGGATCAATTCTATTTCAAAATTATCTTCAGGCGAGATCCGCACGGAGGGTGAGCGTTTTTTCCTTGTGTTTTCTCGTTCCATGACAGTTCAAGGCAGAGTGCGGAAATTTCACCATAGTCTCTCAGGGCGATCCCCCGGGTAGTTTGGGGGCTGTCTCAGCGGGGATGCACAGTGGTTCCTCGAAAAATTTCGGGAAATCACTGAGGAATGCGGGAAAATCCGCGTCCTGGATCGTTCCTGTCCCCCCGAGGTTAGCCCATGCCAGGACCCTTCCCGGGGAGGAGGCTGACTTGAAAGCCACCTTTTCCGTTCGGCAGGGAAACTGATCAGCCCTCAGCTCCACGTGCTAGAGCATTGGGTGATGAACCCCCTTTCAGAGTTTTCACTCGTCGAACTTAGCTGGGAGCGACAGCCGAAGCTTGGGACCCCTCAGGGCCACAGGAACCGTAGAGGCAGGGACAACCACTGGAGATGGGGAGGGTTGCTGCTGCTGGACGGTGACGAGTTGCTGCAACATGGAGGATAGCTGGGTAAGTTGCTGCGCCTGTTGACCGAGTTGCTGTGACTGGTGAGCAACAACGGTCGTCAGATCCGCCAGGCTGGGTAACGGCACCTTGGCGGGATCCATGGTCGGATCCTACTGTAACGTTCTGGAAGTGGATCCACTGGACCACCTCAGGCGATGGCGTAAGCCTGCACCAGTGGAATCTAAGTGGGTCCCGGTATTCACCAGAGCCCGCCGCAAAGCGGGATGGTCTTGCTGCGGCGGGAGTCCACCAGGTCACTACCACTGGTGGGGCTTGCCTGCGGTGGCGGCCAAGGTGAGGTACAGGATCGGCGGGCAGGCTCGTAGTCGGGGACAGGCAGGCGGTCAGGGCAGGCGCCTGTGGCTCGTGAACGTAGGCAGGCAGGAGGTCAGGGCAGGCAGCAAGGTTCGTGGTCGGTAAACGTAAGCTGGAGGATCGGTACACGGTAAGGCAAGACAAGAACACTCTGGGAAGCTTTCTCCACTGGAATATACACCAAGGATCTGGTGAGGGCTGCCAGGAAGAGGCCGGACTTAAATACGAGCAGTGCCTGGCAATTACCAATTACCGGCGCACTGTCCCTTTAAATTTCAAACTGCCGGCGCGTGCGCGCCATAGGGCCGGAGCCACGCGCCGGGAGACGGAGACAGACTGAGCGGGAGCGTGGCCGGATAAGTGGATGCCGTCAGGGACGGGGGAGTGAGCGGACCCCGAACCCGACGTGTGGGACGGGGCTCCGCTAGGTGCAGGAGCACAGACGCGCCTGCGACCCGGGACAGTGGTTGCAGGGGCGTCCGTGACAACTGTACATTACTTTATATAATTACATATTTACAGACCCTACCAGCGCTGCTGTTGTGTTGGCGCTGGTCTTCTGGAGGGGCGGGGCATGATTTGGTTTGGTGCGGCGTGGTGAGAGGCGTGTCCTGGTATGATGTAATTTGTTTGGGGGTGGTCAGAGGTGTGGCCTGATGTGATGTCACTTGTTTGGACGTGGCCAGAGGCGTGGCTAATGTGTCCCTATTTGCAATCTCTAAATGTTGGGAGGTATGGTGTTATTGGTAATGTTGGTTTTGGTATAGAGGGATTTGTTTGATAGCAGTATGTTGGTGATATGTATGGTGAGGTATTTGCCCCTTGTATTATCTACATTATCTAACTGCATGTCCCGGTAAATGTTCGTGGTCAGGGAGGGGACCGCATCCAAAAGTTTGCTTTGGGGCCCAGGCTTCTCTAGTTACGCCACTGGCTGCAGCAGTCTGCTGTGTCAAATGGATCAAGAATTGACTGAAATCTGATGTGTGTTGTACATTGAAAAGCAATGTAAAATCACACTGTACATTCTTAGAAGCGTGTTTGGGTCTGAAATACAGATCCAAATGCATCTAAAAACTAATCCAACACGCCGTGTGAACATCTCCTTAGTGAGGTGCATGCTGTGTTTGGTGGTCCGGTCGTGCCTCTCTACAGTACAGTGAGGTACTACATGTCCTGTACTGCTCTTACATTTATTAGTGAGGTGCATGCAGTGATTGGGGGTCTAGTAGCGCCTCTCTACAGTACAGTGAGGTACTACATGTCCTGTACTGCTCTTTACATATATTAGTGAGGTACATGCAGTGATTGGAGGTCTAGTAGCACCTCTCTACAGTACAGTGCAGTACTACATGTCCTGTACTGATCTTACATGTATTAATGAGGTACATGCAGTGATTGGTGTTCTAGTAGAGCCTCTCTACAATACAGTGGGGTAGGTACTACATGTCCTGTACTGCTTTTACATGTATTAGTGAGGTACATGCAGGGCCGGGACGACGGATAGGCAGAGGTAGACGATCGCCTAGGGCGCCTACCTCTGCCTGTCCCTTAGGGGCGCAGACAGGGGCCCCGAACCTTGCCGGGCTCAAGGCTGCTGCCATGGGCCTGAAGCGCCGGAGGTCCCAGTACGTGCATCCGCAGGACGCACATACAGCTGTGGGCTTCTGTGGAGCAGAGAGCAAGCGCTCCCTGCTCCACAGACAGTATCAGACCGCTACGGGTTCGACACCGCGCGGCCGCTGGGTCCTCATAGCGCTGAGGACCCGCCACGGCCCCGTGCACTCAGCTGGCAGCGGCGCGATGTAATGACCTCATCATGCCGCTGCCTGTCCTCGGGCGCACAGCGCGTCATAAGCTGTGCGCCCGAGGAGCTGCTGGAGGAGCGCGCGGCCGGAAAAGAAGAGGACAGAAGAGGAGTGCGCAGCTGGGAAGCAGGTAAGGTGAGTATTAATGTTGTTATTTTTACCTGTCTTAGTGCCCCTATAATGCCTGCCTGAGCCCCTATAATGCCGGCCTGAGCCCCCTATAATGCCGGCCTGAGCCCCTATAATGCCTGCCTGAGCCCCTATAATGCCGGCCTGAGCCCCAATAATGCCGGCATGTGCCCCTATAATGCCTGCCTGAGCCCCTATATGCCTGCCTGAGCCCCTATATGCCTGCCTGAACCCCTATATACTGCCTCAGTGCCCCTATATGCCTGCCTGAGCCCCTATATAACTGCCTGAGCCTCTATAACTATATACCTGCCTGTGTGCCCCTATATACCTGCCTGAGCCCCTATAGCTATATACCTGCCTGTGTGCCCTTATATACCTGCCTGAGCCTCTATAGCTATACACCTGCCTGAGAGTGCCCCTATATCAATATATCTGCCTGAGAGTGACCCTATATCTATATACCTGCCTGAGAGTGACCCTATATCTATATACCTGCCTGACTGAGGAGATATATATGTATACCTGCCTGACTGAGGGGCATATCTATATACCTGCCCTAATGATGGGGACCTATATATACCTGCCTAATTGAGGGGACATTATACCTGCCTAACTGAGGGACTTATATACCTATAATTAAGGAGATACTGGAAATGTGAGGATTCTAAGATATTTGTGTCCAAATCTGCAGGGAGGAGTATTAGCCGGGAGCAATCAGCATGGAGGTGTGAACCGGATGGAGAAGAAAAGGGAAAGTGAACGGCGCTGATCAGAAATTATGTCTCCTGTGAGTCACTAAATGTAACTGCAGTGTAATCACTTATATGTCTGCAGAGCATCTACATACAACTAGTTTCTACCACTATATGGTCACTGTATGGCGGTGGTATATGTATGGCGGTGGTATGGCAGGAAATCCACTATTGAAGTCTATGCAAAGCGCAGGACGTTTTTTGGAGCAATTTATGCAGACATCCACAGCCATTATAATGCTGTGCATTTCTGCAAAAAAAAAAAAAAAGGCTGTTTTTGAGGTGTTTCTGACATGCACTGGACAAAAAACTTAGTTTTTTGAACGGTTTTAGGATTTGGTTTTCAGTGAGTTTTTTTGTCCAATGCAGTGCAGAGCTAGCGTTACATGTATTAGTGAGGTACATGCAGTGCATACCTCCCAACTTTTAGAGATTGCCAAGAGGGACACATCAGGCCACGCCTCTAACCACACCCAAAAACATGACACCACACCAAGACACACCTCTAACCACGCCCAATCAGATACATGCCAACTTTTTAGACAGGCAAAAAGGGAGACATTTTCAGGATTGCTTTGTATCCAATGATGAAATATTTAGTAAATTGTTATGTAATATATAGAAAGGAAGCAATCAGATACTTTTTACAGCAAGTTAGTCAGTTTATTGATGCAAATCTGTTTCCTAAATGAAAAAGAGGGACATTTATAGAGCTAAGAGGGACAGAAGGACAAGGGTTAAAAATAGGGACTGTCCCTCCAAAATAGGGACAGTCGGGAGGTATGGCAGTGATTGGTGATCTAGTAGCACCTCTCTACAGTACAGTGCGGTACTACATGTCCTGTACTGCTCTTCCATGTATTAGTAAGGTGCATGCAGTGATTGGCGGTCTAGTAGTGCCTCTCTACAGTACAGTGTGGTAATACATGTCCTGTACTGCTCTTACATGTATTAGTGAGGTGCATGCAGTGATTGGTGATCTAGTAGCGCCTCTCTACAGTACAGTGTGGTACTACATGTCCTGTACTGCTCTTACATGTATTAGTGAGGTGCATGCAGTGATTGGGGGTCTAGAGCACCTTTCTACAGTACAGTGCGGTACTACATATCCTGTACTGCTCTTACATGTATTAGTGAGGTGCATGCAGTGATTGGGGGTCTAGTAGCGCCTCTCTACAGTACAGTGCGGTACTACATGTCCTGTACTGCTCTGACATGTATTAGTGAGGTGCATGCAGTGAGTGGATGTCTAGTAGTACCTCTACAGTACAGTGCGGTACTACATGTCCAGTACTGCTCTTACATGTATTAGTGAGGTGCATGCAGTGATTGGGGTTCTATAGCGCCTCTCTACAGTACAGTGTGGTACTACATGTCCTGTACTGCTCTTATATGTATTAGTGAGGTGCATGCAGTGATTGGGGGTCTAGTAGCGCCTCTCCATACTACAGTGCAGTAGTACATGTCCTGTACTGCCCTTACATTCATTAAGTCAGAAAGAGGGACTAATTGGGCCCCATGTATGAAAACTGTCTTGGTCTAAAACTCTTTGTTGCCCATAGCAACCATTCAGAGCGCCCCTTTCATTTTTCCAGAGCACTAAATGAGAGGGGTGTTCTGATTGGTTGCTATGGGCAACAAAGTGAGTATTAAACCTAGACCATGTTCACACATGTGGAAAACAGGGACTGGCGGCTTCGGTCAAAAAATAAGACAGTCCTTTCAAGAGAGGAACTGCTGAGATGTGGTATCATGTGACCCCCAGCAATGGTATAACCCTACCCCACAACTGAACGCTCAGCAGATGCCGTGTGCGCGGAGGATGCTGGGACAGTGAGGACACAACACGAACTACATCTCCCAGTTTTCCCCGCACAGTTGTTGACGTAAACACGCATGCGTTGTGTCATGTTGGGTCGCAGTTCTCTATCCAGAGCTGGTTCCATCCCGGCACCGGCTTGATGACGCCCTCCCCATAGACGTCGAGCCACTTCCGCTCTACGCACTTCCGCTGAGGCTCTCTATTGAGGACATGGACGCGCTGGGTCTGTTCGGGAGCGATGGAGAGTCTGAGAACGAGCAGAAAGGAGGAGGTAGGTATCGCGGAGGGGACCTCTGCACAGGTGGATCGGATGGGTTGTGGTGTGGACAGGCGCCTAGGGGTGAGTGTGTCCGTACAGGTGTTGTGTCCAGTACCTGCCTCATGGTGGCCACCCCCGGGCTGGCTGAAGTGCAGTGCTTCTCTAATGTGGGAGTTAAAGGGGGCGTCCACCTGATGGATCAGCGCCTCCAGTGAAGTAGAGAACAGCTGCATTCTCCTTCCTCCAGTTCCAGCCTGGCGTCTCCCCAGTCTTCACTTCTGACTGGAGACGGCGCCGCTGCGGAGGTCACTTGCACTACCTTGCATCACTGTTCAGAAGTGAGCAGCTCCGACCGGTGAGGAAAGTACAGGCCGGTGACCACCGCAACCATGACAACAGACTGGAGCTGGGGAGAGCAACTCCTCCATCTTACTGATTTGTCTGAGGTGGACACCCCCTTTAAATGAGTTGTCTGGGACTGACGGAAGCTGGCTGGGGTATGATTAGAAATAGAAGCCTACTCACCTCCATGACGCTCCCGGTCTGTCCCCTTGGCCGCCCCTTACATCCACAAAGCACAGTGCACGGCCATCGTTAACGTGATGTTGTGGCCTGTGATTGGCTGCACGGGGCGGCCAGCAGGACAGAACGAGAGCGTCACAGAGGTGAATAGGCTTCTATTTCTAATCATACCACAGAGGATCAGCCAGCTTTGTAAGTCCTGGAACACCCCTTTAAGGCTCCCTTACTATAACACTGGACTGTGCTAATGTTCGGCAGTACGGCGCTGTTCACACCAATCTGGTTTCCTGAAAAGGGTTCTCCAGTATTTTTAAAAATTAAATGAGTTATTGCTATCTAAGGGAAAAAAAATCAAACAAAAAACCTCCCACCTCTCTCTGTGCTTGGGTTACACTGCAGACTCTCATTTTCTTCTGGTCTCTGCTGCCACAGCTGCTGATTGGCTGCAGCGGTCACATGCCTCTGCTTGCATCACTGTTGGGAAGTGAACAGCTCTGATTGGTGATGTAAGGCAGTGACATGTGACCACTGCACCCAATCAGCAGCTGCAGCGGTTCATTTGGACACAAGAAAAAAGTGGAAGACCAGGGAGAGCCTGTGCTGAAAAGGAGAAGAGCAGGAGCTTCATTATTCTATTAGATACTGGACAACGCCTTTAAATTGATGCTGCTCTGCAGACAGCTGTTCCATCCCATCACCAGTGCAGAGTAGAACGCTAGGTGGACGGCTATGTCTGTACATATGCAGGTCATCTGCAAATAGAAGAAGTCCAGCATAACCTCGTGTCCAAAGATAAAAATGTTCCAAAACCTTATTGTAGATATGCTTTAAAATTCCAACATAGTTCTTATTGCAGCCTATGCAAAATTCTGTTGGATTTATAAAGCATATCTACAATAAAGTTTTGGAACATTTTTATCTTTGGACACGAGGTTATGCTGGACTTCTATTTGCATACGTTTCTATGAAGGTTTCTTCATGCCTGTCAAGATTGACCAGGTGAGCTGACTACTATATGTTTTTTCTGGTATGCAGGTCATCTGTACCATCCAGCCTGCACCAGTATCTCCTCATCAGAATTGGAGGGATGCTTTAACAGGGGATTTTTTTTAATAACGTTATACACGTACTGGTACTAAAATGCAAAAAGCCTGTCCACTTTAGTCCTCTATTCCAACACTGCCAACAGTCTGAACATCACTGCTGCAGTCTTCACATGACATTTCCTGACATCAATGTTCAGAAGTGAAGGGCACAATCCATGTGACCGCTGCAGCTGCTCTAAGGGCGACATTCTGACCGTCAGCAGCGGAAATAAACGGAAGACATGGGGAGATGCCGGACAGCGAAGGGGAGGATAAAGGTGCATTTGTGCAGCACCAGCTTAAATTGACTTTAAAAGATCCACCTAGAGAACCCCTAAAGTGTCCCTCCAATTATGGTCAGGCACCAAGAGATGCTAGTACATGCTGGATGGTATAGATGACACTAAAGGATAGGTCTATAGAATCCATCCATAGGTGCATATGGTTGGAGGTAGTCCCTGGCAGTGTAGATGTCCTTCCTCTGCCCACCATTAGGTAGACATTCAGAGGTGCCATATACTTTAGATCAGGCATCCTCAAACTGCGGCCCTCCAGCTGTTGGAAAACTACAACTCCCATCATTCACACTCTTATAGATTATATAAATGCATGATGGGAGTTGTAACTTCCCAACAGCTGGAGGGCCGCAGTTTGAGGATGCCTGCTTTAGACAGTAGTTTCATGACATAATCAACCTCGAGAGGTGCTGAGCTTTGGCTATAAGGCTATGTTCACACGGCTTAATTTCGGCGCCCATTTTGCCGCGTATTTGCGCTTTAATACGGGTGAGATGTGCGCTGAAATTATGGTAATCCATAGTTCTCATAGAGAACTATGGATTACACCTCCTTTCCCCGCTTGTACAATACAATCGTATTGTACGCGCGGGTAGATAAGTAACATTTCAATTATTTGCGGCGAATATGCGCCGCAAGTAATGAATGTCAATGGTACCATTATTCTGTACCAACTTATGGCCCCCCCAAAAAAAAAACCTTGGCCACTTCAGCTGCCCACATATGTAGGTAAATGTAGAGCTACTTGCATGTATTCTGATGCTGGTGATATGCCAATCTCTGATCTGAACTGTTTATGATTTCCACCTTTAGAGGACTCGGACTCTGGATCTGGCTCTGACTCAGAACCAAGGAACGTCGGCTCAGTGAGCAACGCTTCTGCAAGTGACAGTGAACGAGATGATGACGATGATGGACATTCTGCTTTAAAACCCAGCAACAGAGAACTATTCGGAGATGACAGTGAGGAAGAAGCTGGGTCCCAACACAGTGGTAGTTACAACCGATCGGAAAGGTCTGATAACCAGTCTGAAGGTAATGCCCACTCTGATCAGGAGGACAATGAGCAATCTGATGCTGAACAGCACAGTGGCTCTGAAAACTTTCAGGATGAAGATGATGACAGAGGACACCGATCTGACCACAGCAGCCACCACTCTGATGTGGAAGGGTCAGAAAAAGAAGCCCATTCTGAAGATGAAAAATGGGGCAGGGAGGATAAAAGTGACCTTTCTGATGATGAGGAGAAAATGCAGAACTCAGATGATGAAGCACAGCATTCAGATGATGAGAGAAACATGAGATCAGATGAAGAGATGCACAGGCAATCCGATGGAGAAGACCAGGAGAACCATCAGTACGATGAGGAGGATCGCAGACATCATTCAGATGAGGAGGACAACGAACAAAGACATTCTGATGATGAGAGACAGCATTCAGATGGCGAAGAACAGGATCATCGACGATCGGATGATGACGAGCCAAAGCTTCAGAATTCAGATGATGAACAGGAAAGACAGCGGTCAGATGACGAGCAGCAACATTCTGACGATGACGATCAGGAGCGACGGCATTCAGATGATGAACTTGACGGCCATCGCTCTGATGACGAGCGGCGACAGCATTCAGATGATGAACTTGACGGCCATCGCTCTGATGACGAGCGGCGACAGCATTCAGATGACGAACTTGACGGCCATCGCTCTGATGACGAGCGGCGACAGCATTCAGATGACGAACTTGACGGGCATCGCTCTGATGACGAGCGGCGACAACATTCAGATGACGAACTTGACGGCCATCGCTCTGACGACGAGCGGCGACAACATTCAGATGATGAACTTGACGGCCATCGCTCTGATGACGAGCGGCGACATCATTCAGATGACGAGCGGCGACATCATTCAGATGACGAGCGGCGACACCATTCAGATGACGAGCGGCGACACCATTCAGATGACGAGCGGCGACACCATTCAGATGACGAGCGGCGACGACATTCAGATGATGAACTTGACGGCCATCGCTCTGATGACGAGCGGCCCCGTTCAGATGGTGAAGAGCACAAATCAGGTTAGTTTGATTTCTGTATAATAGTGACTTATGTGAAGAACTTTGTAGTTGGGAAATTTATACATAATATTCAACATACTATTTCGTATTTTATAGTATCTGGAAAAGGCAGCGACAGTGAAGAAGAGATTGTGCGTCAGAGGCCTAAGAAGAAGAGGAGGCAGTCCGACTCGGATTTAGATAGCGATGGGGACGCGACTAAAGGTAGGGTCCTCTTCTAGAAGTATTGCTTTTCTGATTTTACATTAATGTGGTTTTGATTTAACTTTAAATATCATTGATACACTGTTTCCTATATTTTAGCAGTCATTCCTTAATTTATTATGATTTAGCAGTGCATAATAGTAGGTCAATTGCCCTTAGTAATATATAGTAATATATAGAAAAGTTATACTCTCCTTCCTCGGTCCCCAGTTCCAGTGTTACGTCTCTCCGTTCTTCTGTTGACATGCCATCACTTCCAATCGGGGACGTCACTGCTGCCGCAGTCACATGCCTCTACTTACATAACCATTCAGAGCTGTTCCCTTCCGAATGGGGATGTAAGTTAGTGGCACGTGACTGCTGCAGCCAACAGCAGCTGCAATGGTGACGTCCTCTTTCGAAAGTGATGACATGTCAGCAGAAGACCAGCAATGCTGGAACCAGATACCAGAGGAAGGTGGGTGTAACTTTTTTTTCTTTACTGGAAACCCGAGACTTATAGAAATGCTTTTTTATATAAGGTGGACATCCCCTTTAATTTCCTCATGGCTATCCTGTCATGCCATTACCAGACTATAGGCTGTTTTTTGGACAACTTGTGCCATACAGAGGATCCTTCAATCTGTCAAGTAGATATAAATTCTCCAACCACCCTGCATTCAGATCTTGATGCTTGCTATAACCTATATTGATACCTGACATACCAATATTACAAAGTGTCACTGTAACAAAACCACCCAGGTCCTGTAGAAACAGTGGCACACCACACCAAGTTGTCATACAATTGTCGATTTAAAAATTATGTCTGTAGACAGAGCCACGTAAGACTACAAGAAACATGGTGTAGGCCATAGGAGTACATGTAATAAAACATGCAATAAATGTATCATACATATGGAAATTCAAGATCCAAAAAATATATATACACAGTTGAGTCAAATTGTTATGGCCACCAGCTTATATCTAAAATAACCTCCGTGTACAACATGAACACAAGCTATCTGGACCATGCTGACTGAAGTGCATCCCACAGTTGCTTGAGGATGAGTGGGGGAAGATCCATAGAGCAAACACAATGAACATAGTGGTACCAGATGCTCAATTGGGTGAAGTTTAGCGATTTAGGGAGTCAGGGTAGCACCCATCAGACATTTCTAGTCATGTGATATGGCTCATTATCTTGCTGGAAGATCCTATCTGCTGTGGAGAAGACAGTCAGCATGTATTGGTGTATGTGGTCTGCAAGGATAGGTTCATAGTCAAATTGGTGCTTTCCACTTGGATAAGTGATCCCAGGGAATGCCATGAAAACATTCCCAATACCGTAATGGTGCCACCACCAACTTGTGTTCTTCCAGCACTGGTTGCAGGGTGTTTGGTCTCTGTTTCTTGTCTAACATCCTTTTGATGAAGCAGGGAAACTTGACTTCTCGGAGAAGGCAACCTTTTGCCAGTCACTGGAGGCCAAATTCTTATATGATAATGAAAATTTAAATCCTTTTTGCCAATGCAACTTCGTTATCAGCAGTGCAGTGACTGTACATCTGCTTTGGAGCCCCATATGCAGTAGGTTTGAAATGTTCTATTAGATACACCTCTGATAGCTCCCTTGTTCTTTGGTCAGTGAGCTGCTCCACTATAGTGTGTCAGTCCACCCTCGTGTACTTTTGTACTAGATGGTAAACACCTACATCAGGGGCACACTTCCTGTTTATTCTCAGAGGTGCCATTTTTCCCACACTTTTACCACAACAGCGAATTGTTCACAAACTGGCCCTCAGCCGATAATATATATATATTTTTTTTTTATAAAGCAATTGTAATAAATTGCCCCTTTTGCCCATGACAGCAGTGAGGGCTATGCGTGCTAACGGCCTGAGGCCTTATATACCAACCAAACCAGCACATGATTTCCTTTAGGACTATGCGATGCCAACGTGGAAAGTAGAAACTGGTCATAATAAATTTATAGCGTAAGTGCATGAATAATTAAAAACTGAGGTCACTGTGTACACATAGAAAATAAGGACGTTCTATCTATAAATACTGAGAAGTATGATCCGGTTTTACCATTAGAGATGCATCTCATTTTATGTCTGTATGTTATTCACTTAGGGGGAACATGTATGAAAACTCTCTTGGTCTAAGACTTTTCTTGTTGCCCATAGCAACCAATCAGGATTCCCCTTTCATTTCTTCAGAGCACTGTATGAAATGAAAGGGGAACGCTGACTGGTTGCTATGGGCGACAAGAAAAGTCTTAGACCTAGACCATTTTCATACATGTCCTCCTTAGTACACCTTTATGGTATACACCATGTTTGTGGTTCGACCTATGTGGGTCTGTCTTTTGGCATGCTTTCAATGTTGTATGTGGCATATGTAGTAATAATTTATGACAACTTGGTGTCCCACTGTTTTACGTAGGACTTCAGATCAGACCACATGCAGTTTCTTGAGTTTATAGTGATTCAGCATTCTTTGGGGATGAGATCTGTAAGGGTATGTTCACACGTTGCACTGCGGCGCATACAGTACGCGCCGCAATACATTGTGTCTTTCGGGAGCACGCGCACTCTCGCGGCACGGGGGGCGGCAGCCTGCCGACCCCATTGACAGCCGCAAGTAATTGACATGTCACTCATCTTCCCAGGCGTACAATACGATCATATTGTACGAGCAGGGAGAGGAGGCGTAATCCATAGTTCTCTATGAGAACTATGGATTACCGTAATTGTAGCCTTAGGGTATGTTCACACGAGGTAATTTTGGCGCGTATTTGCGCTCTAATGCCGTGTTCACACGGCTTATTCCCGACGGATTTGTGCGCCGTATTGAGCGCACAAATCCGCTGTGAATAAGGGGTGGGACGGGGCCGGAGCGCGGCGGGGGCGCTGCTCCCCGGCCCCATAGACAATGCATTGTTTACGGCGCGTCCGCGCCGTAAATAATGTGCATGTCACTTTCTCCCCCCGCGGCGGATTTGCCAGCGGGGAGGAGCGACGGAATCCACTGTTCTCTATGAGAGCAGTGGATTACCGTAATGACTCCGACGGATTGGCGCCGTATTGAAGCGCAAATCTGGCGCGGAATACGGCGCCAATCCGTTGGCAAATAAGCCGTGTGAACGGGGCCTTATACGAGCGAGATGCGCGCCAAAATTAGCTTGTGTGAACATACCCTAAGGCTGCATTGAAATGAACAGAATGTTTTTTTTTTTTTTTCCAAGCTTTTGTATATATTTCCTGTTTATACTACCACATGTATCTAATGATTTACATCTATCTATGTTGCATGAAATTCCATATTTAATGTAATTATGTTTTTTTTTTTTTATTATTAATAGAGGGGAAAAAAGGTGCCTCTGACTTGTTCGGAGATGCAGATGATATTTCTTCAGACAGCGATGGTGGAGAGAAGCCTCCAACTCCAGGCCAGCCAATGGTATGTACTTAGAGAGTTTGACTCCCAGGCCATCTCATCCATTGATCTTTTATTTTTTTGCCTTCGCGATTTTCCTAGTATTTGTCTGTCGATTTGTACCCGTGTCAAACTCATCAGATCTATTCTTCTAATATGTACTCCTTATTACAGCAGCCCTTAAAGGGGTTGTCTCACTACATTGATTCATCTTACCTCAGTCCTGTTTTCTTGGTTTCACTTTGAATTCAGGGGCGTGTTTACTGGCTTCTACTAGGCTGCAGTAGAAACCAGGTCTGTAACTATAGTCACCAGTGCTGGCAGCCTATCAGGAGAGATCAAACAGGTCTGTAGCTGTAGTGGCCTGAGGAGCTGAGGCATATCTCAGAATAGGTAGGAGACTGCTAATGGACACATATTGCAAAGTGACTTGTTTTTGCAAGATCTTTAACATAAAAAGCAATCCTTGTAGTGAGACAACCCCTTTAAAATGGCCATACCCAAAATAGCTGTTAGACAAAATGCTATTGTGTCCTATTCTCTATAAACCTATATGCATGTTTCAGCCAACCTTTTATGTTTATTAGGCAGAATAAGACAAGCTGCTGCCAGACATCTGACAAAACAGATCGATAGTGTTGAAATCCATATATTTGACGGTGGATGACAGTGGGGAGTCCTTCATATACATTCAATAACAGATCTCATTAATATGCATTATCAGCTTGAAAATGTGCCTATACGTGTATATGTCATCATAGAATATACTGATTTATTGGTAAATGAAATATTAAGATGTATTGGAACTGCCGCAGAAGGAAAGGAGAGTAGTTGCCAAGGGCAAGCAGTTGGGTTGCTGCTTTTAATTCTAAAAACTATGGAATAAAGAAATCTACTGATACATAGTAGTTAATATAAAGTAAGTCCAGGAATTTTAGCCAGCTTGAGATTTCTATTACATGTATGTCACATGACTGTATTGTCACGTATAGCTGTGCACAAAATGTAATAGTGGGGTGCATATAATTGTCATACATTGCATCAGGCGAAATGATTTACCAAGATCTTTCATAATGCTGCAGGATGAAGATGGAATGGACCAAAATCAGCCCGAGGAAGAACCTGTACCTGAGACCAGAATAGAAGTAGAGATCCCTAAAGTGAACACAGACCTTGGAAATGACCTGTATTTTGTGAAGCTTCCTAACTTTCTTAGTGTTGAGCCCAGGTAAGTTCAGAAGTACTGTATTAAGACTGTAATTGCTCACCTTAATCCTTGTGTCCAGTGAAGCTTCCAACTTAATTTTGTTTTAACCACACACGGCCATTTTCTTTGGGTGGAGCTGGTTGACTTGTAGGAGTTGTCTACACAGAACAGCCCTTGCCTATACTCATTATAACTGGGCTTTCCCACAAAAGGCAGTTATCACTTATGCAGAGCAGTGGGACCCCACGATTACTAAAATGGGGGGCCTGAAATAGCCATGCATAAGTGACTACTATGTCATTAAAACTCCTCGCAGCAGTCATACATGAAGAAGAATTTGAGTTCCCCCTTCCCCATTCAAGTGATAGTAGGGGCTCCAATATTAAGGTGCTAGCAACCATCTATATATAATCTACCCTGAGTATAGGTGATAAATGTATTTTCAGGGAAAACCCCCTTAGCCCCTTCCTTGCTGAGGGACTTGCCTCATCAAAATGGGCATTCATGTAATGCATGCATAGCTCACGTTTATTTGAACGATAGCCACTCTAATAGAGCAGATCTTTCTAACTCTTACTAGGGTTTCCCAAGTGGGTGACTCTTCTATGATGGCCATATGCCTTAAAGGGGTTGTCTCACTACATTGATTCATCTTACATTAGTCCTGTTTTGTCGGTTTAATTTTTGAATTCGGGGCGGGTTTACTGTCTTCTACTGACCTGCAGTAAGGGGCTGCTGAGGACACCAGGTCTGTAGCTATAGCGACCAGCGCTGGCAGCCTGTCAGGAGAGATTGAACAGGTCTGTAGCTATAGTGACCTGAGGGGCTGCTGCAGCCCATACAAGAGGAGATATCTCAGAATAGGTAGGATACTGTTAATGGACATATATTGCAAAGTGACTTATTTTTGCAAGTTCTTCAACATAAAAAGCAATCCTTGTAGTGAGACAACCCCTTTAATGGGGGATATAGACAGGGAGTGTCTTTGAGACAACTCCATTAAGAGGAGTGCGAAGGCCCTGTGTGGGTGGGGGGAGAGCTCTTGCTTTTAGCAGCCAGGGGACCCCAACAACCGGCTTACATCTTAAGAGTTGTCCAGAAAATTGGGGTAAGGGTCAGTCCACACGGTACGGTTTTTGGTCAGATTTTCAGCTGGTTTTTGGATTTGAAAACAAACTGTCAACCTTCCACACTTTTTTGGATCCTCTGCCGGATGTTCCGAAAAGCTTTCAACATGCACAATCTTTCGCCCAGTTTTCGGGCAGGTGATTTGCATTTCAGTGATTTGAAGGGGATGGCGAATCCACAAACCGCGGATAGAACCGTCCCCCGAAGCCATTCAAAAGACAACAAAATACCTGCTGGATTCTTAAAGGGGTTGTCTCACTACATTGATTCATCTGGTTTTCTTGATTTCACTTTGAATTCAGGGGCGTGTTTACTGGCTTCCACTAGACTGGAGTAGAAGCCAGGTCTGTAGCTATAACAACCAGTGCTGGCAGCCTATCAGGATAGATCAAACAGGTCTGTAGCTATAGCGATCTGAGGAGCTGATGCAGCCCATACAAGAGGGGATATCTCAGAATATGTAGGACACTGTTAATGGACATATATTGGAAAGTGACTTGTTTTTTCAAGATATTTAACATAAAAAGCAGCAATTCTTGTAGTGAGACAACCCCTTTAAGACAGAATCTGACCAGTATTTTGTCACTGCTGTGTGGATGCGCCCTGAGTGAGGAACACAACTTCATTTCTCAATGTGCATTTGGATTATAAGAAGCTAAAGTATTCATGTTTCATGCATATTCGTGTAGTTGTAGTGGAGAAAAGGTGTTACATGATTTTTATAGAATGACCTAATCAGGTTATTAACTTAAATTTGTCACATTTTTAGTGTTCCTGAGTGACTGTAATTTTTATTTTACTGTGATTTCTAATATATGTGTTCATCTTTAGACCCTTTGATCCACAATATTATGAAGATGAGTTTGAAGATGAAGAAATGTTGGATGAAGAAGGCAGAACTAGGCTAAAGTTGAAGGTATGTTTTTATTCATTCGGTTTGTTTTTGCTTTATTTTGATCTTGATCTACTTGGCATATTTTAATTACAATACTAGAAAAAAATATCACTTGACAAAATAGATTAAGTAAAGTTTTAAATAAGGGATATATTATTACGCATCTGCACAGATAATACACATATCTTTGGTGGCTATATGCTATGGGTATCCAAAGGACTCGAGTTATACTGGTGAGATGGTAGTGATTTAATAAAATGATTCTGGTGAATGGATCCATACCCTATTACTAAAATTCACCTATCATTAGATCATCAGTTATGAAGTGTGCATATTATTTCTAATTGGCAAGGGGAAAAAAATCATTGCACTCTTTGACTGCTCTACCTCTTTGTAGACCTGGTGTCACATGGTCATCTGTCCACGTCAGAAAGAATGTATGTCATCCCAGACCCACAAAAAAATCATCTAGGTTCCCTATGATATACAGGATTTCAATCACTAGAGGTCCAAAGCTTCTCTTCCATCTTTTAAAGTAATTGATGCCATTTAGTTACATTTCCTTTTTGTATGAAAAACATTAGGAAGTCATAGCATGTGTTCACCATTATGCTATGTTCACACGGGTTAACTGCGGGACGTAATTACGCCCCGCAGTTAGGCCGTGTTCACACGGCTTATTCCCGACGGATTTATGAGCCGTATTGAGCTCACAAATCCGCCGTGAATAAGGGGCGGGACGGGGGCGCCGCTCCTGGCCCCATAGACAATGCATTGTTTACGGCACATACGCGCCGTAAATAATGTGCATGTCACTTTCTCCCCCCGCGGCGGATTTGCCGAGCGGGGAGGAGCGACGGAATCCACTGTTCTCTATGAGAGCAGTGGATTACCGTAATTACTCCGACGGATTGGCGCCGTACTGCAGCGCAAATCCGGCGCGGAGTACGCCGCCAATCCGTGCCCAAATAAGCCGTGTGAACGAGGCCTAACGCCGTGTGGCCAGGGGCGGGAGCGGGGGAGCGAGCAGCGGGACGGCACTTCGCCGGCCCATAGACAATCATTGCTAGCGGCGCGTATACGCCGCTAGAAAATGTCCTGTCAATTATCTCCCCCCTCGGCGTATTCGCCGAGCAGGGAGAGGAGACGTAATCCAAGTTCTCTATGAGAACTGTGGATGACCGTAATGAATGGGCCGTTTTCAGCCCGTAATTTGCGCACTTCGGCGAGTAATTACGGACCGAAATACGGCCCATTTTAAGCCGTGTGAACATGGCCTTAGAATTCATGCATGTGCAAAGTGAAGGCCAGCTGTTCCCCACTCTAGTCAGTAGGTGTTTCTGATTCTGACAGTGGAGGTTTGTACTGCGATGTCCATATTCTTTTTACTATCTGATTTGAACCGGTTCACACTTGAGCAGAGCCTGTTAAATGTCCAGACATACTGGACAACTAGGTCAATAAGGCGGTGCCAAAGACCGTTTATTCAGAAGGAAATTGAGATACTCCAGATTTTTTTGGTTAAAACTTTCCATAACATGGAGCAAAAGAATTGATTGGATGGTAATGGTGGATACTTTTAACAATTGCTATGATATCCTCTTCTTTTTTTTTTTTTTTTATAAGAACAAGGAATGTCTGTGTCAAATTTCACTAAATTACATCAATTACCTTAAAAGTTTTAAGGAAAACTATGCGAGAGAAATGCTTTTGCATGTTGTCATTACTCAGTAAATTGCCAATGATCCATGATCTTCATATCTGGTGCAGTGCAAACAGCTGAATGGGACAATGATAAAATGTACACACAGTCCTCTGTCTATGCACCCTGCTGCTTTTAAGATAGGAAGAGTATATAGCAATTGTGGAACTTCAACTGGTGATAAACGAGAAGATCTTCTTTGGTGCCTTTGCCTCCTTTATTTCATCAGAAGACTGATTTATAAAGTGAATCTATCGCCAATTTTTCTTTTTTACTTATTAAATCAAGCCCCTGATCCATATGCTTTTCCTCTGTCGTTTTTATTTCCTGATTGTAGATTTCTCAATTCGGCCGTCTATATATGATTGTGGGGAAGACATTCTTGCTTGCACTGCTTTAACAGCAGTCAGAGAGATACTTTACAGCAGCTTCATGCACATAGGATTCTTAAGACAGTTTCTGTCCCATAGACGTCTATAGGATAGTTTTCACTGTGAAGGGAGGAGAGAGGGGGAGCTGTGACCGTCTCCTCTTGTGACTGGTGGATTCTGTGTTATCTGTACACAATGGTGTCTCCTTTCAGTGTGACCCTGCTTTTACTGATAATGAGCACACTGCTGAAAAGCTCTCTAAACAGAACAGGAAGTGTCAGACGATTATTAGGCCTAGTGGCCAAAGTGAAAACTGCAGGACTTAAGAATTATTTAAAAAAATACTGAAAGTGATCAGGAAAATGAAGAAAACATAACCAAAAATTCCTAAAAAATGTGTTTAACATAAAAATGTGAGTTAAACAATAAGTCATTTTTTGATGACACATTCCCTTTAAGGCAGCATGTCTCTGATGTTAACTAGTGTGTTTTCTTTTGTCCTGCAAATAGGTAGAAAATACCATCAGGTGGAGAACACGCAGAGACGAGGAAGGAAATGACGTTAAGGAGAGTAATGCCCGTATTGTTAAATGGTCTGATGGCAGGTAAGGGTCAGAACCGTTTCTCTCAACTGCCTTCGCTTCAGGACTCGTCTTTTACATCGTGTCTATCGTTTTTCTTGCAGTATGTCCTTACACTTGGGTAATGAGGTATTTGATGTGTACAAAGCTCCATTACAAGGAGATCACAACCATCTCTTTATCAGACAAGGAACAGGTCTACAAGGTCAAGCTGTATTCAAAACCAAGCTGACATTCAGGTAAGGTGTTTTTTTTTTCTCCATATTTCCCATCTTTCTTCAGTCAATGTTTTGGTGGTATTGACAGACCTGACTTCACAATGGGGCTCTTATTTGGAAATTGCATTGCTTTATTTCAACATAGTTGGAGACCGGGTTTTGGGGGATTAAACCGTTACATCGCTGTTGTGTGAGCTATAAAGAAAAAAAAAACATCTATAGAAAAGCATACCACTACAGTACTACACCTATTGGCTAGAACCTTAAAACCAACAAGTGAACAAATTGCTGGAAACATTAATGCTGGCTACGATAGAAATGTATCCGTGTATTGCAGTCTTTTGTACAGGCCAGTCAGAGTGCCCAATCTGTCCACCACTGAAAGTGCCCACAGTGGGCACATGAGCATCAAAACTGGACTGTAGAGCAATGAGGGAACGTGATCGATCTAGTCTGATGAACCATCATTTTATTTTACATTAGCACAAGTGCACATGCTTTGCTTAGCTGTTAGATACCATTATCATGTGTTATATTAAGAAGACAAGCCAGGAAAGGCAGTGAAATACTCTAGCACAGGGGTCCCCAACTCCAGTCCTCAAGGCCCACCAGCAGGTCATGTTTTCTGGCTTTCCTTAGCATTGCACAGGAGATTTCACTATTATCAGTGCATTCTGTGGGAGATCCTGAGAACATCACCTGTTGGTGGGCCACGAGGACTGGAGTTGGGGAACACTGCTCTAGACAATATTCTTTGGGTCCTAGCATGGATGTGATTGTTACTTTGACACCTACTTAACAGGTGCACTCCTTCATGGCAGCAGTATTCCCTGATGACTAGCCGCTTTCAGCAGCATGTTGTGTCCTGGCACAGTACAAAGATTGTTCAGGAACGGTTTGTGAAACATGAAAAAGAGTTCAAGGCGTTGACTTGGCCCTTCAGTTTTTCTGATGTCAGATTGCGCATTTGTGATGGGTGCTTTAAAAACAAGTCCAATTCATGGAGGCTCCACTTTAAAACCCATAAGATGATTGGGGTAGATACCTCAGGACACCTTCAGATCATTTTGTGACGTTCATGTCTCAACATGTCAGAGCTGTTTTTGCAGTATGAGGGGCATCTAGATGTTATTAAGCAGGTGGTTTTCATGAATGGCTGATCACTGTTTATTGATTTGTGTGAATAATCAGATATAAGCTAACAAATAGAATAATTTTCATTTTTGTGTATTTGGTAGAGTGTGGGTGTGGAAATCTTGATAGGAAACATGGTCTGTTTTGAGCTGTTATAAGGCAACTATAGTTTTGCATGTTTTCTGTACTTTACCGTCAGGTTCATTTATAGACCTATGTGTGAGGCAGAAGAAAACCCATCTTGGCCTGCTTCATTGCATCGTCTACGTTCATAGCTTTTCTCCCCTAAAAGTATTGCTTCTAGGCCATAATAATGCCATACACATGGCACCTAGCAAAGCATTGTATTGCTGTGGCATTGAAATCCAAGCTCTGTGTGCTACCGTACAGCCATGCGATGTGCATGATGCCTCATGAAGGTCTTGACAAATTTCAGGAGTAACATACCTTTTAGGCATTCTCTTGGTTATCAGTTCACCTATTGTAGTCCTGATCCTGCTTTACTGGAAGGAACACGACACAGTTTAGCCAAACTTGAAGAGGTGATTGCTCAGGAAGGGAGAGGAGAGCTAGCTTCAAGGACACATACTGTAACATCATGTCTCTCGGGAAATAGAAATTATTTGTACGGTAACATGAATAAATATACTAATACATTTAGAAATTTGTTACTGAGAAATAACTGTTTTTGATATGTTTAAGAGTTGATATTATCTGGCTCCTGCTAATGAAAAGAGCCTATTCCTTTTATAAGGTGTATTGATAGACTGCAAAGTCAGATATTTTTTAGAATTACTGTTAGTAGATATGGCTTGGCTATGACAACGTGCTGTAATATATATATTTGTATTTGCCCTCAGGCCTCATTCCACAGACAGTGCTACTCACAGGAAGATGACTCTGTCCCTTGCAGACAGATGTTCAAAGACTCAAAAGATCAGGATTCTTCCAATGGCAGGACGTGATCCAGAGTCTCAGAGAACAGAAATGATTAAGGTAAAATAATTAATATTTTTAGTTATAAATAACATTTAGTGTAATAAGAACATAGAAACATAAGAAATGGAGTTTTTCATTAAAGAGGTAGTCTAGCAGAACAAAAATAATCTGAAATGGAGGCAGGCTGAGTGTAAAAAAAAAAAAAATTCCTCCTTGGTCCCCTGCTGCTTCTGTTCCAGAGCTCTTTAGTGATCCATTCCACTTCACTTCCGGGTTCTTGTCCTAACTAGCAGGAGAGACTTGCGCTCCATTGTAAGCAAATGGAGTGGAAGCCTATCCTGAATGTTGGAACAAGACCTGAAAGTAAAGAGAAGTGGTCGCTGGAAAAGCATAAGGAAGTTAACTTTTTTACAGATGGCCGTGTCAGAATCTATTTTTTGTATGACAACCCTGTAATCTATGTTTATGGTTATATTTGTAAAGAGAAGTGCCATTCAGCCAAGTACAGATTTTCATTAGTCTATAATGGAACCAAGAAAGATTTGTTTTTCAGATGTTTTACAAAAGAAAAATTCTGCTGTTAAACACATTAAATGCTGCAGCATCTAAATGAATGAGAAATGGTGCCATGGGGTACCGATCATTTAAAATGGCGGCTGGAAGCCTTATGAAGGCTTCAATTGCTGCCATGTCTCCCGTTTTACTACTTCCTGCCACAGGCAGGAAGTGATATAACCGCCATCTTTTGTTCACCCGTCTGCATTGTTTTAAAGTGTTAAAAAAAATGAAAAATATTAACGTTCAAATCACCCCATTTTTGTCATTTTTACAAATAAAAAAAATTGAATTACACATAATTGGTATCGCCTCATTCGTGAAAGTCCGAACAGTTAAAATATAACATCATTTATCCTGTAAGCTAAACATCATATGAAAAAAATTCAAAAACCAAAATTGCGGTTTTTGGTCATTTCACATCCCCTAGAAATTGGATAATGTGATCGGAAAGCCACAGCTATCCCAAAATGGTACCAATAAAAAATACACTGCAGCCCTAACACAGGTCCTTAGGTAGAAGTACAAAAAAGTTATCGGTCACAGAAAATGGAGCAGCGGGGCAAATTTAAAAAATGCCAAATTTTACGGTACTATAGCATAATATGGGGGAGCCCACATTTTGGTCATGCACTCCTCCCACCCACATGGACTGTTTAAAATCCGAGTAGAATGTAGCTGTGACCTTCACTCCCTGAAAATATGGAGGTCTGAACAGACACCAAGCGAGGTAAAATGTCCGAGTAGGTCCTCATCTGAACTGAGGTAACCATGTTGCGGTGGATGGGCTCTTGCAGTTTTGATCAATAATGTGCATTAGAGTGGTTGTCTCACTACATCCATCTTACCTCAGTTCTGTTTTCAGTTTCATTTTTGAATTCAGGGGTGTGTTTACTGGCTGCTACTGGCCTGCATTGACGAGCTGCTGAGGACACCAGGTCTGTAGCTATAGCGACCTGAGGAGCTGATGCAGCCCATACATGAGGGGATATAAAGAAATAGGAAGGACACGATTAATGGACATATATTGCAAAGTGACTTGTTTTTGCAAGATCTTTAACATGAAAAGCAATCCTTGTAGTGAGACAACCCCTTTAAGGACCGCAAATGTTCATGTATCCAAAAAGTAGCAGAAATGCATTTTCGAATGGTTGCTATATTCACTATGACTGTTTCTTAGCGTTCGTAGACTGCTGCCGATATTTTGTTGTTTGCATTGCTTTGCTGCCACACTAGTGTGCACCTACATAATTTTCTTCAAAATTGTTTTTGGATATGTTTAATTTTTATTTTTAGATCGTTAAAAAGTACATAAGAAGCACTATGTAGATGGAAAAATAAAAAAAAGTTAGGAGGGAAAAAATCTTAGACAAATAGGATGCACGAACCAGCTTGGAGGATCCAAAGGCAAATATAAATGCAGTCCGGGCTTGGTAAAAGTGTATACGTTCACATTTTATTTCTTCATTTAAAAATCATAACAAAAACTTCACACGAGAGACCTCCAGAGTAAACTAATGTTGTAAGCTTACAAACACCAACGCGTTTCAGATCACGTAACCCTTACTCATGGCTCCAAAAACTTACAGCCATATTATTATGATCGGCGGTCAGGAAGAGGTTAAGGCAAGTATAGCTCTGTAGATTCTGTGCGATTCTTTCCATCTAACATACCAGATCCACTAATGGAAATAGCAGAACAGAAATGTGAACTGAACTTAAACTGTCGATTATAGCAAAATCAATTTCTTTGGACTATAGCTCAAAATAGCAGTGTTGCATTACCATCCTTTTCTCGTACAGAAAGAAGAGGAGAGACTGAGAGCATCGATCCGCAGAGAGTCCCAGCAGCGTAGAATCAAGGAAAAGCAGCATCAACGTGGTTTGAGTGCAAATTACCTGGAGCCTGATCGCTATGATGATGATGACGAAGGAGAAGAGTCAATAAGCTTGGCAGCCATTAAGAACAGATATAAAGGAGGGAGAGGTAAACATTGTGCAGCCTTATCTGTCTCCTAGAGGTTTTTGTGGGTGTCTTTTTCTACATGTCCACCAGGAGGTGCATTATAGTGTTATATATACACTTGCTTCCTACCTTAAAATTAAAATTCAGTTTGGTGCAGTATTTTCCAGTTTGTGGCGTAATACGGACATACAATTGCTGTTTTATTTCTGTTGAATTATATAATTGTGGAATTCCATTAAGTCTTCACATGACGTTTTACAGAGGAAAGAGCCCGTATCTACTCATCGGACAGTGATGAAGGTTCAGATGATGACAAAGCTCAGAGGCTACTTAAAGCAAAGAAACTGAACAGCGATGAGGAGGTGAGTCTGTTTTTACAAGCTTTCTTCTTTACTTTCTAACCTATACAAGCCATTGTCTGTTTTTATGGTTTCTGCCTCTTTTTTTTATATTTAATCAATTTTTAGCTATGCTTACATTGGCGTCTCGATTATTGCAGCACTTTACAGAGAATATAATGATTCCCATATGTCCCAGCCTTGTTGGAGACTATAAATTAGTTTCAACTGCACACACTAACCCACCGGTAACTGCAAACTGTCCGATTGTGTATAATATTTTCAGTAGAAACTTTCACATTGAGGGATTGTCCAGCCGGATAGAAAGTTGTTTTAATGTGGTTGATATCGAAACTGATTACACTTACTAATATAATTAAAGTATGGTAGCTGCCCCAGTGTCCAGCTATTAGAACCGGTCATGCTTTATTCTGTGTTTATCCAACACAGAATGATTGTATGTGGATAACAATGTATTTGAGGGGGGTGGCAGTGTGAGTCGCTTAAATAGCTAAGCCTACCCCTTCTCTATTTCTGCAACAGCCATAATCAAAAAGATGGCTGGCTTAGCTATTGGCTATAATAAACACATTCCCTTGGATTTGACTTCTTTTTATGCACCTTGATTGGTCTCTGTGAGCTCTCCAATCCTCACATATCTATACAATAGTAGCAATGACCAAACCAATATTCGATTTAGCTTCTTTAATCTCTTATATGATTATAAAACATAGACAGCATGTTGAAATGCATATACAAAAGGTGCAATACTTCAAGCAAGAAAAAGCTTAGTCTTCGGAACGTCGCACAGCTATGTGGACAGCTCTGAGCCTCCAGCTATTCGTCTACTATCTTTTTAGGACTTTTTGAAAGGATGGACTACACTGTTGCATGATAAGTATTGCACCTTTTGTATATGCATTTTAAGACGCTATTTTTTTATAATCATATAAGAGATTAAAGAAGCTAAAACGAATATTAGTTTGGTCATTGCTACTATTGTATGGCTTAGCTATTGGGCCAAGCTACATAGCCAGCCCCCTTCAAGCACTTCAGTGGTCACAAAATGGGACAGGGAAGCTCTGTTTTCTGTGTTAGGGTATGTTCACATGGCGTGTTGGATCCAGTTTTGTATCCGTTTTTGAATGCATGTTTGGATCCATGTTTTGGACCCTAAGCGAACCCAAATACGCATCTAACAATGTGCAGTGTGATTTTACATTGTTTTCCATGTAAACCAAGCATCGGCGTTCAGACGAATGATGCCTTTTTCTGATGCGTCTTTCGGATCCGTTCAAAGAATTGTCATATTAACCCGAAAGATGCAGCAAGCACCCTATTTAAAACTATCAATCAGCGAAAATGCAGCCAAACACGGATGCGATTTACACAGCGCTTTTAGATGTGTTTTTTTGGAACCAAAACGGATCCAAAAAATGGATCCAGCATGCCGTGTGAACATATCCTAACAATGACACCAAAATTATACTGGCGCTAATAAGACATCAGAGCAGCTGTCATACTGAAAGTGTCTTGGATAGGCAGTAGTATCTGGCTGCGCAGCACCTTTAATCAGGGATGTGCTGGGGCTGTGCTCCAGGCATGGCTTTAGAAAATGAGCGATGAGAATTAAAATGTCTAGTAGAAAATACTCTTTGTTCAGAATCATTGAAATTTGTTTTTTTTCTTCCATTTTGTAGGAGGGAGAATCCTCAAATAAGAGGAAGGCAGAGGAAGAAGACAAAGCCAACAAAAAGCACAAGAAATATGTCATTAGTGACGAGGAGGATGAAGATGAGGATTTGTAACCTGTGTATATGTATATTTTTTCCTATGTTGTACATAGATTGAAATCTGTTCATTAAAATAAAATTTACGAAATACTACGGATTAAGCTGTATTGTTTTTAAATGAGGGATAGCAGAATTTATGGCCATTATTGAGAGTCTATTTCTCTGTCAGCTAAACTCTGCAGATGTTCCCAGTTAGATCATGACAACATACGAATATCTGTTCACCAACAACATTTTGGTTTGAGCCATCATTCAGTAGCCAGTGAATGATTTCTTATTTTCAAGGAAAATGTGTGTGTGTATATGTATATATATGTGTGTGTGTGTGTGTGTGTGTGTGTATATGTATGTGTGTGTATATGTATGTATATATATATATATATATATATATATATATATATCTATATATATATATATATATATATATATATATATATATATATACACACACAGTGAAGGTAGGTTAATTTTGACATTGAGAGATAGAATATCCAAAATAAAATACAGAAAATCACATTTTATTAATTAGATACATTTATTTGCATTTTGCTGAGAGAAGTGTTTGATCCCCTACCACCCATTAACAGTTCTGGCTTCTACAGAACAGTTAGACGCTCCTAATCAACTCATTACCTGCATTGAAGACCGCTGTCTTAAATAGTAACCTTTATTAAACGCTCCTGTACACAGACTCAATCAGTCAGACTCTGACCTCTACAACATGGGCAAGACCAAAGAGCTTTCTAAGGATGTCAGGGACAAGATCATAGACCTGCACAAAGTTGGAATGGGCTACAAAACTATAAGTAAGACGCTGGGTGAGGAGACAACTGTTGGTGCAATAGAAAGAAAATGGAAGAAATACAAAAGGACTGTCATCGACATCGATCTGGGGCACCATGCTAAATCTCACCTCGTGGGGTATCCTTGATCATGAAGAAGGTGAGAGATCAGCCTAAAACTACATACTACAACTTATTGATCTCAAGGCAGCTGGGACCACAGTCACCAAGAAACCATTGGTGTAACATTATGCTGTAATGGATTAAAATCCTGCAGTGCCCGCAGTGTCCCCCTACTCAAGAAGGCACATATGCAGGCCCATCTGAAGTTTGCAAATGAACACCTTGATAATTTTGTGAGTGATTGGGAGAAGATGTTGTGTTCAGATGAGACATAAATTGAGCTTTTTGGCATTAACTCAACTCACCGAGTTCGGAGGAAGAGAAATGCTGCCAATAACCCAAAGAACACCGTCTAAACTGTCGAGCATGGAGGTGGAAACATTATGTTTTGGGGGTGTTTCTCTGCTAAAGGCACAGGACTACTTCACCGCATCAATGGGAGAATGGATGGAGCCATGTACTGTAAAATCCTGAGTGACAACCTCTTCCTCTGCCAGGACATAAAAAATGGATCATGGCTGGGTCTTCCAGCAAGACAATGACCCAAAACCATACAGCCAAGGCAACAAAGGAGAAGCACATTAAGGTCATGGAGTGGTCTAGCCAGTCTCCAGACCTTAATCCCATAGAAAACTTATTGAGGGAGTTGAAACTCCGTGTTGCCAAGCGCCTCAAAATTTTAATGATTTAGAGATTATCTGCAAAGAGGAGTGAACCAAAATTCCTCATCAACTACAAAAACATCATCATCAACTACAAAAAACATCTGACTGCTGTGCTTGCTACCAAGGGTTTTGCCACCAAGTATTAAGTCTTGTTTGCCAGAGGGATCAAATACTTATTTCTCACTGCAAAATACAAATAAATTTATATAATTTATACATTGTGAGCAGGGCCCTCACACCTTGTGTCTCACCTGTAAGTAGCTTTCACTGTGTATTGTCTGTCTTTTGTCTGTAATTATACACTCTACATTGTAAAGTGCTGCGAAATATGTTGGCGCTATATAAATAAATATTATTATTATTGTGCTTTTCTGGATTTTATTTTGGATATTTGTTCTCTCAATGTTAAAATTTAACCTACCCTTAAAATTATCGCCTGTATTTGGCGAAATACACGCCGCAATTACGATAATTCATAGCTCTCATAGAGAGCTATGAATTAAGTGTCCTCTCCAAGGGCATGCAATACAATCATATCGTATGCCCGGGGAGAGAAGTAACATGTTAATTGTTTGCGGCGTTTACGTGCCGCTGACAATGCATGTCAATGGGGCTGGCAGTCCAGTGCTTTGGAATTACGCACTGATCAGCGCATGCTTCCAAAACACCCCGCGTATTGCGGCGTGTAGTGTACGCCACGTAATACGCTGTGTGAACATACCCCTTAACCATAGAGCACAAGGTGCAACTGCACAGGGCCCCCTCTACCAGGTCAGGTGACCTACAGTTGCTGCTGAGAATGCAAATGCTATTCCCTGCTGCTGCATCCCCATAATTGTGCAATGTCATGTCTGCTGCCCCTCCCCCTATTTACACAGAGCAGGGGAGATGTCATGTCTGATGAACTTTCTGACCCAAAGGCACAAGTAGGAAACTGAACTCAATATCTCTCTTCTCTTTCTCTCATCTACTTGTCTTATATCCCTCTCTTCTATCTACAGTGGTGTGGAAAAAGTATTTGCCTCCTTCCTGCTTTCTTAATTTTTTGGATGTTTGTCACACTTTAATGTTTTAGATCACCAAACAAATTTTAAATATAGGACAAACACAACACAAGTGAACACAAAATGAAGTTTTTAAGTGAAGGCCTTTATTATTAAGGGAACATGTAATCAAAACCTACAGGGACCTGTGTGAAGATGTGATTGACCATAAACCTAATAACTGATTGGACTACCCACAGCAGCAACAACTGCAATCAAGCATTTGCAATAACTGATAATGAGTCTTTTACAATGTTCTGGAGGAATTGTGGCCACTCATCTTTGCAGAATTGTTGTAATTCACACACACTGAAGAGCATGAACCACTTTTTTAGGCTCTTGCCACAGCATCTCAATCAGATTAAACTCAGGACTTTAACTAGGCCACTCCAATTACTTAATTTTGTTTTTCTTAAGCCATTCAGAGGTGGACTTGCTGGTGTATTTTGGATCAATGTTCCGCTGCATAACCCAAGTGCGCTTCAGCTTGAGGTCACGAACAGATGGCCTGACCTTCTTCAGGATTTGTTGGTAGACAGCAGAATTCATGGCTCCTTTTATCACAGCAAGTCTTCCAGATCCTGAAGCAGCAAAACAGCCCCAAACCATCACACTACCACCACCATGTGTTACTGTTGGTATAATGTTCCTTTTCTGAAATGCTGTGTTGCTTATACGCCAGATGTAATGGGACTTGCACCTTCCAAAAAGTTCAACCTTTGTCTCATCAGTCCACAGAATCTTCTCCCAACAGTCTTGGCTATCGTCAAGATGGTTTCTGGCAGTACTGATACAAGCCTTTATGTTCTTTTTGCTCAGCAGTGGTTTTCGTCTTGGAAGTCTGCCATGTAGGCCATTTTTGCTCTTATGGTGGAGTCATGAACACCGACCTTAACTGAGGCAAGTGAGGCCTGCATGTTGTTGTGGGGTGTTTTCTAACCTCTTGAATGAGTCATCGCTATGCTCTTGGGGTAATTTTGAATGACCGCCCACTTCTGAGAAGATGGACTACAGTTCCATGTCTTCTCAATTTGTTGATAAGGGATCTCTCTGTGGTTCTCTTGAGTCACAAAGCTTTAGAGTTGGCTTTATAACATTTTCCAGACTGATAGATCTTAATTACTTTGTTTCTCATTTGTTCCTGAATTTTTTTGGATCTCCCCATGATGTCTAGCTTCTGATGATCTTTTGGCCTACTTCACTTTGTCAGGCAGGTCCTATTTAAGTGCTTCCTTGCTTGAGAACAGGTGTGGCAGTAATCGGGCCTGGGCGAGGCAAAGGAAATTGAACTCCGCTTCCCAAAGATGTGAGAGAACACCGTTATTTTATGTTTTAAGGGGGATGGGGGATTACTTTTTCACACAGGGCCTTGTAGGTTTTGTTTACTTTTCCTTTAATAATAAAGACCTTCATTTAAGAACTGCATTTTGTGTTTACTTGTGTTATGTTTGTTTAAGATTTAAATTTGTTTGGTGATCTGAAACATTTAAGGGTATGTTCACAAGGGATTTTTGGATATGTTTTCAATTCGAAAAATGTATTCAAAAGTGCTGTGTAAAATGCATCCAACACGCGCTACACTTTGGGTGCGTGTTGGATGCATTTTATGCAGCACTTTTGAATATGTTTTTTGGATTGAAAATGCTGTGTGCCTTCTGTAGGGGATGTGGCATCATTCCTGCACGCAGTGATGTCACAGCAGCATCTCATGGCACTGCTACTATATAAAGAGCAGTAGACTGACATTATCCAGCAGCAGTCAGAGAAAAGTCTGAGATCCTAATGCACATTGAATCAATCAAACAATGCAAGTCTTCTGACCATTTCCTCCTTGCAGTAGAGGTAAAGACAGTGTACAATAATGAAGGCAGCTAGACTCTAGCAGTGATGAGTTACTATGAAAACATAGTTTTCACTGTATGTGTATAACACCCTCCCCCTCCAGCTCTGTACATTACATTACAGTCAGCACTTCTGTTTACATAGTGACTGATGAATCACGAGAGGCAGCCAGATCTTTCTCTGCTCAGGTCACACCCACTGCACAGGAGTATTTCTGAGCTAAGCCTGGCTTTAAAGCACACCCACTGACTGATGACAAATCATCCATTGAGGCAGAAGCAAAACCATGTGATTGATGGATGGCACAAGATATGCAGGAAGTAGGGAAAAGGGTAGTAAAAGGCTCTCTGCCTGGTTTTGCAAAACAAAACAGGTAAATAATTTTTAATGAGTATCAATTAGAAAGTTCAATATAACTAAGTTGTGAGCTCTAAAACAAATAAAAGGCCCCAGAAAACCCCTTTAAAAGGTTTCATCACAGCAAAGATTAGCTTTCAACATATACTGACAGGTAATTGAAGTATTTTTCTAAATACATTGTTTTTTTTTATAAGAGAGATTTTATCTGCTCTTGGTGTACACAAGCTGCTATGCTTACTTGACCATAAGGGTATGTTCACACGCTTTGACTCCGTATGAAACAACGCTTTTTATGCGCCTGGGCCATCAGAACGGACCCGAGAACAAAAACAATTGCGTGATTTTATCACTCCCGGGGCAAGACAAACCGCAGCAGCGTTCACAATGAGTATCACCCGGGTATTTGCATCGCGCCGTGGGGTCCGGCTTTCAAGGACCAAAGTCTGCATGCCAGCAGGATAAAACTACTGCATTTTTTAGATGCTTTTGGGCCCGGGTTCTGAGGGACCCAGAGACGCATCAGAAAAGCGTTGTTCAACAAGGCAAGAACACCATTTTTAAATTTATTAAATTTATTTTTTATTTTAAAGCCCCCTTTTTTTCCAGGGCCGTACTTGAGGGGGGTTTCATACATTACATAAGTCAAACGAGTACGTGAAAAGGGGGAAAAAAGACAATTGGCACGCAAGGGAGGGGGACCCTACCCCGAGGGCTTAAATCACAAGGAGGGGGAAAGAGGACAGGAGGGAGGGGCAGACTGCTGGGGGGGAAGTAGTGACAAGTTTTAGTGAAGGTTATAGGCAAGCCTAAAAAGAAAGGGGGTTTTCAGGTTGTTTTTTGAAGCTGGTGAAAGTGGGGGAGAGTCTGAGTTTTTTGGGGGTGAGTTCAAGGTGGGTGAAACGGGAAAGTCGGGAGACGGTTTTGGAGGAGCTGAAAAGGGGGGAGAGCAGAGGAGAAGGTCCTGTAGGAGCAGATGCGTGGGGGGAGATTTTGGGAAATTTTTGGAAAGAGAATGTATGGAGGGGAGAGTCATGAAGAGCCTTGTGGGCGGTTATAGTTGAAATGAACGCTGGGCAAGGGGAAGCCAGTAAAGGGGTTTGGGCAGGGGGAGGCCGAGGGTGCGGGGAGGAGGGGGATAAGAGGGCAGCAAGTTAATGGATTGGAGGGGGGGCAAGGGTCTAGCTGGGGGGCCACGGGAAAAGGGTTGGGCAGAAAGTATGGGGGAGGTGACAACATGGACCAGAAAATTTTTTAGTGTCTAGCCGGGGAATGACGATCGAGAGATTTTTTTTTCGGGTTGGAGGCGGCGGGCGAGGTCGGGTTTGGATGTGTGGTTTGAAAGAAAAAGCAGGCTGGAACCCCAAGACAGCGGACGGGGGACGGGTGAAAGTGAAGCCGTTGACGTAATAGAAGATCAGGGGGCGGGGGAAGTTGGATGGTGGAAAGATGAGAGTTCTTTTTCTCCAATTTATTTTTGGGAACGTGATGAAAGAAGGAGAAATGAGGACAGACAGTCAGGGATCCGGAGAGGGGAAAAATTTGGCACTGGGCCAAGATGTAGATTGGGATCATCGCATACAGGGGGGTAATGAAACCTGTGGGCTAATTTACCGGGGCCAAGGGTGTAGATAGAGAAATAGGGGCCCCAGGATCCCCCGGGGGGCCCAACAGAGAGGGCCGGGGGAGGAGGGGGAGCAAGAATGGAGACGCTGAAAGTCCGATCGTGAGGTCGGGGGGAAACCCGGGAAAGAGCCAAGCCGTGATGCCGAGGGAGGAGAAAAGTAGCAAGGGAAGGTCGACAGGGGTAAAAGGGCAGAGGACGGGTCCAAAAGGGGGAGCACAGAGTAGGGGGCATGAGGCTTTAGCAGTTACTAGATCTTAGTGACTTTGGGAGGGAGTTTCGGTAAGTGGTGGGGTCGAAAAACCCGATTGTAGTGGGTCAAGAAAGAGTTTTGGGGGAGAGGGGGGAGGACAGCTGAAGTAGACGTGCTGTCGAGGATTTGGAACAAAAGGGAGCAGTGAGATGGGGCGATGTTGGACAGGAAGAGGGGTCAAGGGTTTTTTTTTTTAGATTGGGTGATAGTAGCATGTTTAAGGCAGAAGGGAAGAGCCAGAGGTTATTTATGGTTAAGAGATGGGTGAGTGCTGGGATGATAGAAGCACTGAGGTCTGAGGTCACCATGTGAACTTACCCGAACTCTGATATCTGATTATAGCAGAGAGAAGGGATTGATATCACCATCACTCCCAGCAGACTCTTAGGGCGACATGTATGAAACCTGTCTTGGTCTACGACTTTCCTTGTTGCCCAAAGCAACCAATCGTAGTTCCCCTTTTACTTCATATAGTGCTCTGAAAAATGAAAGGGGCGCTCTGATTGGTTCATGGGAAGAAAGAAAGTTTAGACCAAAGCGGGTTTTTATACTTTTTTCCTTTTTCTCTAAAAAAGATTACTTTGTGTAAGGCAAGTATTTGTTATTGTCCTCAGAGCACGGTTGGGTTTTTTTTTGAAGATTAGCCCCTTTACCTGCCTTTGTAAAAGTTAAAAGCTAATAAAAGAGAAACCCATCACTGCATAGAACCACCCACCCTTAGAGACCAGAGGAAAGAAAAATCTGGCTATGACTGTGAAACTGCATGTGAGAAAACCCCTTAAAAAACAACATAATTGTGACATCTTAAAGGGGGTTTTCCGCTACAATGATTGGGTTTTTAATTAAAAGATCTTTAAAAAACAAGCAGCTTTGAATATAAGTTTATTACAAATGTCCTCTGATTTTTAGTTATACTTTTAAAAGGAGTGCATCAGCTCCCAAACTTAAAGCAGCCGATTGTTTGTTTTTTTCTCACTGGTGCCAGTGTGGTGAGGTCAGCAGCTTTCAATCAGGTAGAGTAAGGCACCCTTTTTCACAGCATGAGGCCACTTGTGATGCTTCTGTAGGGGAGGGAGGGGAGGGCTCTACTCCTGACTTCTGTGTCTTTGTAGTTGTGCTACCTAGATTAACCCTGTGTGTGCCTGCTCCCTCCTGCTCTCTACACAGATTGAGGAGAGCAGGAGGTGAGGCTGATCTGTGGTCAGTACGATATGACAGCAGTGAAGTGTTTTAAACTATAATCATGATGTGTCTGTGGAGCTTTGACTATAAAATAGAACAGATCAGGGGGCATGTGAACGGTTCATATCCCTCCCGCTCTGCTGTATTAGTGACATATCCTGATTATAGTATCACACTTCACAGCTGCCCTGTGTCTGTTCTGATGGGAGGACAGCACAGAACAGTGTTTGTTGTTGCTTGAGATGTCCAAGGAGATTACTTCCCCCCCCCCCCCTCCCTGCTGTATTAGCATACAAAGCTCCACAGACTTCTCTGCACAGTGCAGCTGATTCAGCAGTAAGCAGCAGATCTAGGCAGGCACACACAGGGTTAACCCTGGCAGCAAACCCCTTTGCCCTCTCCCTGCTGTATAGAAGTTACTGCAGTCGGATGGAGAGACTGTCTGTGTGCTGTCTGCTACTTGGATATCCATGATCTAGGACGGGCAAAGTAAGGTTTTTACTTCTTCATCCACTGTAGTTAGTGGATAGGTAAACTTTCAGCAGGAAGCACAGGGCAGTAAACTTTTCATGTAGTTTGAATAGACACCGATCCAATGCTAGGGTCTAAAATGACTGAGAGTTAGAATCGGGAGCGAGCACCAGGGTGATGGCGTAGGTACAGGGAGGGGGGAAGAGGGAGGAGAAGAGGCAGACAAGAAGCACGCCCCTGAAGTAAAAAATCCTATGGTGCCAGACACACTGAGGTAGGCTGAAAACCTATAGTGAGACAACTCCTTTAAACTAGAGCACAGTCTATGAACAAACAAATAAACTATTGTGAGATTGTAAAATAAAATGCAGTGTATTGCAGGAAGAAAGACAAACTTACATCTTCACAATAGAACACACCTAATAAATGACAGCACAGACTATTGTGTTATAATATAAACTATTTTAGAAATAAAGATCATTACTATTGTGATATAATAAATCACAGCCTAGGAAACAAAGACAGGTAATATTTTGATGGCATCACTACTATGGGACATATCCTAAGGCCCTGTTCACACAGGGAAACTCCACGCAGAATTTTCGCCCTATTGTATCTGACAGGTATTCTCGCTATAAATTTAACTACACTGATTTTTTCAACTCCACTGGTGCACCCTAGCCACCCCAGTCAGACACTAATCAGAACAAACATACTAATGAGTAAGGGCATGTCCCCACGGAACGGGTTTTTGGCCAGTTTTTCAGCCGGTTTGCGGTTTTTCAGACCGCCTGAAAAACCGGCCGAAAACGAGCACAATTGTGCTCTATGGAAAACCCATGCAGCAGTCCCCACTGCACGGGTTTTCCTTCGGGCGGTTTTTCCGCCCGCGGTCCGGGCACAAAACATTGAACATGCACATTCTTCCGTCTGGTTTTCGGACAGAATCTGTGCATGTCAATGTGAAGGGGGAGGGCTTTTCTCCGCTCATCGCGGAGAAAAGCTGTCCCTCCCGCGGCCGTGGGGACGGCCAACAAACCGTCCGGTATTTGTCCTGTGCAGTGGGGACGCACCCTAAGAGACCTCCATCACTATACATACTATGCATCTCTTTCTAGTGTCTATTAGATTTCATGTAAGGGAATGCTTGACTTATTCACTTGTGATTACCAAAGAAACTGGCACAAATGGAGGATTTATTAGGGAACCAAAGAAACATGCAGCATGATAATCACTTTGTTCTTTAAAATAAATTGTAGGACTGCAAACCATATGATAAACTGATATGATCACATTACTGTAAATGATGGACATGACTATCACACAAACCTGCTCAAGCTCTAAACAGTTTCACAGAACAAGGTAATGTAACTATACTCCACATTCCATGGTTATCTGATGGAGACAAAGAATAAAACTGCTACCATGGCCTTCCATACTACATGTAATAGAGATTCACATCCACAGTGGGGCAGTCTTACACCTAGTCTCCTTAACAAATTGTGTCCTTTTCTCTGTATGATGAGAAGATTGTTATTAATGCTATTGGGTATCATCAGAGAATATGCCAACAATGCCTAATAGATGTGGGTACTCACGGACAATAGACCAGTGTAGCCAGCTCCATTCCTATGTAATACTGCACGGAAGTCCGCTCAAGCAGGCAGCAGAAGTAATTCCGAAAAATATTCTGGTAATAGTACAGCAATTATTATTATGTTGGTCGCCTGTGAATACATTGCTGTACTATTTCCGCTATGAGTAAGGGCATAATGCTGTAGCCCGAAATGCGTGATCATTTTCATTTTGCCCAGTGCCTTTTGGACTGGTTTTTCTTGCTGCTGATACTCGTGTGCATATTCTGTTTTTAACACATGGATTTTTGAATAAAACTTTTTGCATGTTTTTACCATATATTTGGGTCCTGCTGGAAAACTATTCTTTTTCCGAATAGATGGGGGCCCTCAATTATCAAAAGAAGAAGAATCCTGTGGTCCTTGTTTGCCAGGTCAAAGTGGCTGTCAGAAGAAGCTTTTACTACTAAAAATCCCACACACAAATCTCCACTGGCATCTATGGGAAGTATGGAAAGAGGCAAGCTTAGGAGCTGGCAGATGGGAATTAGATGAACCCTATTCTATAACTACTTATTAGCCATTTATGTCATTTTACATGTCATATTTTTAGTATAATTATGTAGTGTTACTTAATAATAATAATAATCTTTATGTAGCGCCAACATATTCCGCAGCACTTTACAATATAGAGGGAATAAGCACAGACAATCCAGACATTACATTATAAAAAAGCTACTGACAAATGAGACACGCGGTGTGAGGGCCCTGCTCGCAAGAGCTTACAATCTATTAGGTTGTATGGGTGAAACGAAGGCTGACAAGTGCTTGGTTTACAATGGACCAGCCATGTTACATAAATATGGGGTAGTATACATAAAATGTGGATGAACCTGCCATCCCAACCATACCTCTATATACAGATAAGTGCCTGTGGGTGCCAAAGTGCAGGAAGTGACGAATCTGTGACAGAAGTTGGGGGCTTAACAATTAGGGATTTTGATAGGCTTGTCTAAGAAGATGAGTTTGCAGAGCGCACTTAAAACTGTGGGGGTTGTGAGTGTGCCTGATCACATGGGGTAACATGTTCCAGAGAACTGGTGCAATACGTGCGAAATCTTGGAGATGGGCATGGGAGGTTCGGATGAGTGAGGTGTGTAGTCTTAGATCAGTAGCAGAGCGGAGAGAGCGGGTAGGGTGGTAGACAGAGATAAGGGAGGAGATGTATGGGGGTGCAGCACTGTGGAGAGCCTTATGTGTGAGAGTGATGAGTTTATGTTGTATTCTGTACTGAATAGGCAGCCAGTGCAGAGACTGACACAGGGTAGAGGCATCAGTATAGCGGCTGGAAAGAAAGACAAGCCTGGCTGCTACATTCAGGACAGATTGGAGAGGGGAGAGTTTACAGAGAGGGAGACCGATAAGCAAGGAGTTACAGTAGTCAAGACGAGAATGATAAGACCAACAATGAGAGTTTGAGTTGTTTCCACAGTGACAAAACGACGGATTCTGGAGATGTTCTTGAGGTGCAGGTGACAGGAGCGGGCAAGGGATTGGATATAGGTGGTGAAGGTTAGATCAGAATCTAATATAACCCCCAGACAGCGGGCCTGCTGCCTAGGAGTTATGGTGGTGCCACACACTGAGAGAGAAATAGCAGGGTGAGGTCGGTTAGTAGATGGTGGGATAACTAGAAGTTCCGTTTTAGTGAGATTTAGTTTAAGATAGAGAGAGGACATGATGTCAGAGACAGCGGACAGACAGTCACTGGTGTTTTGTAGCAGGGCAGGAGTGATGTCTCAGGAGGAAGTGAGGAACCCCAACAGCAAGAGGAAGAGGAGAGGAGGGAGAACCGGAAAATGAGACACTGAAGGAGCGGTCAGAGAGGTAAGAAGAGAATCAAGAGAGAGCGGTGTCCTGGATACCGATGGCGTGGAGCATGTTGAGGAGGAGGTGGTGATCAACAGTGTCAAATGCTGCAGAGAGATCCAGAAGAAGCAGCAATGAGTAGTTACCGTGAGATTTTGCTGTCAGGAGATCATTTGAAACTTTAGAAAGAGCAGTTTCTGTGGAGTGTAGGGTGCATCTTATACGTAATTTTGATGTTTTAGATATATTTAGTGTAACTTACTAGGTACCTATCGTGCAATAATTCTCTTTAATTGGTGCACGTTGGAACATTTATTGCCCCTTTTCCTTGATATTGTAAAACTGTTGAGACAGGTGTAAAAAGTGTCAAAAGAAATTTGCACACACTGCATTTTGTTGTTATGGCGCTGCTTGCATATTGGGCCCCATTCACATCCTATTTTTTTACCACGTTTCTTGTATCGATTAGAATATTGTAAAAATGTATCTTGATGGATACCACTGCAGGGCAGCAAAGGAGTCATACCAAAATATGAACCAAAGCAAGTACATATATAGAGCGCACACCAAAATACCAGAAAATACCAAAGACTTTATTGAATCACAAAAGAACATATTTAAAAGCAATTAAAAAAGGCTGCACAAATCAACACAAAAACCCTCTGGAATTAGTAAACATTGTCCATAGGAAGAAGAAGGTTGATGTGGCAAATCGGGATTGAGATCCGTTTAAAATTGCAAAAATGTATTGGTACTGCAAATAAAACCATCAAGGATCCAAACAGCGGCATTCCCCCCAAAAAAGGAACAGCCAATGCTAGGCTTACGCGTTTTGGGCGTTCAAACGCCCTTACTCATAACAATAGACCAGGAATTGGAGAGGATATAAAAACCAGAGGAAAGGGAGCTTTGGGACGTTAGAATTAGACTCTGTGGAAGGTACAGGGGAGTCAGTGGACGAATCATCCGACTCCGTTGAACAGGAACCTAGCCCCTCCAACTACTCACAACAGAAAAAATCCAAAAAAGGAGAATCTTCAAAAAACGACGGAGGAGGGGGGGCGTCAAACACAAAAACAGATGTACGGATGAAAACCCGGCAATTGTTCCTGGACCAAATTCACAACAAGAAGAAGTAGATGTATTAAATCTATCAACAGTGACATTAGATCAACACCAAGAGAGTTTATTGAAGCTGGATTTGAGTTATGGAATAGAACAGGACTTCAATTTGTTCTCAACACTGAAGGACATTAATAGGTTCATTAGGTTGCTCACTCTCAAACAACATTTTTGGCAAGATATAAATGAGTCGAATGTTGCTCAAACAACAGAAGCCTTAGGCCATGTTCACACGGCTTATTCTGGGACATAATTCAGTCCGTAATTACGCGCCGAAGTGCGCCAATTACGGGCTGAATCCATCCCAGTAACTACGGTAATGCACAGTTCTCATAGAGAACTATGGATTACGTCTCCTCTCCCTGCTCGGCGAATACGCAGAGGGGGGAGATAATTGACAGGTCACTTTCTAGCGGCGTATACGCGCCGCTAGCAATGACTGTCTATGGGCCAGCGAAGTGCCGGCCCCCGCTCGCTCCCCCGCTCCCGCCCCCGGCCACACGGCGTAATTGCGGGGCGAAATTACGCCCCGCAGTTAAGCCGTGTGAACATAGCCTTAGAAGAAAAACAAGTCAATGAGTTCAGTAACCTCTTGTTCAACGAACAATTATCGTTGTTATGTCTACAGAGCCTCTCAAATGAATCTACAGCTAAAGTAATTGCAGGAACCAATTTTGTTACTTACAATAGAACCTTCTATCCTATTCAATCACGGGCTCCTCTTATGGATCACTTTCAACATGCCATAGAAAGAGATCTTAGGGCATTATCTGAAGAATCTTCCTCAAGACGACGATATTTGAATCTAACGAAGAATCAATGCATCGCCTTAGATCAGCTACGAAATAAGGACAATCTGATCGTCAAAATGGCCGACAAGGGCGGGAAAATAGTAGTAATGGAGAAGAGTGACTACTTTGAGGCAATGTCTAACCTTTTGTCGGACACATCTACCTATCAAAAATTGCCCAGAGACCCTACGGTCAAATATAAATCAGAAATGTCAACCATATTACAGGAGGGTCTAACTTTGGGAATTTTTTCCCAAAAAGAGATGGAGTTTATTTTTGTGGAACAGCCCGTAATGCCTGTAATATACGGTCTACCCAAAATACATAAAAATGTTAATAGACCACCCATGCGCCCGATAGTCTCGGGCATTGTTTTTTTTTTTTGGAAAAATTGAGTCAATGGGTGGACTCTATACTGCAGCCATTGGTAAAAATAACTCCTGGTTATCTACAGGACACCAAAGATGTCCTAGTCAATATGGATAACATCATATGGGAGGATGACATGGTCTGGGTTGGATGCGATGCAGAAGCACTATACACGAGTATTCCGCATATTATCGCGATAAGGGCATTAGATTTCCACCTACAAAATCATAGTGGATATTCGCAGGAATTTGGAAACTTTGTGATCGGTGTAGTTGAGTTCCTAATGACTCATAATTTTTTCAAATTCAATTAAGAAATTTTTCTCCAATTAAGGGGGGTATCTATGGGGGCGAAATTTTCGCCCTCATTAGCAAATCTAGTTGTAGCGTGGTGGGAAACAATTTACATCTATACTGAAAATAATCCATTCTCAGGTTGTATTTTCTGGTACGGCAGGTACATCGATGATCTCCTATTTATTTGGAGGGGTGGTACCAGAATTCTTTGATTACCTCAACAACAACCCCTTAAATCTTAAATTTACCGGGATGGTAGAAAAACAAAAGATTAACTTTTTAGATCTCACATTGTGAGGAGTATTCGGACTTAAAATCCAAAGTAAAACCTACAGGAAACCAACCTCAGGCAATACTATCTTGCATTATAAGAGCTTTCACGATAGAAACACCCGTACATCAGTACCTATTGGGGAGTTACATAGGGCCAAACAAAATTGCAGCTCTGAATTGGATTACAAATTGGAAGAACAAAATGTATGCAATAGATTGAAAAATAGAGGGTATCCTAAATGGACCCTAAATAGAGCGATCAAGAAAATCCAAAAAAGAGAACGGGTAAATCTTCTACATACCTCTCAGCCTAGAACGAATAAAGAAAATAAGCCGACCCTAGTAGTGGATTCCACACATCAGTTCCCTTTAATTAAAAAAAAATTTCAGAAAAACTTAGCTGTTCTTAATCAAAATCCTATCCTGCAATCCATATTAGAGGAGGGATGCAGAGTGGTCACTAGAAGACCCACAACATTGGGGAGTTTGTTATCCCCAAATTGTACTTCTGTGGGCATGTCGAGATCCACCTGGCTGGATAGCAAAGGCTTTTTCAAATGTGGTTCTAGACATTGCAGGACCTGCCATTTCGCTATCAAAACAAAGGAATTCTATAATAGTGAAAACACCAGCAAATACACAATAAAACAGTTTATCAACTGTAATTCTCACTTGATGGTATATGTGGCCGTATGCACAATATGTAATCTATACTATATAGGGAGTACAACTCGTAAATTAAAAACAAGATTCCTAGAACATCTTAACGATATAACTAGTATAGCAATAAGAAACAGGTCGAGCTTATCACAACACTTCAGAGATGTACATGATAATAATCCCGAAGGTTTAAAAGTTATGGGCATTGATAGAATTGTGAAGCCTGCCAGAGGTGGGGATCTTGAAAAATTATTACATGATAGAGAAGCCTACTGGATTTTAGCACTCAATACCACTCAGCCAAGGGGTTTGAATCACAAAAGGGAAATTATGTTTCATTATTGATTTTGTTTACAGCCAAATGGTATCTTTGCTCTGTGCTTCGCCATATCGGCATGTCTTCTTAAATATATTTAACTTGAGCTTTTTGTCACTCTCGCGACGTACGCTGAGGGTGTGACAGCTTTCGGTGCACGAGTTCGTGCCGTCGGCTGCCAATGCCCGTGATTGACTGCATATGGTGTATTGCACATGTCCATGATGTAATTCCGGGACTTACCGCCAGTGCCCACTTTGGCTGCATATTGTGTATTGCGCATGTCCATGACGTAATTCCGGGACTTACCGCCAGTGCCCACTTTGGCTGCATATTGTGTATTGCGCATGTCCATGATGTAATTCCGGGACTTACCACCAGTGCCCACTTTGGCTGCATATTGTGTATTGCACATGTCTATGACACAAATCCGGGACTTACCGCCAGTGCCCACTTTGGCTGCATATTGTGTATTGCGCATGTCTATGACGCAATTCCGGGACAGACTGCGATTACCGGAAGTCAATATGGCGTGCTGGTCTGGCAAGGCACAGGTAAAGTTGATTAGTACTACTTTGTATCATATATAAAGGATGCTTTTATGTATGTCTATTGTTATGAGTAAGGGCGTTTGAACGGCCGAAACGCGTAAGCCTAGCATTGGCTGTTCCTTTTTTGGGGGGAATGCCGCTGTTTGGATCCTTGATGGTTTTATTTGCAGTACCAATAAATTTTTGCAATTTTAAACAACTCTCAGTCCCGATTTGCTGCATCAACCTTCTTCTTCCTATGGACTATGTGTGACGCTGTCTCCAGGCGGGGTGCAGGCGTGGACGATCTGGACGCTGGCAATGTGTGGGTGAGCTGGCATATGTGTATATGTTTATCTTTACACAATTAGTAAACATTCCAGAAGTACATGGCACATGGGCAGAACCCTTCATTTGATATTTTGTGGTATGTGTCTTCCTTTTATTTTTCTACTTGCAATGGGGCCATAGACTTCTACAGGGTAAACAAAGTCCTAATAGAACTATATTTGCCCTATTAAACGAACGTGTACAGTTTCTGCACCAGACACAATAGCGTGGACTACCTCTCCTTGTGTCCGACGCAGAATGGTATACGTTTACTTAAAAAGGGCCAATGTAGTCCAATTAGGACTATGTTTACCCTGTAGAAAACCATATCCTCATTGTGATGCTGTAGCAGTATCCATCAGGATAAATTTTTACGGTATCCTGACTTTAGTATACCATGAACACGGTGCAATAGCAAGATGTGAATGGGGTCTTAAAGGGAACCTGAAAAAACTTTGAGACTATCGGTTCACATATTTTGATCAAAAGATGTTTAAGCTGCCCACGACTTTCAACGTGATCTCAAAATCGGGCAGTCCTATGCTATCTTTACCTCTCCATCGAGCCAATCAGGCCTCCCACCGGGTCAACCGACCTCCATTATTCAGAGAGAAAAATAAAAAACACCCAACCTGCAAGCTGCCCTTCTTATGACAGCCTGTGAGAGTGGGCGGGGACAGAAACCCAAAATGGAAGCACCCCTTCCTTCCCATATAGGTTAAAATCAATGTACACCAAGTATAACGTATGTTTCTGCCCACAAAAACATTTCTGAAAAAACGTATGCAAACCTGGGTGCCACTGGCAGGGCTGCGGCACACATGTAATTATACATGTACACACACAGACCGCCGCCAGCGGCACATTACTGCAAAAAGGGCAATACACTACGTGGAAATCCCTAAAGAAGCATTTATGCTATCTATCATACATGAAAAAACTTTGAGACTCTTGCCCTTTTTGCAGTAATGTGCCGCTGGCGGCGGTCTATGTGTGTACATGTATAATTACATGTGTGCTGCAGCCCTGCCAGTGGCACCCAGGTTTGCATACGTTTTTTCAGAAATGTTTTTGTGTGCAGAAACATATGTTATACTTGGTGTACATTGATTTTAACCTATATGGGAAGGAAGGGGTGCTTCCATTTTGGGTTTCTGTCCCCGCCCACTCTCACAGGCTGTCATAAGAAGGGCAGCTTGCAGGTTGGGTGTTTTTTATTTTTTCTCTCTGAATAATGGAGGTCGGTTGACCCAGCGGGAGGCCTGATTGGCTCGATTGAGAGGTAAAGATAGGATAGGACTGCCCGATTTTGAGATCACGTTGAAAGTCGTGGGCAGCTTAAACATCTTTTGATCAAAATATGTGAACCGAGAGTCTCAAAGTTTTTTCATGTATGATAGATAGCATAAATGCTTCTTTAGGGATTTCCACGTAGTGTATTGCCCTTTTTAAAGGGAACCTGTCACATAGCTTGTGCCCCTCTTGCTGAGGGCAGCACAAGCTAGTGTCATACCTGCTGTTCCCAGCACTGTGACCCTTATTCTGTAAGATGCAGCAGTTTTAGAGCATTTACCCCTCAAATTTTATTAATGAGCAGGTGTTAGCTCCACCCACCAAAGGCTAGCCCCGCCCACCTGGCAGTTATTCACATGTTATTCAAAGTAATAGGTTTGTCAGTTGAGGTGGGCGGAGCTAGCATCAGGTGGGCAGGGTTTGAAAAAAACTGATACTCTGAAGGACTCTTCGTATGACTCTTCTGGCTGAAAACTGCAGATTTGAGCATTAAATACACGAAAACTACAGCATCTTACAGAATAAGGGACACAGCGCCGGAAACAGCAGGTCTGACACTAGCTTGTTCTGTCCTCAGCCAGGGGGCAAAAACTATGTGACAGGTTCTCTTTAAATCTTCCTGTTTAAAATATGGTTTTGTATGGTTTTCCCTATAACAACTGCTGTTTTTGTTCATTGTCAGAAAAGATGGTAGGTAGCATTATACAGTAACTATACACTGATACTCTGCATCATGATGAATCCACAGCTGACATTAGTGCAGTATTTTGAGATACTGGTAACGTTAGCAGATTAGTCATTTGAAATACTTTCTGGAAAAGCTTGATTTCTGGTGATTTATAAACTCCGTTTGTTCTGTGCTGCAACAGCAGCTGAACGTCAACTTGAACCATGAAGGATTTAGCACATAATGATCCTCCTCATGTGCCGAGTTATGACCTGATAATCCTCTTAGCTGTATGACCCTCAGAACTGATACTTTATGTTACTCCAGGAGGTTACCACAGCTCTCCCTCCTTACAATACAAAACAGCTGAAAGGAGGAAACTGGAGACATAGAGCCAATCTGCATACATTGCTGACCTTACCATTATGAAAGCATGTTTATTTAGAATTGGCTATAGTAATATTACATATAGTTCATTATACAAACAGTCATTGTAGCCAGGTTCAACATCTGCCTGGGTTTATTAGGTTACTTACACATGTTTGTAATTATGGGTTTGGCTGTTAAAATATTTTAGTATGGATTAAAAATAATCATGAACCCGACCTATCCCAGGTGCTGAAACAGCATGGCTGAGAATAACCGCCTTCCACTCCCTCACAAGACATTATTGCCCAAGAAGTGTAGCAGTCCTGAGGACTCATCTTGTGTTCTTGATCATTCTTCTTCCCCAGAGAAATGGATCCCAATACAAAATATGTAATAGATCAAACACTTCTCAGATTCCAGTTAGAGCAGCAATATTCTCTCGGGTGACAGAGAGGTCTTTGTCCTATCTTAGCAGCAGGGCCATCTGTACAGCATTATGGGCCCCTCTGGCATAGCCGTGCATTGGGCTCTGCCCAAATTCATGACTTCACACCAAGCCATGCCTGTAGCCACGACCAAACGTGACCCCTCATGAGGCCATGCCAAGCACAGCAATATCATCACACAGCTGATGGCTCCCTACTCCATCATTATATTTAAGTGTTTGCATGTTCCACAAACACAGAAACAGTGAAATAAGCAGCGCCGACCCATGGATCCAGGGAATGTATTTTGGATTCAGAAGATATAGATTCACCACCCAGGTTTCATAGAAATGCATAATCCCTGTTCTCTCTTCATTCTTCCCATCCTGAACTAAGCACAATCCCTGAGCTATGGCCAAGCCTAGGACAAGTCATTTTGGTGCCCTGGGCAAATAAGGCAAATGGCTCCCCTTCAAATCCTTGACCTTGACTTGAAGCGCAGGGCTTTTGGATGCACCTTCCTTGGCTAGGTGAGATGGGTAAAAAACATTATTGTGCCATTTTTTTGAAGGTGGTGTTTAGACATGTTATCTTTCTTCTACAGGTCACTATGATTCCAATGATTTTTTTTTTTTTGCAGTGCCATTTTCTGAGACCACTAACTTTTTTTATTTTTCTGTCTACAGACCTGTATGGGGGCTTGCATTTTGTGGACTGAATTGTGGTTTTCAGTGGTGCCATTTTTGTATATCTGTGACTTTTTTTTAATCACTTGTATTCTAGTTTTTGATGAGGCAAAGTGACCAAAAAATGCAATTTTTGGGCTGGGTATTTTTTATGGTGTTTACTGTGCGGGATGTATAAGTTTACATACTAATAGATCTGACTTTTACAGGCATAGCAATGCCAACAATTTTTTTCATTTTCTTCCTCTATTTGTAAAATGGGGCATAGGAGGTGTTTTCAACTTTTAATACACACACATTCACACACACACACACACACACACATATATATATATATATATATATATATATATATATATATATATATATATATATATATATATATATATATATATATATACACAGTATATAGCAGTATAGCGTATAGCTTTTTCTTTTAATTTTAGTCCCAGAAGTGTACATGACCACTAGGGGGTGTTCTGCAGTACTAATATACTGCTAAATAGTGCACAGATACATCTCTCCCATTATAACGATCGTGTATTCCCATCATACTGTTACTGACCAAGACAGTATACCAAAACCTATATCAGTGATAACAACAATATACAAAGATCAAATAATACTGCTAAATATCACCACCTTATAGTGACTGACTATACTGTTAGTAATACCAATATTACAAGTAATGCCAATATACATGAACCACATAATACCGTCAACCCATAACGTTGTATCACCACCATATAGTCATCCAGGGATTCACAGGAGATGTCTTTTCTGATGAGTTGCTTACTTTCCCTTTTCTTCTCCATCTGATGACTTCTCCTGGGCCACAACTCGAGCCTGTAGAATTTACCACACAAACTTGTTAGACTCCTCACTTTTCCAGCACCTCCCTACCTGTCCCCCACTTCTGTATAAACCCCCATCCCATAACCCTCCAAATGGTAAAAATGTCCCCCTTGGTGTCCCACACAGTAATAGTACCCCCAAACAGTAAAAGTGCCCCCAGACAGTTATAGGGCTCTCAGTTATGCCACAGGTAGGTAAGTAGGAAACCCCCTAATATAGAAGGTAACTCTTCCAAATTAGGCAGGCATAGAGGTAGACTCTCTTCTTAGGTAGGTTAGACCCTCCAAATTAGTTAGGCAGATAAGTAGTAAAAGCCCCCACTAGGTAAATAGGTATGTAAGCCCCCAATTGGGTATATAAATAGGTAAGTCCCCTATTAGGTATATAGATATGTAAGCCACCATTGGGTAGGTAAGCCCTTTATTAGGTATACAGGTAAATAAGCCCCATTAGGCAAATAAATCACCACTCGATAGGTAGATAGCCTGGTAGATAGATAGGTCCCTATTAGGTACCTAGAACTCCATTAGGTAGATAAGATAAATAGGTAGGCACTCTATAAGGTAGATATATCCATCATTAAGTAAATAGTCCCCCATTATGTAGCCCTGCTCCTTATAATGTAGGTCCCCATTTGAAAAGAAAGTTGTTAGGCCCCCCATTAGGTAGCTAGGTAGGAAGGGCTTTCGGTAGTTAAGTAGGTTTGGCCCCATGTATTTAGGCAGGTACGGCTCCTGGTAGCTAGGTAGGTTACTCCCATGGTAGTTCGGTAGGTAGGGCCCCTAATAGGTAGGTATATAAGTCCCCTCACTAGGTAGGTAGGCATACAGACCCCCTCTAGCAGGTAGGTATATAGACCCCCTATGTAAGTAGTTAGGCAAGTATAAAGACTCCCTCAGTAGGTAGGTAGGTATATAGGCCCTCTTAACTGATGGGTAGGTATACAGGCCCCCTTTGTATGTAGGCATATAGGCCCCTTTAGTAGGTAGTCAGGGAGGAATACCTTAGTAGGTAGGTTTATAGGCCACCTCAATAAGTAAACAGGTATACAGACTCCAGTTCCCCATTAGGTAGGTATAAAGGCCACATCAGTAAGTAGGCAGGTACATAGGCCCTAGTACCTTGGTAGCTAGGTATAAAGACCCCCTCAGCAGGTAAGCAGGTATATAGACCCAAATACCCTGGTAGGTATATAGGCTACCTCAGTGAGTAGGAAGGTATATAGGCCCCCGTTAAAAAAAATAATAATAATGCTCACCTTGCCCCATTCTTTCATTGAATACCTTGCTCTTCTGGCTTGTGTTCTGCCTGTGTCAGGACACTATTCCTAACATCTTCTGGGACACAGGCCTAAGATAGGGTGCCTTAGGTTTGTGGCCTAGAAGAGACAGCAGCCCAGGTGGCATAATAATGTTACAAAAACACACGGCCTGCTCCACTTACCAACAGGAGTAATTGTGGGATAGAGAGACGATGGCTCCCTGCTCCCCATAATTTTAAAAGGTATGAATTTTGTAAGGGTGCACATACAGTTGAGAGTCTGGTAGAAAGAACCTGTGAGCTGCGTCCTGTAATCCCTCTCCCCCAATTGTGTTCTGCGGCTACACAATAAATAACCACCCCCGTCTTCTCATCACCGAACCCAACTCTGCCTGTTACTCCTGAAAAAATAGAGTAAAAAATCTGATTTGACCAGCCCCTAACTTGGCAAAAACAAAATGTGATGTTTTTCCCAAAACATTCACCCTATATAAAGCGTATTGCAATCTCATTGATTAGCTTTAAACATGTAGGAAATCCTAAATAGAAACTATGACCAATTACATTGCTGTTCTGATTTTGCTTAATTTCAGAGTTAGAGCAGTTCTTATCTCCTTCTTGTGTACACAAGTTTCTCTAGTTCTCTCTCTGCTCTAGCAACCCTGTTCGGAAAGGCGATGTCACTCCTTGCTGTGTCTTATCAGCAGCACAGGAGCTTGTTTATATCTTTTACTGACAATCTTTAACCCCTTAGAGCTCTGTAGTCTTGTATCCTGCTTTTAGAACCCTTCCATCACCAATGTCCCTCTAACAGACTGTGCTAGGAATAGCGGAGCTGATATGTCAATCACTGCTGTAGAACCATCCACAGCCCGAACAAAAAGTGAGAGACTGAAGTTGGCAGTGAAGGCGAGGCTCTGTGACACAGCCAGATGGGAAAACCTCAAGTAGTCCACAAGCCAACAGTAAGTTACAGGCCATAGTAAAGAGCTGCAGCCAGCTTTTAGAGTATACAGTCTTATTTGATTGATCTTGGGAAACAAGCATACACTAAATATACCTATTTATTATTTTAGTTTCGGTGTCTAATTGCAAAAATGATTTCATAACAATAATGACAATATTTACAATTGAACTGGAAAGGTTTTCTAATTAAGTCAGCTAACACTGAACACTTGTATCTCTGGTTAATTATCAGTGAGAAAATGTGGAGCACGGTTTGACAATGAGGCTCAGGGGGACACAAATATTACAGGGGAGGAAAACAAGATGAGTATAAACATCAGCCATGGGGTCTCCACGGTGCCTACATACGCAACTGAAGACATCTCATCTAAGGAATAAGGGCAAGTAGCTAGGAGATGCTGTCATTTTGTGATCACTGTGGGTCTAGTCTCTGAGATAATAAAGTCAAACTTTGACTGCAATACTTCAATAGAGACACAGGATGTGGGCTGGAGATTGGGGTTTTTTCTCCACTACCCCTATACACAGTCCTCAGAAAAAATGGTGAGGATGTGTATCGCAATATTTACTATTTTGCCATAGGCAAACTTAAACTCTATCAGTTCTCTATCTGTAAAACACTAAGACGTAACTTTTATTATGTATAACTATTAACCTATATACACACTATTTAAAAACCTGATTTCTAACCTCACCATTTAACCCTTTCTACTTCTGAAAGAAGGAATAGCTCCTTTTCCACTATCAAGTCTGGTGGAGCACCACCTATTAACAGGAAAGCCTTATATATACAGCAATGTACTAGCTCCAGTAAGGGATCTCAAGCCTCCTACTTGGGCAGTCGTCCCTAATCTCATGGACACAAAACAAATAAGGCCCCCTTGTGACACACTCTGCAGCGGGTGACACTTCTAGACAGAGGTGAGAAATCACAATTTAAAACGTCATGCCTGACCTCCCCGACATGTTTCACCAGCTAACCTGGCTTCATCAGGGGTTAGAGGTCCGATGGAGACTATGTGATGTGTATTGCAGAAACAGGCAACCACTCTCTTTGCAAACTATCATATGTTTAACATGGACATGAGATGTTTTTGGCACCAATGTGCTGTAAATGATGTTTGAATACTATTGAGCACAGATTTAATGTTTAATATTTATTGAAAAGAAATTGTACGGATGTTTGAATATATTTAATATAAAAGCAAAATTTGCACATATTGGGCCGGGTGATATATTTTTTCTAGTCTCTGAGACACACACCAGAGTTCTAAGAAATGGCTACACTAGCTTTACTGTGGAGTTGGACCAGATGAGCTCGCCTTTGCTCCCAGTGCTTATCAATGAATATTGGGTGCCCATATCCCTGATGCCAGTTCACCAATTGTCATTACTTGTACTTTTAGCCAGTACTTTACACTGCACATTGAGAACAACACACATTTTGGAGATGCTCTGAGATTGTCATTTAGCAATCACAATCTGGCCTCTAGCAAAGTCTCTCAGATTCTTAGATTCACCCATTTTTTCCTAGTTCCCATGTGAAACTGCTCAGTTGCATAATATATCCCACCCCTTGTCAGGTGCTGTTGTAGCAAGATAGTTAATGTATTTTTTTTACAAGATTTGAGGTGTCAAGTTTTAGGAATAAAAAAAATAATACAAAATATTTTTAAAACCCTCCTTTAAGACATTTTACATATAATATACTACTACTACTACTACTAATAATAATAATAATAAATTAACCATAATTTGTATGGTAACATCCATAAAAGTCTTATAACCATTTATCCTGTATGGTGAACACCATAGAAAAACAAATACGTGTTCTGTTCGGGAGAAAAAAAATTTAATGCAATGTAAACAGAAAATGCTGTGGGGGATAAAGGTTAACAGCTGCCATCTGCTGGGCATGGAGCGTATTCAGCATATGAACCTTCTCAATCATCCTTAAAGGGATTGTCTCACTACAAGGATTGCTTTTTATGTTAAAGATCTTGCAAAAACAAGTCACTTTGCAATATATGTCCATTATCCGATATCCCCTCTTGTATGGGCTGCATCAGCTCCTCAGGTTGCTATAGCTACAGACCTGTTCAATCTCTCATGATAGGCTGCCAGCACTGGTTGCTATAGCTACAGACCTGGCTTTTACTGCAGCCTAGTAGAAGCCAGTAAACACGCCCCTGAATTCAAAATGAAACCAAGAAAACAGGACTGAGGTAAAATGAATCAATGAAGTGAGACAACCCCTTTAACACCTCCATAATGTAATGGTATGTCATCAAGGTCTTAAATATACAAAGCTGAAACTAGGCTAGTTACTGAAAAGTCTTGCCGCTATGTGCAACCTCTTGGTCCTACTGGGGACCATCTTGGTTAAAATCTAGAGCCCTTTCTATAGTTATAAATATATTGTGATCTCCTCAGCTTCTCCTACTCTGTAACATGAGATCCACAGATAGGACTACATGTAGTGTCGGCGTGAGGTGCCTAGGGCTCAACAGTGGAGTTGATTCTGGAGCCCACCAGTGGAGCTGATTCTGGAGCCCACCAGTGGAGCTGATTCCGAGAACCGACGCTACAGCCCCTTTTATCCTCTTCCTCTTGCTTTTTGCCTCTTTCTGTCTCTCCCAAGGATGTATATGCAGTATAAAAGAAACTCCAGGTCTGCCATGCTCAGGTGCCCACCAAGGGCTTCCCCTATAGGCCGGTCTGTGCCTGACTACATGTACAATTGGACAGGTTCCCTTTAGGATTTGATGAGGTGTCCTTGCCCTGTAATACATTGTTCATCTCATTCAATGAGATTACAGGATTGTTCTCCACTTTCTGGATTTGATCTCTCTTATTGCAGATAACCTGCTGCTGTCCAGTCATTTCCCCTATGTCTGTAAATGCTTGTTGTGGGAGAGAATCTATATTATTATAATAGATGAGCGAATCCCCTTTAAATGTATTTTTAGACGTGACTGAAATTGCACATCCAGCAGCTTTCTCTTCTCCTCCATGTCCATGGTTTTCTGAATGGAATAAATTGAAATGTACAGCACACTAGTGATGAGAGGTGCTCTCAGCATGGCCTTACGATCCAGCATGCCTCACATGATAATCCGCCATCCCTCCAGCACAGAAGAGCATCCAAGCATGAAGAAAATGCTGATGCTGAGTATAATATAGATGACAGGGTTAGAGAGCTGACTGCACAGCCGGCCTCTCCCATATGGATTCTGTCTTGCAGACTGATATTACACACTGTGATTTAACAATAATTTATACATGAGCACGCAATAACATAATCTGTGAAATATGGCTGACAGTCATAAAGGAAATTCTAGTTCAAATGAAAGCCCCAGATAATGAGCACAATAAGAAAAAACAGGAAAAAAATGATTTTTTTATGTATAGATTGCGTTCTTGGACATTAGTCTACACGGAGATGAGTTTAACATAAAGGTATATACCATTCTGTATTATAAGTCGATGGATAGGAACACAATTTTACACGCGAAAAGCTGCCATTCGGCACAGCAATCCCTATTGGGGAATACATAAGGGCAAGGTGATCTTGTACTTACAATACAGATTTTGCCAAGGAAAAATAATTTATTAATGGAAGATTAACAGCCAGAGGTTATTCTCCAACATTATTACTAAAAGCTGAAGAAAAAAAAATCAAAAATGGCACTCAACTATCCTTATTAAAAAAAAAAACAGAGAATCTAAAAGAACTATAAAAAAAATCTAGTTTTTTCCACTGCATACAGTGAGGATTTTATTCAAGTTTAATTTTTTTTTTTTTTTTTTATATAAGAACTCGCCCATATGGCGGCAAGATGCTATTTTGGCAGATATAGTTGATCAAGGTGTAGTCTGTGTAGCCAGATGAGGTAGAACTATTGGTAACAAACAGCGACATGTCCCAATACAACTGCGCCATTTTTTTTGGTGTATTTTACGGAAAAAAAACTCCTATTCTCTATATAAATGAGCTGTTTTACACCAAAACTCGGTGTATTATACACCAGGCACGACACATTTGAATGCACCTAGGTGCATCAAATATGCTAGCGATGACATGCTATGCGCTTAAATTATGCAATGCACCTAGCTAGACACATCAATTTTACTATGCAAGGTAGACCAGACACCAGATTTTTGACAGTTTCGTTCATTCAGGCGCACTTTACACTTTTAACTGGCGTGACGGTGCCTCTTTTCTGACATGTCACCAAAAGTCTCTCCAAGTTTGTTTGACAGATAAAAAAAGCAGTGCAAATGTTTTTATTCATGTGGGAAAAAAAAAGATGTAATGTTTGCATATACAGTTTACAAAAAAGTTTTTTTTATTAATAAAACTACAAACAATACAAAATGCAACATTTTACCAACTGTGATACACACCATGCAGTTTATACGATAGAATGCACAGAGTACAATTCATCTTATATAGGCAGCACTATACACACAGGCAACCAAACATTGTTTTAGAAACACACGCAGGATCTTTAAAAACTGTCACGTTAAGGGAGGTACAGTGAGCCCTAACTGGAACCCGGCCCACTATCCCTGCCTACTTGACGTGCTGCCCTAGGCGGCAGACGGCAACTGGGCGACAGTCCCTGCGCTGCTAAAGTGCTGGGCCTTCAGGAGGAAGAAGGGTCAGACAATCCGAGTCAGCAACAGATCAGTAACGTAATGCCAAAAACGGAAGACAAGAGAATAAACGGAGGACACGCCAAAAGGTCAGAACACGGTTAGGAGCGAGGTACCAAATCAGGAAGCAAGCCGAAGTCAGGAAACAAACCAAGGTCAGTTAAACGGGAGAAGCAAACTTACAAATGAAGGAAACAACACAGCCAGGAAATATCACGGGCAAAGTCTGAAGATCTCTGCAGGTTTATGTGGATTGCCCGGACACTGCCCCAGTAGCTGATTGGAGCAGCCTCCGGGCCCTCATATTGGAGCGTGTGACAGGCCCTCTATGCAGAGTAGCTGGAGACCTGTCAATCAAAGGATCTCCAGCAGCCTGTCTCTCTGGGTGTGGACCCAAACCAGGAGATGCAGGTGCAGAGCATTGCTCCCTAGACGCTGGAAGCTGAGCAGGTAAATGCATACTGACAAAAACATTTGAATTTTTCATAATAGAACAAGTAATTAAACCAAAGAGGGGAGGAGACTGGGAGAAATTAGTGAGAGTGAGGGAGGTGCATTGGATTCTAGAGTTACAGAATAGATTTCCAGCAGAGTTTTATCGGTTGAAGTGTTCGTGCTCTTCAGCTAATTCTCTGAGATTGAATTTGAAATCCAGGGGCAAGTCTCTCCTCTCAGCAGGTGTGTCTCTCCTCTCAGGAGGCGTGTCTCTCCTCTCAGCAGGCGTGTCTCTCCTCACTGAAGAACTGTGACATCATCATTTTGTATGAAGCAGGGGATGCAGAAGGATGTCTGGATATAACAGCTCTGTAGCCTCCTGCATGCTTCTTATGTCTGCAGCCTTCAGGCCCCAAAGCTCCTTGCTGTGCTATATGCAGTTATACACACAGATGAGACATGTGAGGAGTGTACACTGCCCCCTCCCTCCTCCCCTTCTGTTACCAGACAGGAGACTGTATGACTGTGGTGTATGAAGTTATACACACAGCCTGAACTGATGAGACATATGAGGAGTGTACACTGCCCTCCCTCCCCTCTGTTACCAGACAGGAGACTGTATGACTGTGGTATATGCAGTTATACACACAGCCTGAACTGAAGAGACATGTGAGGAGCGTACACTGCCACCTCCCTCCTCCCCTTCGGTTACCAAACAGGAGACTGTATGACTGTAGTATATGCAGTTATACACACAGCCTGAACTGATGAGACATGTGAGAGTGTACACTGCCCCCTCCCTCCTCCCCTTCTGTAACCAGACAGGAGACTGTATGACTGTGGTATATGCAGTTATACACACAGCATGAACTGAAGAGACCTGTGATGAGTGGACTCTGCCCCCTCCCTCCTTCCCTTCTGTTACCAGACAGGAGACTGTATGACTGTGGTATATGCAGTTATACACACAGCCTGAACTGAGAGACAAGTGAGGAGTGTACACTGCCCCTCCCTCTCTGTTACCAGACGGAGACTGTATGACTGTGGTATAACATGCAGTATATACACTCACAGCCTGAAACTGTATGAGATACATGATGAGGAGTGTACACTGCCCCCTCCCTCTCTGTTACCAGACAGGAGACTGTATGACTGTGGTATATGCAGTTATACACACATCCTGAACTGATGAGACATGTGAGGAGTGTACACTGCCCCCTCCCTCCTTCCCTTCTGTTACCAGACAGGAGACTGTATGACTGTGGTATATGCAGTTATGCACACAGCCTGAACTGATGAGACATATGAGGAGTGTACACTGCCCCTCCTCCCCCTCTGTTACCAGACAGGAAACTGTATGACTGTGGTATATGCAGTTATACACACAGCCTGAACTGATGAGACATGTGAGGAGTGTACATTGCCATCTCCCTCTCCCCTTCTGTTACCAGACAGGAGACTGTATGACTGTGGTATATGCAGTTATACACACAGCCTGAACTGATGAGACATGTGAGGAGTGTACACTGCCCCTCCTCACCCTCTGTTACCAGACAGGAGACTGTATGACTGTGATATATGCAGTTATACACACAGCCTGAACCGATGAGACATGTGAGGAGTGTACATTGCCCCCCTTCCTCCCCTTCTGTTACCAGACAGGAGAGTGTATGTCTGGGGTATATGCAGTGATACACACAGCCTGAACTGATGAGACATGTGAGGAGTGTACAGTGCCCCCTCCCTCCTCCCCTTCTGTTACCAAACAGGAGACTGTATGACAGTGGTATATGCAGTTATACACACAGCCTGAACTGATGAAACATGTGAGAAGTGTTCACTGCACACTGCCTCCTTCCACTCTGTTACCAGACAGGAGACTGTATGACTGTGGTATATGCAGTTATACACGCAGCCTGAACTGATGAGACATGTGAGGAGTGTACACTGCCCCCCCTTCGCCTCTGTTACCAGGCAGCAGACTGGGATATATGGAGCAATGCACACTGCCCTCCCCCTCCTCCTCTCCCCCTGTTAACAGGCAGGAGACTCTATAATACTGTATTATATGAGGCGATCTGTGACTTAAACAGCCAGTAATTGCCCAGATCATTCCCCCTAGAGCTGGGAGAGGAGTATAGAGGCTGCAGCCCTTGACTTCAATATCGATTTTAACAGCTTAGAGGGGAGAAAACACAGAGTGTTCAGGCAGCCAATCACAACACAGGGGGTGTGACCAGGGCATTTCCTGTCTGGGGGTGTATCCCAACAGGCCGAATGAAATGTCAGCCAGCCAATCACAGTGCAGAGTACGTGTATAGGGGGTGGGATCTGGCCAAGGGGGCGTCTCCCGACCAGCATCAGCAGAAACAGAATACAGATTTACAGAAAAGCTCATATCTGCTAAACCAATTGACAGAGGTAATGCAACCCAATTACAAAAGTGCTTATTTTTACTGTCCCCATAATCTGAGACATGATCTTTGTAACGATAAAACCCCTTTAACTACAGAAATGATCTGCTATATATATACAGTTTATATTAAAGATTAAAACTAAAGAATGTATAAGATCTTAAATAAGTATATAAATGGTCCCTACAAAAAGTATGGGGAAAAATTATTTCAAGTAAAGCCACCTCACAAGGGGACAAGGGGACATGGGGATATTCCCTTTGACTAGAGAAAAAAGGATTCAATCTCCAGGGGAGAAGGGCATTCTTCACTGTAAGAACTGTGAATGTGGAATAGCCTGCCTGAGGAGCTAGTCACGGCAGGAACTGTAGAGAGTTTCAAGAAAGGCTTAGATAACTACATGAAACTAAAGAATATGAATGTGTATGTAGCTATGTAAAATTCTGGATCCTGGCTGGTGGCAGCTCTGGGGTCAGAGATAGGGTCTCCACTGGAGCAGATTGGTTCTTGCCTTGTGGGTTCCAGGGCATTAACCAGTGGTGATGCTGGGCATAATGTCCTTGTCTCTCTCCCTCACCCACATTTTCCCCATCCTTGGTTGAACTTGATGGACACATGTCTTTTTTTCAACCGTACTAACTATGTAACTATTTAAGTGTATATGATATTTGTATCCTTGAAAAATGAATGCATAATGTATACTAATGTTTTAAAATTTCACTGTGATTGGTAGTAAGGTATTTAAGATGGGTGTTCCCCACATGGCCATTAGCTGTGGGCAAGGGCTCAGGCAGACATGAAACGCGGCAGCTGGCACCACACACAGATTTGTCTCTGTAAGTTTGTGATGTCTACACAATAAATAAAAAGGTATTTAATTGTTGGATCTACTACCTTGATTGGGCAAAGAAGTGTAGATTTGAGCCGGACGGCTGCCAGCGATTGCCGATTACATATCCGGGATCCTGAAAGAAAGAAACTAAACACCTCTGGAAGGGTGAGTGCTACTGGTGTTCTTGTGTTTGGACTTGCTTTTTGCAATAAAACTACACTTCAGCCCTCACTTTTTGCTTAAGTTTTCCTCCATATTTTCCATTTTCCTCCTCTAAAACCTAGGTGCGTTTTATGGTATGTATATATATAGCGCAAAAAAGGAGGTATATGAAGGTTGGAACTAAAATTCTTGATTTAGTTCATAGTAAAGGCTACAAAAACACATAACAAATGCAATACAAATGGTGCAGAGAAAAAAGAAACAGTGGAGGTCTATGAGGAGAAAAACACCACAAACTGCCTGAACAGACACTACATCTACAGCAGAAAGAACTTTTAATGATTAATAAGATGTACCTAAGGTGCAAAAAACACTACAAAGAAAAAAGCAATGTTTGTAGGGTGTTTTATATTTGAGTATCGACTTCCAGCTAACATCTGGCTGCTGCAGTATTTAGCAACATGTGAAACCACCTTTACATCAGCCTAAAATGACCCAGCACAGAATTTTACACCTAAACTTTCAATAGTGTTTGATGGTGGACATTAACTTTAAACCTTCAGATCACAGTTGTGTCAAGAATCTGTAGATAAACCATAAGGATCCAGAACCCCAAATGGCATCAGGAACATCCTTGTTGTATTTTTTATTATAAATATTTACTTCTAGACTAAGAACAAATATTTGGAATGAAAATAAGGTTCAAGGGGAACTCCTCTTAAGATGGGTGCAGGTTCCAGATATAACATGTGGATGTGCCATAGATGAGAGACTCTCCCATTATTGTGTAATAAGTCTATACATCAATAACAACTGAACTTCCTTTAATCCAGTCCTGGGTGCTAGATTCTGAAATATTCTGGATTATCAGAAGGTCAAACAGAAGTGTATGAAATTCTATTCTAAGGCCCCGTTCACACGACGGATTTTGCCGCAGGTTCCGCCGCGGCTCTCGCCGCGGTTCCCGCGGCCGAATCCTCGTTGGGCCGCACCGCAAACTCGCGTCTCCCGACGCGGGTTTGTGGCGCGGGCGGTGGCCGTGGCCTCGCCGCGGGAGGGGCGTGGTTTGGGGCGCTGCTTGCGCCGAGGACTTGCCCCCGTGCAAATTAAGAGCAGGGGGCAAGCTGCGGCGCTAGCCGCATCCCAGCCGCGCACCACCCGAAGTGACGGAGCCGCGGCCAAACCCGCGCAGTGTGAATATTAACGCGGTTTCCCATAGGAAACCATGTTAATAATCTAGGCGCGATTTGGCCACGGTTATGGCAGCGTAAACCGCGTTGGAACCCGCGGCCATAACCGCGGCCAAATCCGTCGTGTGAACAGGGCCTAAAGGTAAAGAACAGTTTTCTGGGTTTTTTTTTCAAGTCATCACCCAGATAAAGTCGTGCAAATTTTAAATTTAAATGGCAGGTTACTTAAAGCGAAACTTTAAGGAGATTTATTCAACCATATCTGAAAGCAGGATGTGATAGAGGGAGAGAAACTGAGCTCTGTGATATATAGGGTTATATGATAGAGGAGAGAAGCTGAGCTCTGTGATATATAGGGTTATATGATAGAGGAGAGGAGCTGAGCTCTGTGATATATAGGGTTATATTATAGAGGAGAGGAGCTGAGCTCTGTGATATATAGGGTTATATTATAGAGGAGAGAAGCTGAGCTCTGTGATATATAGGGTTATATGATAGAGGAGAGGAGCTGAGCTCTGTGATATAAAGGGTTATAGGACGGATGAGAGAAGCTGAGCTCTGTGATATATAGGGTTATATGATAGAGGAGAGAAGCTGAGCTCTTGTATATATAGGGTTATATGATAGAGGAAAGAAGCTGAGCTCTGTGGTATATAGGGTTATATTATAGAGGAGAGAAGCCGAGCTCTGTGATATATAGTTTATAATAGAGGAAGAGAAGCTGACTCTGTGATATATAGGGGTATATGATAGCGGAGAGAATCTGAGCTCTGTGATATATAGAGTTATATGATAGAGGAGAGAAGCTGAGCTCTGTGATATATAGGGTTATATGATAGAGGAAAGAAGCTGAGCTCTGTGGTATATAGGGTTATATGATAGAGGAGAGAAGCTGAGCTCTGTGATATATAGGATTATATGATAGAGGAAGAGAAGCTGAGCTCTGTGATATATAGGGTTATATGATAGAGGAGAGAATCTGAGCTCTGTGATATATAGAGTTATATGATAGAGGAGAGAAGCTGAGCTCTGTGATATATAGGGTTATATGATAGAGGAAAGAAGCTGAGCTCTGTGGTATATAGGGTTATATTATAGAGGAGAGAAGCCGAGCTCTGTGATATATAGGATTATATGATGGAGGGAGAGAAGCTGAACTCTGTGATATATAGGGTTATATGATAGAGGAGAGAAGGCTAGCTCGGGTGATATATAGGGTTTATATGATAAAGGAGAGAAGCTGAGCTCTGTGATATATGGGGTTTAAATTGATAGAGGAGAGAAGCTGAGCTCTGTGATATATAGGGTTATATGATAAGGGGAGAGAAGCTGAGCTCTGTGATATATAGGGTTATATGATAGAGGAGAGAAGCTGAGCTCTGTGATATATAGCCAGATATTTTTGGCAACTGCTTACCTTTAGGTAAAAAAAAAAAAAAAAAGGTGTTGCAATACAACATGCCCCATCCTTCTTTTCACTGACATAATCTCCTGGAAAAGGCCAGCTTTTCTTTAGTGTGTATGGAGGCCAAAAGCCAACTGATAAATATAAGATTAAAGGGGTTTTCTCACTACAAGGATTGCTTTTTATGTTAAAGATCTTGCAAAAACAAGTCACTTTGTAATATATGTCCATTAACAGTGTCCTTCCTATTTTGAGATATCCCCTCATGATAGGCTGCCAGCATTGCTATAGCTACAGACCTGGCTTCTCCTGCAGCCTAGTAGAAGCCATTAAACACGCCCCTGAATTCAAAATGAAACCAAGAAAACCGGATGAATCAATGTCGTGAGACAACCCCTTTAAATGTATCTGGTAATTGTAATGTTCAGCAGCTGTGTCTGTGTTTTTTGTACCAAGAATGGGTTAAAAGAAAAAGGCTCAAAACTGAAGTGCTGTTTACTGAGGAATTGGCTTAACAATTCACATGTTCTGTGCCTGCCTGGGCATGACAGGCTTATATTAAAGCTGAACATAAACTCTTATTGTTATTTACAGTTATTTCTTGACTTCTTTTCTAAAAGGAATTTTCACACATTTAAAGTTTCTATCTTGATATTGTTTTAAAGGGGTTTTTTTTATCCCCTTCCAAGGAGGTTTCTATCCCTAATGTTAGTCATGTGAAAAGTCCTTTTGGGGTTTAAATTTTAACAGCTAAAAAAAGATAAAACGTTTAAAAAAAACCCAAAAACTGGGCATGAAGACTAAAGGGGGGGGAAATAGAACCAGAGAACATCCCTCTTTATGACTTTTGTACAAATGATTAATCAAAGACTGTTCCATGTGGATTCCAACTGATTCAACTTCTTGCTTGTTTAACTCATTATTATTTAAACAAACTCCCTCTTTCTGCCAAGACAGGCCCTCTTGGGAATAAAAAAGGGTTTTTAAACATCCATAGACAAAATTTTCGGGAAAAAAAGGGAACCTGCAATTAAAAAAAGGTTTTTGATATAAATTGTTTTAAATACGGGCCAAAACCCAAGGGTGTTTTCACACAGGGTTTTTGATGCATTTTTTAATGCATTTTTTGTGCAGGAAGGCACAGCAATTAATGCTGTACATTGCTGCACAAAAATCACGGCAAAAATCGCTGTAAAATCGAGATTTTTGCGCAGTAATGTACAGCATTAATTGCTGTGCCTTCATGCACAAAAAATGCAACAAAAAACGCATAAAAAACGCACTGTGTGAAAGCAGACAACAGTTGGGCTTTCTCATTTTCAGACATCTAAGACATCTAATTGGTTGCAGCACACCCCTCAGTGCTCCAGCATGGAAAATATATACAGTTCAGTCTCATTATTATGACTACTTCCTACTTTTGACATTAGCAGCATGTGGCTCGTAAGGTCATGTGTTCTGAGTTTTCAGTTTTCTTGGTGGGGACATAAGGCCAAATGGGCTTTGCTGCGTGGCTACCCACGGTAACAGCCGAAGTGCAGGACGAGGACACTGGGTGCTGGAGATGATGGATCATAGGCCAGCCAGTGTAGCCATAGGCAGATGACATAGTCCTAGGCAAGATATCAGGCAGGTACAAATGGACATAACGGCAGGTAATAGCAGAACAGAGGTACAGGGCAGCATCCTGGACACAGCGGTTTAAACAGAGACTGGAAACTGGTCCCAGACAGGCGGCTGACAGGCAAGATGGCAGGATACAGCAGAAACAGGAATATCGGTATCAGACTGGCAGGACAGCAGGTAACAGCAGGGTAAATGTATGTAGGTAGCCGGCAGAAATAATGGCAGGAACAGAATCCAGAGGTCAAGTGGACAATCAACTGACCAGGAACAGAGGCAGGACGTTTCTTAAATCACAGGAGGTTGTAGGTTATTGGACAGGTAATTGGGACACTGTCGCTTTAAATCCAGACCATCCTAGGGAGAGTGTGCAGACCCAGACAGGAACAGGAGCAGACAGGTAAGTAGCAGAAATAACAAGGGACACAGCAACAGGTAAAGGAACCGAGGACTCAAACAAGCAAACAGACATGTTCGCAGTCCACAGCAGCGGCCACGGCGTGAACGGAGACATGACCCCTGCAGCGCTGATGCACTCTCAGCCCAACCCCAACACCTCCCCACGGTACCTACCCTTCTCTGCTGTGACCCCTTGAAATGAACACACTCAACACTGATTGGATAAAATTGGCCACAGTAGCCGTTTTAGTAACAAAAATAAAACATAAATAAATTGCCATATAAAAATATAACATAAACTCTCCAATATATATGTATATATGTAAATCCATCACAACCCCCCACATACCACTATATATATATATATATATATATATACATACACATACCTCAACATAAATATAAATACATATATATACCCATAAGAACTGTAAACCTTAACTCCATGAACACCACAACCAGATGGGGCAGAGGTCCTTGGAACCAACCAACCTACGACCTGGAGACCAAATCCCCGAAGGGAACCAAACCACCATTTACCCCCAGCCGTACTCCACTGGCTCGGGGGTCCTAAAGCCATACAAGATGGCTCACCCATTTTGCTCTACAGGGATTCCAGCCTGCAAGAGCCCACCACCTTCGCCAGGTCGATTCACCATTCTCAAAACCATGAGGGAATCATACCCCGAATGACTCCCTCACCGTATCTCCTCGTCCAATTCCAAGAACCCCCGCCGCCAACAGCTACCATGACGACCTCACCTCTGCTCCCCCTACAAAACCAAAACTAGGGAGGGAGGGTGGGACTGCTGAATCCTGGCGCGCAAGTGCCGAACGGCCAGAAGGGGAGGTATTAATACTCCTCCCCACTTCCGCTCAGCCTCCGCTTCCGGCTGCACGTACACCGCGGCTTCAGCCGCGCCCAGCACGCCGGGTCATGGCGCGCCGCCCCTAGGGGGCTTGGCCCGGTCCGGCGTGCTGCTTGACCCCTGCAGCGCTGATACGCTCTCAGCCCAACCCCAACACCTCCCCATGGTCCTTACCCTTCTCTGCTGTGACCCCTTGAAATGAACACACTCCACACTGATTGGATAAAATTGGCCACAGCAGCCGTTTTATTAACAAAAATACAACATAAATAAATTGCCATATAAAAATATAACATAAACTCTCCAATATATATATATATGTATATATGTAAATCCATCACAACCCCCACATACCACTATATATACATATATATATATATATATATACATACCTCAACATAAATATAAATACATATATATACCCATAAGAACTGTAAAACTTAACTCCATGAACACCACAACCAGATGGGGCAGAGGTCCTTGGAACCAACCAACCTACGACCTGGAGACTAAATCCCCGAAGGGAACCAAACCATTTACCCCCAGCCGTACTTCACTGACTCGGGGGTCCTAAAGACATACAAGATGGCTCACCCATTTTGCTCTACAGGGATTCCAGCCTGCAAGAGCCCACCACCTTCGCCAGGTCGATTCACCATTCTCAAAACCATGAGGGAATCATACCCCAAATGACTCCCTCACCGTATCTCCTCGTCCAATTCCAAGAACCCCCGCCGCCACCATGAGCATGCCATGAACCCTCATGCATGTGAGGCCCCAACCAGGCCTAGCGCTCTCTCAATGCCTTCCTGAAGGCCCAGCGCCCAGAGGTCCAAACCGACAGCCATCAAATGTACCCCATCAGATCTCCATAAGTTGTCTACACCCGCTTCCAATTCCAAGTGCCTGACAAACACCCCTCCGTTCCTAGCCACAAAATTCGCCACCGACCTGTTTACCTTAACCCTTGCCTTATTCAACCTCTCAACCGAGCGAGCACCCCTCCAATGATGCCGAAACACGATGTCCGACCAGACAATAACCATTCCCGGAAAGGACCTCCACAATCGCAACAAATCATATTTGATGCTCCGAATCAATTCTCTGAAAGTCAGAGACCCCAAATCATTACCCTCCACATGCAACACCAGACTGTCCGGAGGTCTATCCAGGGCTGCAAACCGCGTCACCTCCGGTACCACACCTAACCACCGCATCCCACGCCGTCCGAGCCAGCGTACCACCGCGACGTTCCGAGGGAAGCCCAATTGACGGCCGTCTGGCCGCATGTCCGCTCGCTTGGCACCCCAATGAACGTATGAATGGCCAAGGATCCAAACCAGGAACGGAGGACGAACTGCAGAACAAAGAAAACAAGCTGACACTAGCAACCCAGTGGAAACCCCTCTTTTCCACCCCCTGTAACCCTACCACATTCAAGCCGCCAAATGTGGCCAGATGTACAGCCGAAACCTATCTGACTCCCATCTCCCAATCCTACGAACCACCTCCGCACTAAGGCCCCACCCCACAGCCTCAGTAGCAGCCGCAGCACTACCGGTGGCGAATAGGCAGTCAGGTTGTTGATCGCCAAGACTACACCCAAGTAATCGCAACAGAAGCGAACCTTCTGGTCCCGAAAAATGTCCCCCCACAACTCCAATGCCACCACAATAGGAAAGAGTTCCAAGAAGGCCAAATTCCTAATAACCGGAAGGACCCGCCACGCCTCAGGCCACGGAGACGCACACCACCGCACCCCACAAATAGCCCCAAAGCCCGTACTTCCTGCCGCATCCGTGAAGATATCAATCTCCTGATTAGACAATTCCTCGTGCAAGATAATGGACCGCCCGTTATACGAATCCAAAAAACTCGCCCACACCCGCAAATCACAGGTCAAGCGCACGAAATGATGCGGCTTCGTCACGCCCGAAGTCGCACTGGCCAACCGCCGACAGAAAACCCGCCCCATCGGCATGATCCTTCACGCAAAATTGAGCTTCCCTAACAAGGATTGCAGCTCTCTAAGGGGAATCTTGCGCAAACCCACAACCCGGCAAACCTCCTGACATAAGGAGCCCAACTTGTCCGCAGGTAACCTGCACTCCCAAAAAATTCAAACAGGTACCAGACCCTCTGTCTTATCCGGCGCCAATGGGACGCCGAACCGATCCGTCACCCAACCCAATGACACTAGCAAAGATCAGCACACTGGAGACCCCGCTGGCCCCACACAAAAGAAATCATCCAGATAATGAATGATAGAACCCAACCCCGAAACATCCCGAACCACCCATTCCAAAAATGTGTTAAACCCCTCAAAATAGGCACACGAAAGCGAACAGCCCATTGGCAAGCAACGATCGACAAAAAACTCCCCATCCCAAAAACACCCCAACATTTTCAAACTATCTTCATGAACCGGCAAAAGACGAAACGCCGACTCAATATCTGCCTTGGCCATCAGAGCGGCCCGCCCATGCCGCCGAACCAAGGACACCGCTTCATCGAAGGACGTATAAACCACGGAACACAGCTCCGGTGCTATACCATCATTCACCGATTGGCCCTTTGGAAAGGACAAATGGTGAATGAGCCAAAATTTGCCTGGCTCCTTCTTAGGAACCACCCCCAAAGGAGACACCACCAGGTCAGGAAAAGGCAGGGCTTCAAATGGACCTGCCATTCGTCCCAGCGACACCTCCTTTGCCAATTTTTCCGACAGTAGTGTCGGATGCTCATGAGCCGACCTTAGATTTTTAGTCGAAAAAGGCACTCCGTGACCGGGAGGCGGGATTACAAACCCCTGCCCAAACCCGGCGGCCAACAGGTCCGCTGTACCCCTATCCGGATAGCGGGCTAGAAAAGGTTCCATCTCGCCCAGTCTCACCGGCTTCGCCCCCTTGAGCACCCGCGCCGGCCCCTTTGCTCCGGCCCTTCTTAAAACAACGGGTAACCGGGTGGGACGGTGCTGCGCAGAAGGAGCACAGAGGTTTGAACCGGCCGCCGAACCCGAACTTACCCTGCTCCCCTTTAAACGCCCCGCAAACCCCACCTTTTGAGGCACCGAGCTGGGACCCTGTCCCGCTACCACCGCTGCTCCCACCCTTGCCGGATGAACCGGCCCCCCCCAAGAAAGGGCTGCCCAAACTTTGTCGGGGCCATAACCTTCAACCAAAGACCAATATCCTTATGGTCCCACCTGCTCGAAGGACGAACCGCCTTCCGCTGACGAAATTGTTCGTCATAACGCAACCACACTTGTCCCCCATATGCCTGATGCGCTTCCCCAATCGCGTCCATATAGCAATAAAGGCACGATTAATTCTCGGGCGCCTTCTCCCCGATGACACTCGCAGGAGAAGGCTTGCAGCCAATTGGCAAAAGTCTGCGGAATGAGTCGCCATCGGCACTTCTCCTCCTCCTCTTTCGTGCTCTCGTCCTTTTTACCCTTATCTAAGTTAAACTTCTCTAAGGGCAGTAGGGAGAAGATCTCCACGTACTCGTCCTTCCAGAGCTTCTCCCTTACCTCCGGCTTCAAATGCGCCCCCAGTGGGCCTTCGAAGCACACGTACACTTCCCCTTTTACCCTGTCATCCAACCTAACACTCTCTTGCGGGATTTTTTCCATCTGCACCGACACCGTCACGCCCCCACTCTGCTCCACAGGGGGCCCCCGGGCCTGCGACCCCTCGTTCCGAAGCCCTAAATGAGGAGACACTGTCAATACAGCCGGTGCGACCCAAGCATCCACCGGCGACCCCCCCCACTAGCCCCCCTTTCCCGAACCTCAAACCTCGCCAACAAATCCCGCAGCGCCATCGCTAAACCCCTAGACTCCGCGGGCGACCCTCCCAGCCCCTCACACGCACGACCCCCTGAACTAAGCGTGGCCGTCCCACTACCAACCTGCCCCCTTGCGACCTAAAAATAGGTGGAAACTTTAATGACAGAGACATATACTCACCAGGCTGCGTGGGCGCTGTGGACCCACCAGCCGCTACCCTGGAATCCTGGTCGCCGTCTCGCAGATAGCCGCCGACGTCGATCGATGCCCGACGACCCGGGTTAAGGCCATCAGAACCCAATAAGGGGAGGCCGACCGGCGCAGGTCGCGGAGATGGGGCAGGCTCCTGCCACGCCCGGACTGGGGAACCTGAATCATCTTGAGCTGCGCCGGGGCCGACCGACCGTCGCCCATCCATCCTCCCGTCGTCCTTCCCAGCCCCGGGGGAATTCTCCCATCGTTGTCCTCTCTGCCGCCGCCTGGTGGCCCCCCGACTGGTGCTTCGCCAGGCAGGGCCACCGCCACCACCGACCGAACCGAAGACCTAGGAGCAGCGGCCGATCGCGCCCCAGACCGAGGCCCAGACCCACCGCTCTCCACAGGGCCCGTCGGCCTACTTGGATGCCTCCCAGGCCGGGCAGACCGGCCCCCGGATTGGAGCCCGCCCACCCGACCTGAAGGGTCCCCAGAAGGGCTCCGCTGGCGACGGCGAGCCCTGGGGGTGCAGTCCGGGCTCAGCCGCTGCGGGGGGCGAGCCCGGCGCCTGCGGCCCACGCCGCTACCCCCAGACAATGCAGGTGTCACTGTAGCCCTGCGACCACCAGCCCTGCCCACAGAGGGAATGGCCGGCTCTTCAGCTCCAATGCCTGTAGCACTGCCACCTGCTGATGCAGCCGGATCCCCGACTCCACCATGCTCAGGGCCGCCCCCGGGCGCCGCGCCCGGGTCCCCGGCCCCACTCACTAAGTCCCTCACTGCTGCTTGTAACCAGGTGGCCCCCTGGGTTGCTGCCAGCCGCTGCAACAGCTCCCCCTGCTGGTCGGACATCGCAGGACGAGCCGTCAACACGGGCGTCCTGCAGTGCTGAATCCTGGCGCGCAAGTGACGAACGGCCGGAAGGGGAGGTATTAATACTCACCCTCACTTCCGCTCAGCCTCCGCTTCCGGCCGCACGTACACCGAGGCTTCAGCCGCGCCCAGCACGCCGGGTCATGGCGCGCCTCCGCTAGGGGGCGTGGCCCGGTCCGGCGTGCTGCTGGATAGAAATAGGGACATGGCCATGTCCGCAGTCCGGAAATAGGGCAGCGTCATAGACCGTGAATGTACTGCAACCCCCCAAAACCCCCTCCTCCTTCTCCAATCCACAGAAATGAATTCCTCAGGGGCATCCCCAAACTCAACTACAGGATAGTGCTAGCCCGTACTGGGAATACCTCGAAAAGGAGGGGCACAGGAGGAACAAATGCTGCACAGGCAGAATGGGGGGGGGGGGACTCAAGGTGGAAGCATAAGCCAGCAGTACAGATGTTCTGGGTGGGACCATGAGTCAGCGGGTACAGACACTCTGGGCAAACCATGAGCCAGTGGATACAGATGTTCTGGATTAACCATGAGCCAGTGGGTACAGACACTCTGGACGAACCATGTGCCAGCAGATACAGATGCTCTGGACAGATCCATGAGCCAGGCAGGTACAGATGCTCTGGGTAGATCCATGAGCCAGGCAGGTACAGATGCTCTGGGTAGATCCATGAGCCAGGCAGGTACAGATGCTCTGGGTAGATCCATGAGCCAGGCAGGTACAGATGCTCTGGGTTGATCCATGAGCCAGGCAGGTCAGAAGCTCTGGGCGGATCCATGAGCCAGGCAAACAGGAGGACGCGCAACTACAGGTGCGGGTACCTGCATTCAAACGTGCGGTAACGGACTGTAGCTTCAGAAAAGAGTTGTTTTGGATAGATACCAATATGGGATACAATGGCTGCCAAGTGCTAGATATAAGGCAGAGTCACCTTGGCGGGATCTATGGTCAGTTCAGTCTGTATGCACTAACACCATGGATGTTGGGTACTTGCTGTTGATCCTCTGTGATCACCGTAATTTCAACGATGCAACAAACCCATTTTGCAGCCCGCGAATGTACACGCCGCAAATTCGCAGTTTAAACTTATTTAATGGGGAAATGACTGTCCTCAGAGATCAGGATGGGAAAGTTAAAAAGGGAATAATAAGCAGAACCAGAATAGGACCAGATCAAGAACTTTCCCATCTTCTTGCATAAGAAAATTAGTAAATTGTAAAAGGACTTGGGGGAGGATAGAAATAGAAAATAAGAGGCAGATGAAGAAATTGGGTTGTTGATCAGGATATTAAAATCATCTATGAGAAAAATGAAATGAATTTTTTTTTATTCCAGTTTGTTTAATTGTTTTGTATATTAATATTGTGTCTGATGTATAATTTTGTCCTGTCTTTTTATGCAATGTTGGTCTGATTCCTATTAGGGGGGCATTTTGCATGAGCATTCCCAGTGAGTCCTTTTGTCAGCTATGCTAATTGGGACAAGTGGTAAAAAAGTAAACTCAAATTAAACTATCACCAGGGACTCTGGACACATTCAGTGGATGAAGCACATGGTAGAAGACAATAGAAAACATTATACATCAAACAAATTTTGAATCCACTTATGAAATTATGGTCCCGGAACCCAATCACACCTTCTGTTTCGTGCGTAATAATTTTGGGCTTTAGGACACCACAGAAATGGAAATCGGACCAAATTATGAATCTGTCACATTCATATTTGTTATGCCTGGGTTGCTAAATTCATACTGGGGAACTTGGCGGTTATGATATCTGGCTAGGAGACTTCTAGCAGGAGTTATGACCAAAGCTGGAAATTATGACTTTCCTAATGTCCCTGACATGTAATTAGCCATCCTCTCTGTGACCTAAGCAGGAGGAGAGGCTGGAGGGATTTTGGAGATTCCATAAAACACCTTGAGACAAAAAGACCATTGTCAGTTGCCAAGCACAGGTCTGTCCGAATCTCTTCAGCTGTACTCCTCAGCCCAGTTTCTTTAGTCAATTGAATTGGAAAAGGTCTTTTTTTCATTGTTTTATCCTGCTTGTTTTTATACTGTTCTGCACATTTTATGTATGTCTGTTATTTTGTAACATTTGTAACTAAGCACTGTACCTGTATATTAAAGCTTTAAACCTTAATAGTTTTGTCTTTTTGCCCTAATAAACCTTGAAAATCTCTGAAGAATTTAAGTGGCTGCTGGGGCATGTGACCGGTCATATACAGTTCTTTTCAGTTCCTTTCGAGAAAGTGAAAGGTGGTGGCAGTGTGTGTGTTCATGGATGTTATGGACCATGTGGGGTACATGTGTTCTTCGTAGTGTAGACGGAGTGAGAGCCTACTGCGAGCTGTTGTGGTGTAGCATATCCCCTGGTTGCCCCCCAAGTTGCGCAGAAGGAAGTGGGACCTGAGTTGTGTGTCTGAGACGGATGGTGGCCTGGATCTCTATGTGTGTGGTTTTTCCCTTTCCCTGGTGCATAATTGAGGTTGGCAGTGGGATCGAAGTCTCTATCTCTGTTATTGTGTGTCTCTGTGTCCTCCATAACCCCCCCTTTTGCCCCCTTTCCATGACAATAAAACAAATTTGGAATTAAACATTTGACCCCAGAGGATTATTTTTCTCACACTTCTCCTTTTATGATGTGGCATTGGAGATTGACTTACAGATCTTTTTCTAGGCCCATGTATGTAGTCCAGGCGAGACTGCCTTTCTCCTCCACAACTGGGACAATTCTCCAATGGCCTGGTGAGACATATAAAATGGTCCTCCAGGTAGATTCCCCGGTAGACAAGTAGATGCCCCATATAGCCCCCCAGTAGCCAGGTAGATGCCCCATATAGCCCCCCAGTAGCCATGTAGATGGCCCATAGCCCCCCCAGTACCAGTACTCAGGTAGATGCCCCATAGCCCCCCAGTACCAGTAGCCAGGTAAATGGCCCCATAGCTCCCCCAGTACTCAGGTAGATGGCCCCATAGACCCCCAGTAGCTAGGGTGATGGCCCCATAGTCCCCCCAGTAGCCAGGTAGATTGCCCCATAGTCCCCCCAGTTGACAGGGTGATGGCCCCATAGTCCCCCCAGTGGTCAGGGTGATGGCCCCATTGTCCCCCCCAGTGGTCAGGGTGATGGCCCCATAGTCCCCCCAGTGGTCAGGGTGATGGCCCCATAGTCCCCCCCAAATGGTCAGGGTGATGGCCCCATAGTACCCCCCAGTGGTCAGGGTGATGGCCCCATAGTCTCCCCCAGTGGTCAGGGTGATGGCCCCATAGTCGTCGTCCCCCAGTGGTCAGGGTGATGGGCCCCATAGTCCCTCCAGTGGTCAGGGTGATGGCCCCATAGTCCCCAGAGTGGTCAGGGTGATGGCCCCATAGTCTCCCAGTAGTCATTTAGATGTCCCATAGTCTCCCCAGTAGTCAGGGTGATGGCCCATAGTCTCCCCAGTAGTCATTTAGATGTCCCATAGTCTCCCAGTAGTCATTTAGATGCCCCATAGTCTCCCCAGTAGTCATTTAGATGCCCCATAGTCTCCCCAGTAGTCATTTAGATGCCCCATATAGGCCCCTAATGATTATAAAACAAAAAAAAGTCACTTACCTGCTGGATGTCCGTGCAGCGAGGCCCGGTCCGGGAGCTGTGTATGGTGTAAGCAGCGTGACGTCACGCCGCTTACGCCCGCACGCAGCTCCCAGAGATCTCCTCGGCGGCAGAGGCTGCCGGCGAGGAGACCCAGCGTCACAGGGGGCGTGAGCAAAGCGGCGCGTCACGCCCCCTGCGACGCCCTATGTACAGCGCTCACCGAGCGTTGTACATACAAGGGGAGAAGGTGGGAGGGAAACGATCCCTCCTGCCTTCTCCCTGTACTGACTGACTCTGAAATGGATGTTGCAAACACCCAAATATTTAGGACTAAAATGATAGATAGGGGCCCAATTTTTTACTTGGGTTTTTTTTTGGGGTTTTTTTCTTTTTTTCAAAATTTTTTTTTGAGGGTGGTTTTCTCCCATCCCCTCACCATCCAAAAAGATGACTAACCCCGGAGGGGGGGTTGTGGATGTCCTTGCCGGTTCTCCCCATTCCCCTTTCTAGGGCCCTTCCCCGGGGTATTATGCCTTGCCCCCATTCGGGTATGGCCCACTGTCCCCGTGGTTTTCATTTCCTTCATGTCCCCCCAGTGGAATGACCCAATTTTAAATTCGGTGAGCAATTTTTGGGTTATCCGTCCCCTTTGAACAATTTAGGGGTTGACCCAACCCCTTTGGGTTTTCAGATCATTTAGATTGTTTTTGGGGAGTCATGTTTGGCCCTTTCCACAGGAGATTCATATTGGGAGCAAGTTGCCCCAATTAGGCCCCAATCTTTTCCCATTGGATACCCGGTTTTTAGTTCAAAGGGCCCAATGATTTAAAAACAAAAAAGTTGTCTTCGAAAGGTCGTGACAGGGTGGAGTGTTGTTTTAACACATAAAATTAAGGGCACCCAAATCTTGGCCCGGGGTCAAATTTGGTTTTACAGGGGGGCAATTGCACTTTTGGTTAGTAAAATAACAATTTAATCGGGGAAATTTAGGGAGCCCCTCAGTTTTAGTATATTCTTGAAATGGATGTTGCAAACACCCAAATATTTAGAACTAAAAATGATTAAGATTAATAGGGGTGCCCAAACTTTTTCATATGACTGTACTTCTTCAGGCTCCAGCATTGCTGTAGCAGTCACTTCCCATTTCTTACCAACACTGATCATAAAGATGAGTGCTGATAAGATAGAGAATACTTGCAGCTGTAACCATATAGTTGCACAGTTCTCTATATTATCAGACACAATGTTTGAACAACTCTCTTACTAATCAGTATAAGAGGATGAGATTTTAATGATTTCCCCCCAAAAAAAAGTTCAATGTTTGAAATGATTTAAATATGAACAGAAAGCAAATTTTTAAGATTAAAAAAATGAAAAAGAAATGCCCTCCATTCTTAAATTAAATTTTTTTATTAGATTAAAATTTTGCAAAAAGGGAATTTAAATTTAAAAAATATCGCTGGGCCCACCGCATCAGACGGGATTTTGGTTATTCTTTTAATAATTTGGGCTAATTTTTGGGGGAAAGGTTTTCCCTACATCAGGCAATAAAGCAGATTCATAGTATATTCACTTCCAAAAGTACATTGGAGGGAGACCTCTGGAAGTCCAAGACCAATTACCAAGCATTGTGCAGAGGGATGTGGTTGGAACTTGCTTTATTCCCAAAAGAGTTTATTAAAAAAATTTTTTTACCCGAGGAAAAAGAAATCAGCATTAGGGTTTCCCCCTTTAAGGGTTGTTTTTGGGGGCCTGGAGGGGTGGCTAGGGGGAAGGTGTTATTTTTCTGTAGTGTCATTTTGTAATTCCTGACGTTTTTATTTAGTACAATTAAAAAATTGGGGAAGGGAAAAAACCCAGAAAATCGCTTACTGGCTGAACCCAAAATACCCGGAAAAACCCCCAACGATGAAAAGGGGTTTTTTGTGTTTGCCTTTTTTGTTTTTTTTTTTAATTTTTACTTTTTTCCCCTTAATGCAAAATGTCATACAGAAGTTTTTAAAGAAAAAAAAGCGGTTTTCCCACACGAGGGCCGTAAATGTATGCCTTTTGTTTTTGGAGTGGGTTTTCTATACAGAAAAAAAAAAACAGTAGTGATGAAGCTTCTCATTAAAAACCCACCTCTCTTTTGTCCGGGGGAGGGGGGGGGGGGGCCGGCTGGTGGAAAAGTCACCCCCCTGTTGTGTTTATCAGCACCCAGGGGAGCTTGTTTCCACTCTCTTTTTTTCTTTCTACAAAGAAAAGTTTTAAAAACCCCATGGGGTAAAATGTATGAACAGGGCTGAAACCAGTTTTTTTGGTATAAAGAGGTGAAACGATTAAACTTTGGGCAGTTAAGGGCCCTTTGAAAAGCATCAAAGACATTTTTTAAATTGCCCCAAAAGTTTTTTGGGGTGTGTCGCACTATGTATAAAACTGAGAAAAAAACAGCTTCTTACATTCGGGCCCCATTTACACTACCTTAAAAAAAGAAATTTAAAACTGGTTATCAGCACATTTTTCCCTTTTCTGTTCCCCATAGTTAGTGACCAGAGAACAGAAAAGCCTTGTTTCATCCTGTCAGGTCTGCAGAGTACATTTATGTGTAATGACATCAAAGATAACAGAGTCACTCAGCAGTAACTAAAACCAAAGTTTTTGGCAGCATGTTTTTTCTTCTCTCTGCTAGAAGTTCCCCCATGGGGAAAAAACGTTGCAAAGCTAAAATTTTCTAAGGCAGAAAATTGTTTGGATAGTGTCTAGCAGGCTCAGCAGGGGATAGACGCTAGCAGAACTGTAGAACTGCCCAGCCCAACCCAAAGGGAAATGAAAGCCTGGATGAAAAGGGAGGGAAAAGCAGGTCCCAATTTTTTCCTTTTTTTCTCCCCAAAAACCAAAAAAATTTGGGTTTAAACAACAGTTTTAAAACCCAGAAATTTTTTATTAGAAAATATGACAGATTTAGCAAAAACAAGTCCAAAATTGATGGCAAAATTTAAATGTTATGAATTTGGAAAGCAAAAAATTTAAAAAATTTGGGTTCCCTTTAAAAAACCTATGACCCTCACCTTTAAAGGGGGTATTTTTGGAAAAACAATTGTGTTTTCCCCGTGGGGAAAAAAAAAAATTCTGGGGCAAATTTTCTTAGAAATCTGTGTGGTGCTTTTTCCTCTAGTAATGTATTACTGAATCAGTTTAGGATGGGGTTACCCAGGATTGGGGGGAATTGATTTTTAAGGAGTGGAATTCGTTTTTTGAATTTCAGGAAAAAAACGGTTTTGAACGAAGTCGAAGTTTGGGGTACTTTGGGTGAATGGGAAATGTGCTTTTGGATTGATAAAATTGGGGTGCGGGGCACATGGGCTAAAATGGGGCAAAAAAAACTTTTGGGAGGGGAAGGGCTTTGCTTTTAATGAAAATGTGCCCGAGTGAAGGGCCCAAACAGAGAACCCGGGGGGATTCTGTGACGTACAGCAATTTTAAGTCCCGGGCGGGCGCTGGGGGCCATTTCCGCTTCACTGTACTGATCAGGGAAGGGGTTTCCGCGGCTGATTGTTAAAAGTCCCTTTCTGGAAAAAATTGATTTTTTTTTACAGCGATTTTTTTGGGGTGTTTTCAGCTTTTCTCAGAGGGTGCTTTTCCCTTTTTGTTTTTATTTTTGATTTTGTTTGGGGGATTGGGTTGAAGTCCAGTGTTGGAAACCACTGCAGCTGCCTTTTAAATTTTTAATTTTTAACTGCTTTACAGCAATTGAATTTTAAGGGGGGGTCTTTGCCTGTTTCCCGTTGTATTTATTTAAAAAAAACAGCAATTTTTTCTTTAACCCAAATACCACTTTTTTAAATTTTTTTTTTGGGGGGCTCCCTTCTTTTTCGCAAAATTTAAAATCCAGGGGTTAATTAAGGGTTTTTTTCTTGGGTGTTGTGGTGACCAAAAGAAAAAGTTTATTTCCCCCGCCCCCAAAAAAAAAAATTTTTCCTGTAGCCCAAATTTACAAACGAAGGTTAATTACAAATTTTTTTCTTGTTTTGTAGGTTAGGGAAAAAGCATTGTTTAAAACGCTACCAAAACTCCCTTAGTTTGTGGGTTTCTCTTTTTTTTGGGGCAATTTCATCCAGGGGTTAATTTAGCTTTGTTTTTTTGCTGTGGTGACTAAAAAAAACCCTCCCTTTTACCCCCAAAAAATAAAAATTTTTCCCGTAGAATTCACAAGGGAAGGTTAAATTTCAATTTTTTTCTTTGTTTTTTTTTTTTTTTTTTTTTTTTTTTTGTTTTTTTTTTTTAGCGTTTTGGGAAAAAAAAAACCCTTGTAAAACGCTACAAAAACTCGTTGTTTGTGGTTGCTCAAATTTTTTTTGCGCATTTACATCCCGGGGTTTAAAAAAGCGTTTTTTCTGCAATTTGAGGAGGGGAGGGGAACGCAGCTATTGGCAATGAAGAAATGGGGCCCAAAATCCCCTGTTCTTGCAGTAAGCGGCAAAAATATGATGTTGGGTTGGAGGGGGCATGGGGAGGTATGTTGTGAAAGGGGAAGCCTCTGCATACCCAAGGGTGGTGATGGGACGCAGTGAGATGAAACACAAATAGATTTATGTGTAGCCGACAGCAATTGGGAGCGGCCCGGAAGGGAAAGGGGGTTCTTCCCTCGTTTAGGAGAAAGGGTGTAGCTTGGGCGTCAGGCAGCGGCGCAGCCAGCAAATGGGTTGTGTGGCCGTGAGGGCAGGGAGGGTTGCAGCAGTGTGAGGTCGGGGGGCCAAACGGCCAAGGGGTTAAAAAAAACCCCTTCGCAGGTCCCAAAAAAAGTAGCGCCGGGGGGGTGAGGGGCCCCGGGGAGCGGCCCGGGGAAATAGTCCCCTCCCGTGCGGAGCCCTTGGCGGTTAAAAAATCCGGGGTAATCGGCGGTTTTTGGAAATTCTTTGCTAAGAAACCCGGGGAGCCGAAATTTTGGGGATATGTGAATTGTGGGGAGAAAGGGAAACGTGGGGCCCGGGGGGCTAACGTTGGCACCCGGCCCTGGTCAACACATTTCAGCGTTTACCATCCGGGGGGCCCCGGGGAAAGGGGGGCTCAGTGTGGTGGGCCCCCTTTCCTTTCACTGCAAACAACGCCCGAGGGAAAAGGGCCAGTGGCACGCATGCCATTGCAAGCCCGTCAAGGCTCCACCCCTCTCAGAAGGGAGCTGTTTCTCTTTGACATCATCTCCCCGGTTTTTTTTCCCGATGCCCTGTCCTCCTACTCATGGGCCCAGAGGGCGTCAGGAGGCGATTGCAAAGAGGGAAAAAAGTATGGTTCCCAACCAAACCTTTAAAGGGGCAGCAGCTGACCGGTTTCTCATGTTTCCAAAATTGATGGGCTGCAGTCCCCCCCTTTCCAAAAAAGGGGGGACTCTGCACCGTTCAGAGGAAAAAATGGTTGTTGGGGCCCAGAGAGATGGAAAAGTTCCAAGCCGTAATTTTTTTTTTCCAAAAAGGCGAGTACCGCAATTCATAAATATGTAGAACAGAAGGTGGGGCCCGTCCTTGGTTAAACGGTTTGTTCCCAAAGGGGCCCCGGCCCGCCCCGGACGTTGGGCGGGAAATCGGTCAGGGCCCCCGGTTTTTTCATGGGGCCTTTACGGCCCCACTGGGTGAATGTGCTTCTGCCGGCCCCCCAAAAAACTTGGGGCAGGAGACGGCACTTTCTCCCCCACCGTTGTCAAACTGCGGTCCTGCGGGCCCAAAGTCCGCCCTCCCCCTCCAAACCCCCATAAACTCAGCCCCCAAAAAGTACTGCCCCCCATATTTCCCCTGTTGGGGAGGGGGACAAACCCGGTTTTAAAAAAGTTTAAAAATGGCTTGCCTCGCGAACGAGGGGAGGAACTCTCCGCGGGAAAAGCGCAAAAAAATCGATTTTGTGGCTTTCTGCGCCAAATGCAAAAACGGAACCCTGGTTTATGGACAATGGGAAATAACATGGTTTTCCCTGCTGCCCCCCGGGGGGGGGGTCCATGCCCCCCTGCATGGGTACGTGTTCAATTGGTTGTGAAAAGGTTCCTTAAAATCCCTTTCCCCCATCTTCAGAAGAAATTTTGAAAAAAGGCCCCGGAAAATGTGGGATGTTCTTCATCCATTCCTACAAAACAGGAACACCCCCTCGAGTTGCCGGGGAGAACGGGGCCTCCCCCAAAATCTTTATTGCGAATTTTTTCCAAACCCCTTGGAAATTTGCCTGCAAAATGTTGGACCCCACTGTATGAAAAGAAAGGCCATTAAAGATTTTTTGATTTTATTTAAAGGGGGACAGGAGTATTCCCTGTTAACTTTGATGTCGCCTTTTGGGAGTCATGCGTGAACCCCCTGCCGTTTGTTGAGGGGCCCTTCGAGGGGGGCCCGTTATTTGGGCAATTGCCAAAGGGCTTCGGGATGAATAAGTCATTCCATGCCTTTATGTCCCGGAAAAAAAATGCTGAAAAAAAAAAAGTTGGGCAGGGGGTGGAGACGTGGCGACTAATCTCGCGGCCAATTTAGTTTCCCGGGGGGGATGAAAAAGGAGGAGGGGGAGAAGGAGGAGGAGGGGAAATTTGGAAACAGAAACATTGTTTTGGTGAAAAAAGAAGGGGGGATTTTTAACCCCGGTGACAGAGAGGGGGAGAAAGGGGGCAGCTGGAGGAGGGGAGATGGAAAATGAGGAAGACGAGGCAGATTTACCCAAGCACCCCCTGGGGTTTACAGTGGGATGGAGGAAGGGGGCCCCCCGGGGGTCATTGTGCAGATTTGGGCCCCCAGCATGTGATTTGCCTGGCTAGTGACAGCCGAATATCAGCATCCGGGCCAAAGGGGTGATTCTGGTCTCCACCCTATTGGACCCCTCGCTACTGGTCCAAATGGGAGCCTTTTTTTCCCAGCTTTTGAGAGGGGGGACAAAATCAAATACTATTGGGGGGAAAACCTCCGTAGTCAGTTGGCCCCTGCCCTTTTTGCGGGGATCGTCCCTCCTCTGACAGGTCCCCCGACCCCGGGGGGGTTTTTCAGCGCTCACGTACTACTGCCCCCGGTGCTGGGGGGAAAGGTGGGGGGGTCGGAGCAGTACCCGCTCCCTTTTAGCAGCAACCCAAGTCCCGGAAAATCACTGATGGGCAGCTTCCTTCACCTGCTAATGAGGGGGGGCAGTTGCCCGCGCAGCGCAGCAGGAAATGGGAAGGGCCATGAACAAAAAAGGTGGTGGCCCACTTGGCCCGCAATCTTTCCCCCCAGTTAGAAGATCCACTGGAATTTCTGGGCAGCCAAAATGGATGTGTGGCCCCCAACTTGGGCCCATTTGGTTTGGAAAAAGGTGTCCCCGCCCGGGCCCGGGAGTGTGGCATTTAGAGCAGGTTTTTCAGTGCGGGGGGGGCCATCGGTTTCCCCAAAGGGGAAACCCCCTTGTCATGGGAAATTTTGGAAACCCACTGAAACCTTTTTTAAGAGGGAATTTGGCGTGGATCGGCCCGGATTTCCGGGCCCCCAATGCCCTTAAAGGGTTTTGACTACATCGCCCTTTTTCGCCTAAACCCCAAATTTTGAGGGAAAAGAGTCTGGGTTTTAAACTAACCCGCCTCAGCCACTATTCGATGCCCCCAAAAACCCCTGTGCCAACATTTTCTGACAAATTTTTTCAAACTGCCCCCCAAACCTTTTTTACCCGGCAAAGGTTTTTGCCACCCTCCCCCACACTCTGTCATTGTTTCCACTGTCTGGGCCCCATGCTGCATGCTTTGGCTGCTTTCCCGTGAACCCCCACACTGTGTCATTGTGCCCCTCTCTGAATCAAGCTGTTGCTCCTGCCGCCCGTACCTCCACTCTCTGTCATTGTGCCCCTCCGGGGGCCTTCTCCAGTTTTTGCCCCCCCAGAATGTCATTGTGCCACTGTCTGACCCCCAGGTGCTGCTGCCGTTTAAAATCCCCTCTTGTCATTGTGCCAAATTGTGGCCTACTCCAGTTTTTTGCCACCTCCAAAAATGTCAATTTTGCACTGGGCTGAAACCCCATGCTGCTGCTGTGGGTGTCCCCTGACCCAGGACACTGTGTATTTTGCCACTCTGTGGGGCCTTTCCCGTTTTTCCCCCCCAGAAAGTGATTGTGCCCCTGTCTGACCTCATTTCTGCTGGGCCCCCCCTCACCTTTAAATCTTGTCATTGTGCCACTCTGTGGCCCCATTCCCTTATTTTTTTCCACCTCCAGTTTCTCTTTTTGCCCCTGTTTACCTAAAAAATTTCAAAGAGGCGCCCTTTTAAAAAGAAATGTCGTAAATTTATTTACCCCAAAACACAGCAATTTTTTCGGCTCTGACCGAGCCTTTTTTCAAGCTAAACCCAAATGGTTCAAGTGGTAAAATATTTGTGTTACAATCAAAAAAATAAAAAATTCATTAATCAATCAATCAGTTCAGTAAATTGGTTTAATAAATAAACATGTGTTTAAAAAAAAACCCAAAATAGATTCTCAAATTTAATTGTTGAAAAAATGAAATAATTCCTTTAAAAAAAAAATTGTTTCCAATGATGCAAAGTAAAAAGGTAAGTATAAAAACTGAATATTACAATCATGAATGTGGGTTACAGTGTAAATAGAGTGTAATTAAAAAATAAATGCAGTGCTTACTCTCAAGGACCCGGGGGGATCTGGCCGCGAGTTTCTGGCGTCTCCCAAAGGGTTACTAAGCCCTGGCCCAAAAGACCCAAAAAAACGGGAGGCGCAGTGGAACCCTAACCACCTCCCTTTCCGACACAGCCAAGACACCATGCCCCAAAGCGCCCAAAACCCCGGGGGCAGCCAAAAAAAGAAAAAATATAAATGGGCTATAAGGAGCATGAAACCAAAATATTCAAGGGGGTTAAGCCCACCCAAATATGTCAAGAAACCAAAAAGGGGTTTTTGAGCAAATGTAAAAAAAAAACTTAACATTATCCCAAAATTTACACAACACTTTACCTCCCCAGACCCGTGACAGACACCCCCCCTCCCAGAAAACCTCGGGTCAATATCCGAAAGGGGGGCCAAAGAACCCGCAACCCCAAATTGGGGCAACGGGAAAACCCCGGCCCCGGCTATCCCGTGTTTATAGGGGCAAATTTAAAACAAAGAAAAAATAAAAAAAAAATAACAATTTTATAAAAAAGAATAATAAATAAATGAAGTATATTTAAAGGGTCAATGTATGGAATGGTCATTTAACGGGCGTAAATGTAAATTACCCTGAACATACATGACAACCCATCTCTCAGACAATGAAACCAGGGTATCACCCCGGACTCAAAAGCCCAAAAGAGGAGCCACAGAACCCGCAGTCCAATTGTTTGCGGACAGCGAGAACCGGCCACGGTATATCCATGTAGATAGGGCCACAAATTCAAACGACAGCGCATGCCGATATTCTCCTAGACCATAAGAACCAGTAACTGGATGAGCCATATTATTTACTATAATAAGAAATAAATAATGAATAAATAAATAAATAATGAACAACAAAGTAATAAAAAAATAAAAAAAATATATAATAGTAAAAGAACAATACTAAATAATAATGAATATATAGAGCTCCTAAAAAATTTTTTTTGTTAGAAAACAATCAAAGAAAACACCCTAAATAAAAGGGGGAGAAAAAACACAAAGCCGAGAACAAGTAGCCTCCAGACACGTCCGTCCAAAAGTATTCCAGAAATCTCTCAAGAATCAATTTCCTAAATTTCATATTATAATCTAAAAGAAAAAAGAAGAAAAAAACAAGAATTAATAATAAAATCAACAAACTGAATAGCACTATATGTGCTACCATACTCAGAGAACAATAAATGGACAGTCATTGCACGGAAATCCCTGGCGAACCAACCTTAGGGAACCATAATTTTTAATGACACATCTGGGGAAGAATTTTAAATTCAAGATTTAAACCCGCTGGATAAAGAGAATTTAATTTGTGTATCCATTGTAATTCTCTACGTTTTAAAGTCAAAACCCGATCTCCACCACGCTTATTAACTGGTATATGGTCTATGATAACAAAACGAAGATCCTCTAGTTTGTGTTTACATTCTTCAAAATGTTTTGGGACCGGGAGATCAATTTTATTTGTACGTATAGTCGACTTATGTTTATTAATCCTTATCCTGCACTCTTGTGAAGTTTCCCCAACATATAATAAGCCACACGGGCATATCAGAATGTATATCACAAAACGACTGCGACACGTCAAAAAATGATTGATCTTATATTCTTTTTTGGTCAATGGGTGTATGAAGAGATCTCCCTTGATAAAGTTTCTACAACAACTGCAATTTAAACAGGGAAAACACCTAACTTTTGTGGTCTAATGAACCTCTGAGTGTGAACAATCTCTTTATTGACATTAGAAGATACAAGAGAATCCCTCAAGTTTTTGTTCCTCCTGTATGCCATTCTTGGAGGAGAATTGAATTCAGATATATGTGGAAAATTGTCCCTCAACAAATGCTATTCTTTATTAATAACATTTTTAATTTTTTTAGAGAAATTTGAATATGTAGACACAAATGCTATACGTGGAAAGAGGGACTTATGTTCCTTAGTTTTTAACAATGAAGATCTATCAAGCACCTTAACTTTTTGTTGTTGTACAGAAATAATTCTTTCAGGGTACCCTCTCTTTCTAAATTTAGAGGACATTTCATCAAGTCTCTGTTCAAAAATCACAGGATCATCCACAATCCTCTTTTCCCTCAAAAACTGACTGTAAGGTAATGACTCGATCATAGTACGTGGATGGTAACTATCAAAGTGTAATAAATTATTTCTGTCCGTACTCTTAATAAACAGATCTGTCACTAATCTGGTACCATCCTTAGATACCAAAGTATCCAAAAACTGAATACTAGATTTAGAAGATGTCATTGTAAATTTAATATCAGGGTCCATAGTGTTGAGAAACAGAAAAAAATCCTCCAATTGTCCAAAAGAACCACGCCAAATAACAAAAATGTCATCTATGAATCTCCACCATCTTACTACATGATCATAATGGTGGGAAACATAGATGCAATCCTCCTCAAGCCTAGACATGAACATGTTAGCGTACGTGGGGGCAACATTTGACCCCATAGCGGTGCCTTTTAATTGTATATAAAATTGTTCCTGAAAGAAGAAATAATTCTCCCCAAGAATAATTTCCAATAACTTCACAAGGAACTCAATAAGTTCAATAGAAAAATCTGAAGATTCCAAAAACTTTTTTACATTATTAAGACCTCTGAGATGGTTGATTGAGGTGTATAGATTCACAACATCAAAAGAAACTAGGATGTCAGTATCTAGCACATTGACCTCATGAATTTTATTTAGAAAATCTGTTGTGTTGGATATATGATTTTGCTTCACATGCATATCTCCTCAACATTTGGTCCAAAAATTTTGCTATAGGACAAAAGATTGAACCCCTACCTGAGACTATTGGACGTCCTGGGGGATTATCCAAAGATTTATGTATTTTTGGCAAACAATAGATGACAGGTGTTGTAGGAGATTTTTCAACCCAAAATTTTTTTCTAAATAAACATATTTATAAAATCTTTGGATAATCCCCCAGGACGTCCAATAGTCTCAGGTAGGGGTTCAATCTTTTGTCCCATAGCAAAATTTTTGGACCAAATGTTGAGGAGATATGCATGTGAAGCAAAATCATATATTCAAGACACAACAGATTTTCTAAATAAAATTCATGAGGTCAATGTGCTGGATACTGACATCTTAGTTTCTTTTGATGTTGTGAATCTATACACCTCAATCAACCATCTCAGAGGTATTAATAATGTAAAAAAGTTTTTGGAATCTTCAGATTTTTCTATTGAACTTATTGAGTTCCTTGTGAAGTTATTGGAAATTATTCTTGGGGAGAATTATTTCTTCTTTCAGGAACAATTCTATATACAATTAAAAGGCACCGCTATGGGGTCAAATGTTGCCCCCACGTACGCTAACATGTTCATGTCTAGGCTTGAGGAGGACTGCATCTATGTTTCCCACCATTATGATCATGTAGTAAGATGGTGGAGATTCATAGATGCATTTTTGTTATTTGGCATGGTTCTTTTGGACAATTGGAGGATTTTTTTCTGTTTCTCAACACTATGGACCCTGATATTAAATTTACAATGACATCTTCTAGATCTAGTATTCAATTTTTGGATACTTTGGTATCTAAGGATTGTACCAGATTAGTGACAGATCTGTTTATTAAGAGTACGGACAGAAATAATTTATTACACTTTGACAGTTACCATCCACGTACTATGATCGAGTCATTACCTTACAGTCAGTTTTTGAGGGTAAAGAGGATTGTGGATGATCCTGCGATTTTTGAACAGAGACTTGATGAAATGTCCTCTAAATTTAGAAGGAGAGGGTACCCTGAAATAATTATTTCTTTACAACAACAAAAAGTTAAGGTGCTTGATAGATCTTCATTGTTAAAAACTAAGGAACATAAGTCCCTCTTTCCACGTATAGCATTTGTGTCTACATATTCAAATTTTTCCCAAAAAATTAAAAATGTTATTAATAAAGAATGGCATTTGTTGAGGGACAACTTTCCACATATATTTGAATTCAATTCTCCTCCAAGAATGGCATACAGGAGGAACAAAAACTTGAGGGATTCTCTTGTATCTTCTAATGTCAATAAAGAGATTGTTCACACTCAGAGGTTAATTAGACCACAAAAGTTAGTTTTCCCTGTTTAACTTGCAGTTGTTGTAGAAACCTTGATCAAGGGAGATCTTTTCATACACCCATTGACCAAAAAAGAATATAAGATCAATCATTCTGATATGCCCGTGTGGCTTATTATATGTTGGGGAAACTTCACAAGAGTGCAGGATAAGGATTAATAAACATAAGTCGACTATACGTACAAATAAAATTGATCTCCCGGTCCCAAAACATTTTGAAGAATGTAAATATAAAGTAGAGGATCTTCGTTTTGTTATCATAGACCATATACCAGTTAATAAGCGTGGTGGAGATCGGGTTTTGACTTTAAAACGTAGAGAACTACAATGGATACACAAATTAAATTCTCTTTATCCAGCGGGTTTAAATCTTGAATTTAAAATTCTTCCCCAGATGTGTCATTAAACATTATGGTTCCCTAAGGTTGGGTCGCCAGGGATTTCCGTGCAATGTCTGGCCATTTATTGTTCTCTGAGTATGGTAGCACATATAGTGCTATTCAGTTTGTTGATTTTATTATTAATTCTTGTTTTTTTCTTTTTTTCTTTTAGATTATAACATGAAATTTATGAAATTGATTCTTGAGAGATTTCTGGAATACTTCTGGACGGACGTGTCTGGCTGCTACTTGTTCTCGGCTTTGTGTTTTTTCTCTCCCCTTTTTTTTAGGGTGTTTTCTTTGATTTTCAAATAAAAAATTTTTTAGGAGCTCTATATATTCATTATTATTTAGTATTATTCATTTACTATTATATTTTTTTATTTTTGTATTACTTTATTGTTCATTATTGATTTATTTATTTATTTTTTATTTCATATTACAGTAAATAATATGGCTCATCCAGTTACTGGTTCTTATGGTCTAGGGAGAATATCGGCATGCGCTGTCGTTTGAATTTGTGCCCCTATCTACATGGATATACCGTGGCCGGGTTCTCGCTGTCCAAACAATTGGACTGCGGGTTCTGTGGCTCCTCTTTTGGGCTGTGAGTCCGGGGTGATACCCTGGTTTCATTGTCTGAGAGATGGGGTGTCATGTATGTTCAGGGTAATTTACATTTACTCCCGTTAAATGACCATTCCATACATTGAGCTTTAATATACTTCATTTATTTATTATTCATTTATACATTATTATTTTTTATTATTTTTTCTTTTGTGTTACATTGCCCCTATATACACTGGATAGCCGTGGCCGGGTTCCCGTTGCCCCAATTTGTGGTTGCGGGTTCTTTGGCCCCCCTTTCGGATATTGAGGCCGAGGTGATCTGGGGAGGTGGGGTGCCGTGTATAATTTGGGATAATGTGTAAGTATTTTTTACAGTTGCTCATAATCCGAGTGGATTCTTGACATACTTGTGGTGCTTAACGCTCCTATGAATATATAGTTTCATGCTCCTTATAGCCCAGTTATATTTTTCTATTTCGCGCTGCTCCGGGATTTGGCGCATGCGCAGTGGTGTCTTGGCTGTGTCGGTATGACGTGGTTGGGGTTCCACTGCGCCTGCGTTTCTCGGGTCAGTTGCGCATGCGTAGTACACCTTTGTAGACGCCGAGACAACTCGCGGCCAGATCGCCCTGTCTTGAGAGTAAGCAGCTGCTATTTTATTTGTAATTACACTCTATTTACACTGTAATCACATTCATGATTGTAATATTCATGTTTTATACATGACCTTCTTACTTTGCATCATTGGCACAATTTGTCTTTATGGAATTATTCACTTGTACACTTTATTGTGAATCTATATTGATATTTTTACACATGTTTATTTATTGACAATTTGACTGTACACTGATTGATTGATTAATGAATGTTTATTTGATTGTAACACTATATATACCACTTTGAAGCACTGTGTGTTTAGCTTGAGAAAGGCTCTGGTCAGAGCCGAAACATTGCTGTGATTGGGTAAATAAACTACCACATTTCTTTTTGAAGTGCTGCCTCTTTGCAATTTTTGAGGTTTATTCATGACCTAGATCCGGGTCCGTGGCGTGCACTCAGATTTCTTATATTTTGGTGCTGCTGACAATCGTCTTTTTTTGAACTGTCTTACCTCATGCTGCTGCCAGCGTCACCTCCACTCTCTGTCATTGTGCCACTCTGTGGCCTACTACTGTTTTGTCATCTCCAGAATGTCATTGTGCCACTGTCTGACCTCATGCTGCTGCCACCGTCACCTCCACTCTGTCATTGTGCCACTCTGTGGCCTACTCCTGTTTTTGCCACCTCCAGAATGTCATTGTGCCACTGTCTGACCTCATGCTGCTGCTGTGGCTGCTGCCGTGACCTACACACTGTGTCATTGTGCCACTGTCTGACCTCATGCTGCTGTGGCTGCCGCCGTCACCTCCACACTCTGTCACTAATGTTGCCACCTGAGCTCTCAGCTTGTTTTTTTCCAGCTTTCGCTGGCATGACTTTATCAGGCAACATTCCCGCTTCAGTTTTTTGGTCAGTTTTGCCCTCTTAAGTGCCCAGGGAATTTTATAGTGAAGCGATTCTAAGAGCGGCGGCAGTCATGTGCGTGTCATACTAAAACACAACATTGTATGAAGACCAAACCAAGCTCCCTCTGCATATTTAAGCATGGCACAATGTTCTACAGCACCCTGCAGGCTCTGTGCAGCCTGGAAATAGCTGTTTTTTAACGTGATTCGTCCCGAAGTAATTCGGAACGAAGTTATTTTTTGTCGGGAAATTCGGCGAAGTGAGCGAACCGAATTTTGAGAAATTCGCCCATCTCTAGTGTTACCATTCCAGTTTCCAGAGAGTAACACCCAGCTGACAGAATGGTCATGAATTTCTAGGCAAACAGAACAGCACAACATAGAGTTATAAGAGAAGAGGCTCCAGAATTGTTACTTCTTGGAGAATTTACTAAAACAGACATTTAACGAGAGATCACAGGTTTCATTATTGTTATCATTTCATTGTCATCATCAAAGTAAGAGTCCAGCCACTTGCCATCACACTCGGCACACAGCAAGCATCATAGACGTGATGCATAAAGTAGAACCTCTCCATTTACAGTAATGCTATTATGTAAGCAGTTTTCATTTTGTAGACCACATGACTTGCTTCCGTAATAAGCTTATTTAACAAAGCAGTGTGCACTAGCCCTGTATCAGCACAACAGGAATCCTTTATGTCACTGTGTGATATAGACTTGGTGGAGAGCCAGGGTTCTTTCCCCTGAATATCCACTCTACAGTTTATGGAAATAGCTTGGCCCCAGCCCTGCCAGTGTTGTGGAGATACAGCTCTCAAGTTTATAGTCCAAGCAAAGCCTTAAAAATACAAAAAGCAGGAGCTCTGTCCCTGGCTGGAGAATGTCCCATGCTGCTCCTGATAATACATCCGTCATTTTGCTCTTTGGACTTTGAACTAATTAAGCAAGTGGAGTAGTAACTAATAGATGACTAGAAGAGGTGATGTCACACTGGATAATCATTGCCACATGAGCAGCTGTCTTTTCATGAGACCTTATAGATACAAAGCGTGATACCAGCAGCTGCTTCCTGGCTGGAGTTTTGTTTTGTCTGTGGTTTCTACTTACAGTAACTACAGAGTCTATGAGGTAGGTCACGAAGGCTTTGTGTGGCCAGAATAGACATACATACGTTCAACAGACAGCTATTATTAGTGGATAAGGATTAAAATGGTGGCCAAAGAGTATTTGTTGGTTTGAATAAAAGTTTGTCGCGATTGCACATCCCTGCTGTCTGCTCCTTAGCTGCCACTGTTCTCTGGTACACCTGGCTTCTTTGTCTGGCATTCTGGCCATGACTTTCCTCCTCCTGCTGGAACATGCCAGTCTCTATAGGGCATGTTCGCTTTGGTTTGTTGATCCTTCTCTCTGAGCACTAAGATTACAAGGTACCTGTTTTGTGAACAGAGGCGTAACTTGAAGCTCTGGGGCCCCAGTGCAAAATCCATAAAAGGGCTCCCATCTACCATGTGCCAATTATAATACTTGTATCTTCTTATGCGGCAGAAGGGCCTTTGGGCCCCCTAAGGTTCCAGGGCCCGGTAGCAACCCCTACCTCTGCACCCCCTATAGCTATGCCCTTGTTTGTGAAATAGTTACCTACACAGTTGTTTATTTTGTTGCTGAAACAGCTTGTTTCCTCACCACATCAGTTTGTCTGCCATCTACCCTGACCTTCAGACTTTGTTATGCATTGCAAGAACTCTGCCTGCCCTGACCTTGGCCTGTCCACTGTATTGACTGTTTGGCTGCCTGTCTGTCTTCTCCTTTGTTATTGCACTTGAGTTCATCAGCTGTTTCTATTCATAGACTTTTCCAAGGGTAGAAATCTGGGAGTTTCTTGCAACAAAGTCCTGATCACTATATTGGGGTTAAAGGGTGAAAGCCAGGCACCCCCGTACACTCCACTCTTGCTCAGTGTAGCCCTACACTAAATCTGAGGCAACCTCATCTTATTTACCAGGCAGGCTTTGTGTCAATGCATAATGAACATTTAGGCCCACATACAACAAGAGTTACGTATTTTGAAGCAGATTAGGGTAGTTGGTGACTTTTAAACCCATTTATTAAAAGACATAGACCTCGTAATAATTTGGTGGATTTGCATTTTGTAAAATCAGGCATAATCTGAATATAGACTGTGAGCAATAGTAAGAGGATGGCCCAGACACAGGTATTCAAATCACTGGCCAACAAAACTAAGATGTAGGATTCCTTCAAGAAGATGCATTTTGGGCTTAGAAGAACATGCATGTTAATTCTAGTTCAGAAGAAGAGATTAAATATTTGGGAAAAAAAACGCTCCTCACTGCATTGTAAGTTAACAAATAAGAAATGTATGTAAATTGGTAAGATTTTTTTTTTTTTTAGGAAGATAAAGGGGTTTTCTCACTATAATAATTAGCCTTTAACATGTTGGGAAAGAAAAATGAAAACTATTACCAAATACATTACTGTTTTGATTTTGCTTTGTTCAGGAGATAAAGAAGATTTTATCTACTGCTAATGTACAAAAGTTTCTCTAGGTTACCAGACCATCTCCCTCTGCTCACTCCTAACTGATTTAGTTGTCATTTTGACCATGATGAGTCACTCCCTGCAGGGTTGGCACAAGGCATTTTTGTGGGGTAATGGTGCCTCCTTCTCTCTCTCCTAGTAAATAGTTAAAAAAGTTAAATTTCTGTTGATGGTCCCTCAAATTAATAGTCATATAGTTGCCACAAATATTATAAATGATACTGCAATATGAAGATCAAATAATGCCACCACTTTATGACCACATATTACTACCACTTAGTGACTGAATAATACTGCCGTACTGTTCCTATATATAAACCATTAAACTGGTACAACTACCATCAATATTACTGTCATACAGTGACCGTGTAGTGGTAGGTACCAGTTGTACACATGGGGCTTGGTGTCAGCCAGTGGTGTTTCTGGTCACACAATGCTGACACTAACCCCCTGTCACTATAACCAAGTACCCAACGCAACAGGGGTGCTGGGAATAGTTGGGTAACTGTCAGAAGAAAACCCTATAAAAAGCAAATCCACTTCTGGAGTGCCTGCGGGCTGGTATTTTTCGGGTGAGAAGGAACCATATCCATGGAACTTCCCATCCTAATAGTATTAGCCTGCGGCCACTAGTTTTACCTTGGCTGGTAATGAAAAAGGGGGTTCTGTGCTGTTTTTTGTATTATTTGCATAAGAAAGAAAAAACAACATATTTTCCCCTACTTTTTCCTAACCAGCCAAGATAGAACTAGCAGCTGTATCCTGATACTATCAGAATGGGAAGGTCAATGGATACTGGTCCTAAAAATACCAGCCTGAAAATGCTCCTGAAGCAGACCTTCACATTAAAGGGTCAACTTTTGATGGTTACCTGTCTATTTCCAGTACCCTTGGTGCGGCGGATACTGGGGTAATAGTGGGAGGGGGTTTAGTATCAGTCTTGGGTGACAAGAAACATTGCTGGCTGACACCAAGCCCCATTGCTAGTAATGGAGAAACGTCTGTCAGACGCCTCCATTACTAACACTGGAAAAAAAAGTAAAAAAATCCCACAGAACTGAAAAATAACACTTTACTTAAATAAACACTCCCCAACAACATTCCTCATTGATCATTTTATTAAAGAAATGAATCCAGCACTGATCTGCCGTAGTCCAGCGAATCCGTCGTAGGCCAAAAGGGAACACTACACAAACATATACAATTATAGGCTGAAATTCCCTCTCCCGCAGCAACCTGCTTTTCTGTCATAGCCTGCTGTAGGGGATGGGAGGGCACCCAGTTTTCCCAGATGCTGTATAGCCTATCCTGCCACTGTGAAAGATGGATGATATCCCCCACACAGGTCCCAGAAAAGCTGGGTACCTGCTGTGAGAGATGGGGCACCACCCAGCTTTCCTGGATGTTGAATAGCTTGTAGAGCTCCCGTGAAATCCTACAAAGCCATGATAGGAACAGTTGCTTTGCGGGATGGAGAGTCACACAGTTTTCCTGGACGCTGAATAGCCTATTCAGCACCTGGGAAGGCTGGATGACATCCTCCACAGCAGACACCCTATCCGTTTACCACTGCCACAAATGGTGCCAGCAATCGTTCTGAACTACACCCTCTCTAATCCGAAGGAGGGAAGGGGGAGTTAAAGAAAATAGAAGTGCATGGAGCGTGCACAACTCTTGAGTCAGCTCCATATTTGTGCCCCCCTCCTCAATAGACACCTTAGGCGATCTACCTTGACCTACACGCTGTAGTCCCCTGACTACCTGCTTAGTCATATCTTTAGCACAGAATCTTTTTTACCTTACTTAATGACCAGTTTTAAGCCTTAGAGCTCTGTAGCCATGTGCACTATAGATTATACATCTCCTGTAGTTATGTCACTGTATCAGGATCAACTAGGAATAGCAGAGCTGATATGAACATCACTGCTGTGGAATCACCCACAGTCTAATGAGGAAGTGAGAGTCTGAAGCTGCCAGTGGCTCTTTGGGACAGCATGCTGAGACAACCTCTTTAACTTTCTGTCAGTTCCTTAGATTTGAGTCCCTTGATGAGAAATTTAAATATTTCTGGTCTGACCACACACTAGGTGATTATCACAAATTCCTCAGATTAATCTCGGGAACGTCTCTGTACTTGTATATCTTTTACTCTTATACCTTTCATCCACTAATATCCTTAGAATGACCAGAGCCACTATCAGAAATTTTGGAGTCAGTAAAAATATAAGGGCTCTCTTATTCAGACTATCAGCCATAGCTAAAAGTAAAATAATTCCTCACAGGTTTTGGATATCAGCCATATTTGTCACTGTTTAGACTGTTGGGATCAAACCTGGCCTATCTTTTTTTCTACTTACTGGGTAGATCAGTGAACAGCCCCACCCTTTGGACCATAGGGTGGTCCTGTTCACAATTCTCTATGTGTTTGTGTCACTTACACCCATGTCACATGTTATTTGTAACCATGTAGGAAGAAAGTAAGGGGTTGCTGGATGTGGGTTTACCAGAAAGAGAAAAATTAGGAGGTTAAAGGGAATATGTCATCAAAAAAAGACTTATTGTTTAACTCACATTTTTATGTTAAATACATTTTTTAGGATTTTTTTCTTTTTTTAATTTTCCATATCACTTTCAATATTTTTTATTGATTCTTAAGTCCTGCAGTCTTCACTTTGGCCACTAGGGCTAATAATAGTCTAACACTTCCTGTTCTGTAGAGAAAGATTTTCAGTAGTCTGCTTATTATCAATAAAAGCGGGGTAACACTGAAAGGTGACACCAATGTGTATAGATAACACATTATCCACCAGTCACAATAGGAGATAGTCACAGTTCACCCTCTCCCCTCCCTGCACATGTTTTCTTCCCGGGTCACAACAGCCTAGAAAACTCTCCTATAGAATCAGGGGACGAATCAGCCCAAAATGCCCATGTGCTCGTAAAGTATCCCCTGACTCTTTTAAAAAGCAGTGAAAACAAAATGCGTCCCCACAATCTTTAATAATGCTGAATTGAAAACTACAATCAGATATAAAAACAGCTAAAGAAAAAAATAGGATCAGGGTCTTGATTAATAAGAAAAAAAAAAAAATTGGGGGCAGACCCCTTTTAAGAAAGTAATTACTAAGGGCTTTTTTCTGGTTTTGGGGGTAACGTAAAAGCACGAATTTTGACACCAAGGCAGCAGGGTAACCTAGGGCAGCAACCGGGCGGGCCACTCGCGGGGTTCCTGACGTGACCCTGACCCGCGCGGGCAGAGCGGGCTCCGTGTCACAGTGTGGGACCGGGGGCCCCGGAGCCCAGGTCTAACACAGCCGAGTGGGGAGCGCCGGGGACCCTCATGAAAAGGGGGGCCGGGGGCCCCGTGCGCTCACGGGCACGAGCGATGTATTACATCACCCGCCGCTGCCTGTCCTCGGGCGCACAGCCCCCATAGGCTGTGCGCCCGGGGGAGCTGACAGAGGACGGCCCGCGCGGGAAAAAAAGGGGACAGAAGAGGAGCGCGGGGCGGGGACAGGAAGGGGGAGTATTAGTTTTTCTTATTTTTACTTGTGCATCTAAACATTTTCATGGTACATAGGGCGGGCTTATACGGCATGGTGACTAGGGCGGCTAATACGGGGGTGGCATAGGCTGCTAAATACTGGCATGGGGGGCATAGGGCTGCTATATACTGGCTGGTGGCAAAAAGGCTATATACGGGCATGTGGACATAGGGCGGCTACAACGGGCATGGTGGACGGGGCGGGCACATACTGCATCATGGGGCTGGCATATACTGGTGGTGGGCATGGGGCGGCATATACTGCAGGGGGGGCATGGGGCGGGCTATATACTGCGGGGGGCATACGGGCTAAAACGGCATGGGGGGCATGGGGCTGCTATATACGCTGGGGGGCATACGGGCGGGCTATTCTGCATGGTGGGCTAGGCGGGCTATATACTGGTGGGCATGGGGCTGGCATATCGGGGCATGGGGGACATGGGGCGGCTATATACTGCATGGTGGGAAAGGGGCGGGCTATATACGGGCATGGGGGGCATGGGACGGGCTAATACGGGCATGGTGGGAAAGGGGCTCTAACGGGCAGGGTGGGCAAGGGCTCTATATACTGCATGATGGGCATAGGGCTCTATATACGGGCAGGGGGGCATAGGGCGGGGCTATATACTGGCGTGGGCATGGGGCGGCTATATACGGGCGGGGTGGGCAAGGACGGCTATAACTGGATGGTGGGCATGGGGCTGCCTATAACGCATGGTGGGCATGGGGCGGCTATATACGGGCATGGGACTGGGGGTGGCATATACTGGCGGGTGGCATGGGGCGGGTAAATACGGGCATGGGGGGCATAGGCTGGCTAAAAACTGGCGGGGCAAGGGCTGGCTATATACTGCTGGGGGCATGGGACTGGCATATACGGGCAGGGGACAAGGCTGCTACATACTGGCATGGTGGACATGGGGCTGGCTACATACGGCAGGGGGGGCATGGGGCTGGCTATATCTGGCTGGGGCAAGGGCTGGCTATATACTGGCATGGGGCATAGGGCTGGCTATTACGGGGCTGGGGGGCATGGGGCGGGCTAAAATACTGGCGGGTGGCATAGGGCTGCATATACTGGCAGGGGGGCATAGGGCGGGGCTATAACGGGCCCCTGTGGCATGGGGCTGGCTATATACGGCTGGGGCATGGGGGCGGGGCTATATACGGGCGGGTGGGCATGGGATGGCTATATACGGGCATGGGGGACTAGGGGGCTACTACGGGCAGGGTGGAATAGGGCTGGCTACATACGGGGCAGGGGGGGCATGGGGCGGCATAAACTGGCTGGGGGGGCATTGGGCTGGCAATACGGGCAGGGTGGGCATGGGGCTGGCATTACGGGCGGGTGGGCATAGGGCTGCTATATACTGGCAGGGGGGCATAGGCTGGCTATATACGCTGGGGGCATAGGCGGCTTATATCCGGGCAGGGTGGGGCATAGGGCGGCTATATCGGGCTGGGGGGGCATAGGCGGGGTATATACGGGCATTGGGGGGGGCATAGGGCTGGCTATATACTGGCATGGTGGGCATAGACGGCTATATCCGGGCATGGGGGCATGGGACTGGCTATATACGGCAGGGGGCATAGGACTGCCTAATACTCAGGTGGGCATGGGGCGGGCTATATACGGCGGGTGGCATGGGGCTGGCATAACGGCATGAGGCAGGGGGTGGGCTATATACGGGCATGGGGGGCATAGTGCTGCATATACTGCTGGGCAAGGGCTGGCTAATAGGGGCAGGTGGGCAAAGGGCGGGCTATTTTGGCATGGGGGGCATGGGACGGCTATATACTGGCTGTGGGCATAGGTCTGGCTATATACTGGATTGGTGGGCATAGGGCTGGCTATGTACTGGCGGGGCTAGGGCGGGCAAACTCTGTGGGAAAGGGCCCTGGCTAAATTTCATAGGGGCATAGGGCTGGCTATAACTGGCAGGGGGGGCATGGGGCTGCATATACTGCTGGGGGGCATAGGCTGTTTATATTTTCATGGGGCATAGGGCTGCTATATACGGCTGGGTGGGCATGGGGCTGGCTATAACAGCATGGTGGCAAGGGCTGCTATATAAGCATGGTGGGCATAGGGCTGGCATATACTCGGTGGGCATAGGCTGCATAACGGGGCAAATTGGGCATAGGGCTGGCTATATACTGGCTGGGGGCATAGGGCCCTCCAAAATTTTGCTGGTGGCATAGGCTGCCTTATACTGGCATGGTGGCATAGGCGGGGCTATTACTGGCGGTGGGCATGGGGCGGGCATATACTGGATGGTGGCTAGGGCGGGCTATATCCGGGTGGCAAGGGCGGCTATATACGGCTGGGGGGAAAGGGGCTACTATATACGGGCAAGGGGCATGGGAGGGCTATATACTGGCATGATGGGCATGGGGCTCTAATACTGGCATAGGGGCATAGACTGCATATACGGCAGGGCATAGGGCTGGCTATATACGCTGGTGGCAAAGGGTGGTTATATACTTTCATGGGGGGCATAGGGCGGCTAATACGGCTGGTGGGCTGGGGCTGCATAACAGGCTGGGGGAAAGGGGCTGACTAATAAGGGCATGGGGGATAGGGCCGGCATATACTGGGCATGGGGGGGAAAGGGGCTGGCTATATACGGGCTTGGGGGTTTAGGGCTGGCCTATATACTGCCTGGTGGGCTGGGGCGGGCTATATATTGGCAGGGTGGCATAGGGCGGCATATAATGCTGGGGCTAGGACTGCATATATTGGCATGGGGGCATAGAGTGCCTATTTTTGCATGGTGGGCAAGGGCGGGCTATATACTGGCGGGTCATGGGGCTAGCTATATACGGGCATGATGGGCATGGGGTGGCTATATACGGGCATGATCATAGGCTGGCTATATACGGGCATGGTGGGCAAGACTGGCTGTATACTGGCTGGGGGGCAAGGGCGGGTTTTAATACTTTCAAGGGGGGAAAGGGGCTGGTTTATACGGCTGGTGGCATAGGCGGGCTATATACGGGCATGGTGGGCAAGGGCTGGCTAATACTGCAGGGTGGGCATAGGCTCTATATACGGCTGCGGGGCATGGGGCGGGGCTAATACTGGCATGGTGGGAAAGGGGCGGCTAATACGGCTGGTGGCATAGGGTTTGGCTATATACGGGCATGAGGGGCAAAAGGGGCTGGTTAAAATTTTCATGTGGGCAAGGCTGGCTTTTAAAAAGGCATGGGCATAGGCTGCTATATACTGGCATATGGGCATAGGCTGGCTATATCGGGCATATGGGGAGAGTGCTGGCTATAACTGGCATGGGGGGGAAGTCTGGTATTACCAGGGGGTGGGGAGATGCTGGCAAACGGCATGAGGGGAGGGCGGGCTTAATTGGCATGGTGGGGAGAGTGCGGCTATAAAACTGGCATGGGGGGGAAGTGCTGGCTATATCTGGCATGGGGGGGAGTGTGGGGTATATACTGTGGTGGGGAGAGTGCGGCTATATACTGGCATGAGGGGGAAAGTTTTCTGTATACGCATAGTGGGAAGTGCGGGCTATACGGGGTATGGGGGGGAGAGTGCTGGCTATATACCACATGGGGGGAAGTGCGGCTATATACTGGCATGGGGGGAAGTGCGGCCTATATACGGAGGGGGGGAGAGGCCCCTATATACTGGCATGGTGGGGGGAGAGTCTGGCTAATTCTGGTAGGGGTGAGGAGAGGCTGGCTATATACTGATATGGGGGAAAGAGTGCGGGCTATATCCCTACTTGGGAGACCTGGCTATATACGGGCATGTGGGAAAGGCTGGCTATATACTGGCAGGGGGGGGAGAGTGCGGGCTGTATACTGGCTGGGGGGGAGAGTGCTGGGCATAACTCAGGGGGGAGACGGGCTATATACAGCAGTGGGAGAGCTGGCTAACACTGGGGGGGGAGAGCTGGCAAAACCCCTTTTGGGGGGGGAGACTATCTGTATACTGGCTGGTGGGTGGGGAGAGATCTGTATATTGGCTGGGGGGGGAAGCTATCAAAATTGGCTGGTGGGGAGAGATCTGAATACGGGCTGGGGGGAAGAGCATCTAAAGCTATCTGATACGCCTGGTGAGAAAGCTCTGTAACTGGCGGGTGGGGACGCGTCTGTAACTGGCGGGGGGAAATTTTTCTGTCTGTATACGGCTTGGGGAGCTTTCTTCTGAAAATACTGGCTGGGGGACTATCAAATTTTATACGGGCGGGGGGGACTATCTGTCAATACTGGGCTGGTGGGGACTATCGTCTGTATACGGGCGGGGGAAGCTTCTGTCTGATACTCCCCTGTGGGGGAGCTGAAAACTGCCTGGGGGGAAATCTATACACCTACCTTTAAAACTTAGGGACTTATATACCTAAAATTAAGGGAGTTGCCGGAAAAGTGATGATCTTAAAAAAAGTATTTTTGGCCCTAAACGGCGAAAATGTTCTTAAAGCCCAAATTTGTAAGATGGGAAAAAAAGGGGCAAGTTTTTAAAAATTTCCCGGGTCCTAAATGGGAAAATTAATTCAATTCCCCAAAGGTTTTTTTATATTCTTGGTTGTGGCTATATTAAACTTTGTGTTAAACGTGGGGATTATTACCGTGGGGGGGGGGGGGTTTGGGGGGTTTGTGAAATATTCCCCCGGGGGGGGGGGGTAATACAACCACAATATGGAAAAAAAAAAAGGGATGGGGCTAACCCTCACACCCTCGTATTAAATTGTTTGCGGCCCCCGCAGCCCAGTCATTCCCTGTTTTCTGCCGGCGGTGGGGCACTTTTAACAAAGGTATTTTTCGGTCGCAGTTTCGGCACTGGGTCCAAAAATTCGCCATCACGCCTAAAACTTGATATCTACAGCAAAAAATTTAAAAGGGGATAAATTTAAGTGGCACGGGATATTTAAAGGGGGGCAAGAAAGCTGTAGTCAGGATTAGAGGAGTGAGGCTGCATAGGTGAGAGCATATAGGTGATAACTACATAGGTGAGAGCAATGCTGTAACTTCATGGGGAGGAGAATTTCACAATGTGCTGACTCCTTGAGATGGGAATGGTGGGGAGGGGCAGACTAATTTTTTTATTCTTAACAGCTGGTCTGAGCAGCTCCCCAAAAAGGGGCCCAGCCCCAAGTGGTGTATACATGCCGGGACACTGACGAGATAAAACTCTGGAAAAACCTTATTTTAAGTGGTTTTCCAGAAGTAAAATACGAAAGGGTTGTCTCCGCAGGGGATTCATCTCCCCTCAGCCTTTTTTTCTCAATTCATTTCTGAATTCGGGGGCTTGTTTTACTCTTTGCAGGCTACTCGGTCTCAGGGACAAGCTGAAAGGGGATACCAGTCTGTAGCTATAGCGCCAAATCTGAAGCCTATCAGGATACAAAAAACAGGTTTTTAGCAATAGTGACCTGAGACTGATGCAGCCCATAAAAGAGGGATATCTGGGAAAGTAGGACACTTTTAAGGGGACACATAACAAAGTACTTTTTTTTACAAGATCTTTAACATATAAAGCAATCCGTAGGAGAAAACCCCCTTTAAGGTATAAGCAAAATTTAGGGTCAAAATACACTATAGGGCGGGACGAATTAAGTGGTCAAGGTCGTTTTAAGGGGTTTTTGGTCTGAGATCTAAATACATTTAGGGGTCTTACCTGGGGTCTGAATAAGTTTAAGGGGTCTGGTTTGTGGTCTAAGTGAATAAAGGGGTTGAGAGCTGGAATGAATTTAGGGGTACTGGAATCTGAATGAATTAAGACACTAGGGGCGACATGTATGAATTTTGGCGCCCAGGCGTCAATTTTATTGCACGCATTAGTAGTGTAGAATGTACCTGAATGTATGAACCTGTTCTACTGCAGGTCATAGATTAGACGCTTTCTAGCCCCAACCGACAACTCAGACCACTATCAACTAGGTCTACCTGTTCTAAATGTTTTGCGCCTAGTTTTGCTGTCCTCCCGTCATAAATGTGTAGATTTGTACGGTTGTAGTGTGACATGGCTCTGGAACACCCCCTGATTTCAGGAGCATTACAAAGTGCTGCAGGCGTCCAATAATGCGCCTCATTTTGGAGTGTGCCTGATTATAAGTCTAGAGAACAGGGCTGCACCAGTTTTGGGGCTGAAAGGACTCCAAACTACTTGTGCAACCCCGTACATACATGTCACCCAAGTTCAGGGCAGTTCCTAGGCTAAATTTCACTCAGGGCGAGGTGAAGAAATTTCGCCCCCTCCCCCCCCTTCTCCGTAACATATGGCGCCACAGTGCATCACCATAAACCAAAGCCAAAATATACAAAAAGCTTTACCACAATCTGCTACATATAAAACTACTAAATAATAGTCATACAGGTACCAAATAACACTGCTGAACGAAACCAGAATCCCAGCAAATAGTGCCAATGTCTGCTAAGACCACATATCAACCAGCACACAGTGACCGAATAATACCACCACACCCATGACCACATATTACCAGAACATAGTGACCGAATAATAAAACCACACCATGACCACATATCACCACCATATAGGGACTGAATAATACAAACTGACCATTACTGAGTACAAACCATTATACTACAACCAATATTACCGGCATACAGTGACCATACAGTGGTGGATACCCGCTGTACACAGGCTCTGCAGGCATATAAGCGATTACAGTAAAGTTATATTTAGTGACTCACAGGAGACGTCTCTGAAGAGTTGTTCTCTTTCTCTTCTTCTTCTCCATCTCTCCCAGATGCCATGACGACTACTCCCGACTCTTAACTGTAAAATTTACAAAACAAACATCTTAGACTCCTCAATTTATCAGTACTTCTCTACCAATCCTATCTCTATACAAATGCCCCATCTATAGCACCTCATATGGTAGCCATGTAATATGCCCCCTGTAGCCACGTAGTAGCCCCCTGTAGCCACGTAGTAGCCCCCTGTAGCCAGTAGATGCCCCTCCGTAGCCAGTAGATGCCGCCCCCTGTAGCCAGTGATGCCCCTGTGGCCTGTTGATGGCCCCTTGTAGCCAGTGATGCCCACTGTAGCCAGTAGATGCCCCCCTGTAGCCAGTGATTCCCCTCTGTAGCCAGTGATGCCCCCCTGTAGCCAGTGATGCCCCCCTGTAGCCAGTGATGCCCCCGTTCTAGCCAGTGATGCCCCGTTGTAGCCAGTGATTCCGCTCTGTAGCCAGTGATGCCACCTGTAGCCAGGATGCCCCTCTGTAGCCAGTGATGACCCCCATTGTAGCCAGTGATGCCCCCCTTGTAGCCAGTGATGCCCCCCTGTAGCCAGTGATGCCCCCATTGTAGCCAGTGATGCCCCCCTTGTAGCCAGTGATGCCCCCCATTGTAGCCAGTGATGCCCCCCTTGTAGCCAGTGATGCCCCCCTGTACTGATGCCCCCTGTAGCCAGTAGATGCCCCTCTCTAAGTAATTATAAAAAAACAAAATATTACTCACCAGACCTCGGTCCGCGCGTCTAGCTCCAGGAGCTGCTGAGCGGTGTAAGCAGAGTGACGTTATCACGCCGCTTACACTGCACGCAGCCCCCAGGGATCTCCTCGGCGGCAGAGCTGAGCGCCAAGGAGATCGAGCGTCGCAGGGGGCGCTGTGAAAGCTGTGCTCCCCCTGCGACGCTGTGTATGTATCGGCGCTCAGTGAGCGCTGATGCATAGAGGGAGGAGGCAGACGGGAACGATCCATCCCGCCTCCTCCCTGCAGGAGCAGCTGCTAGCTCTGCGTGACTGTTATAGAACAGCAGCACAGAGGCAGGGGCTATTCTCCGGGCGGGTGAGGCAGGCGGCGCCCCCCCTCGGGTGAGCGGAGCCACGGCGCCCCGGGCGATCGCCCGCCTCACCCGCCCCTAGGAACAGCCCTGCCCGAGTTCTAAAAAAATGTAAAGTCTGATCTGGGGCGTGAATAAAATAAGGGGTCTGGTTTAGGGTCTGAATAATTTATAGGGTATGGTCTGGGGTCTGCAGTATCTAAGTTGAGAAAAACTTGCTTTATCTTTTGATGTATTAAAGATTAACATAATGGATTTAACAGTAAGAACCATTTATCTTCATTGATCTAATATTGTAGGGTTTATTTTATCAGTATGTTGTAGACATTATGGGGGGCATGTATGAAAACTGTCTTGGTCTAAGACTTTTCTTGTTGTCCATAGCAACCAATCAGAGCTCAGCTTTCATCTCATATATGCCAAAAAAAAATAAAAGGGGGAGCTCTGATTGGTTGCTATGGAAACAAAAAAAGTCTTAGACCTAGCCCGTTTTCATACAAGTGGCCCATAGATTTTTTTTTTTTTTTCTGTTTTAATCAAATTCTTTTGGAAGTATTTACGACGATACCTCTAAGGAAATTTGACACAAGTATACTGCTTGGTCTATGCTTTTTTTTTTTTGGATGCCCCGCATAAAAATTGGTCAACTATTTCCGACACAATTATACTGCCCTCATTTTTAGGCTGAAGAGCCCCATGAATAAAAAAATAAAGATACACCTTTAAGAAGTATTATTCTTTATTGTGCAGAGCTATTTCTTCTATTTTAAGGGGTAATTTCTAGATGAAGCTCAAATAACGCCAAAGCTGACATTTCGGAGTAAGGATGCAGCTTTCACTCAGTACTCCCACTGCGTTTGATTTATTTATTCCCACTTAATAAGCTACTTTAAAAAGTAGAAAAAGCAACCGTACATAATGCCTTTTCTTTTGGCCCTTTCGCAATGTGTCCCCACACATTTGGTATCTTTATTTTAAAATTAGCAAAAATGCACAAGTGGCAATGAAAGCAAATTCCCCCCTCCACTGCGGCTTGATTTTTGAAATAGTCAGAATAAATTTTAGATTCCTATGTAATAATTTGGGACAGTCTAATTTAAAGGATCTTCTTACACGGATTAGCTTTAACCTTTAATTTACATGGATGTCTGTTATATCCTACGTCATAAGGAGCTAAGTTGTGAATTACTTACAACCCACCCCCAAGGGGTCGGGGTGGCTGATGTTTTTAGCTGACCCCCTTTAACAGCAGGTTGGAGCGGCTACATTCCCGCTGTTTAAAACAATTAGAAGGCTGCAAAGGGTTTTTCTCCACCCTGTTTCCCCCAATGACTCTCTGTGACATAACGTGGGGTCCGATTAGTTTCCTGACAGCTGGAAGCCTAAGAAGGGTTCCCTGCAAACCCCGTTAATGTTTTATACTTCCTGCCCAGAAAGTATGTTGTGAAAAAAATCTTTTTTTTAAAAAAAAATGTCTCCTTAACAGAAATTCAGAAACAGTCTTTGGGTTGTTTGTATGTGTTTTGTATAATGTAACAATGTATCTAGTTTGTGGTTCTAGCATTTCTAACATTGTTCTCTGTGAACAATGAATAACAGAACTTATATATAAGGTGCATCAAACTATTACCAATTATGGAAAAAATAACAGAACTTCATTGTAAAGGGGATATAATTGTCAAAATGCTCCAAGACTATAGAGTTCAAGTTCTGCTTCTGACAACCTTGACAAACAACTGATTTTTCTGGGGAAGCTATGGCCAACCAAAAATATCCTGTGCAGCATTTAGATGAATGACCTCTCGTGAAATAAGAACAGCTTGAATCTGCCAGAGTGTCAGACTTTCTCACAGAGCAGCACCACATTCTGGCTAAACAAGGAGTAGAGGCCTTCCCTCGATGATTTCCGTAAGCCTTGTTGTTTTTATGAAAACCCCTTAATAGTGTTAGTTTTTTATTTAATAGTTTTTTTCTTTCTGAGATTCCCTTTTGTTTTCTATTTTTGAGAAAAAATAAAAAAGGAAATGAAGAGTATGATGGGTTTAGATTTGCAATTTAACCCCTTAAGCCGAACGCCTGAAAAGTAGTTAACGACCAGAACATTTTTTAGTTTTGGCCCCCTTTCGTTCAACAGTTGAACTTTTTTATTTTTCAATGACGCAGTTGAAAGAGGTTTTCTTTTTTATTCAAAAAAGGGTTGTATTTAATTGGGGGAAAAGTTTAAGTTCACTTATAAAAAAATTGAAAGAATTTTTGTTTTTTTTTTTTAAAAAATTTTTTTGGTTTTTTTATTTTTTTTAACACCATTCACATTTCCCCACTTAGAAACCCTTTTTAAATTTAAAATTCTACAGTTTATTACGGTCGTGTGGAAAACAAAAAAGGTGTAGGGTTTTTTTTTTGTGTGGTAAAATATGCAAAATTTAAAATTTTTTATTAAATATTTCTTTTTAAATTTTTTTTAAAATTTAAATTTTTTTAATAAATTTTTTTAATTTTTTTCTGTTTTTTTTTATTTTTTTTTTTTCAAAATCCCATGAAGGGAAAAATTTTTTTTACATTTTTTTTTTTTTTTAAAATTTAAAATGTATTTAGAAATAAATGCTAAAAACATTAAAATCTGACACAGGCTCCAAAGAATGGTGGAGGCCCCAAAGAAAAATTTTTTAAAAAGAACTGGGCCCTTCAAACTAAAAGGGAAGGACCCCCAATTTTTGGTGTTCCCCCCGGAATCTCCCCGGTGCCATGCGCTACTCGGGAAAAGGCAACGGAGCTTAGGGAGTTAAATGCTTTGGCAAAGTCGGGTGGGGGAACAGGGGGGTTTTGGGTTTTTAAGAGTTCTTAGAGTTTGGGGTTCGGGGGGGGTTTAAAACAATCTTTTTTTTTTCAACAGATAAATTGCACCTAAAAGAAAGGGGGCGGGTGTGCGGGGGAAAAGAATTCTAGAAGGGGTTTGCGGAAGTTTTTAAAATGGGGAAATGAGGAGGGGGGACAATAAAGAAAAGGGAAAGGGGTTTTAAATGGGTTTAAAAGAGGGGGGCAACATATCGGGGGGTGGAAAGTGGAATGGGGGAGGGTGGAGAAGCCCCAGGGGAATAAGGGAATCCATGTTTTTCAAACCAGCATTGAAGATATGGGTCCCCAACAATTTCAAGTAATCTAAACCCCCAAACACAAAACTTTTAAAATTTAAAAATCACATGCTGTCTAAAAAAGGTATAATGTATAATCCCATGCCCCATTTTAAAAGGGAAATGTATAATCCCAAGCCATCTACCAAGGGAAGATTTTTAAAATCGAATGCCGCCATCTAAACAGGAAAATTTTAAATTCCAATCCCTGGTGTACTGTTTCGGGTAATGAAATTAATCCCTTTCCGTCTAATAACAGGGTTTCGATACAATCCCAAACCGTTGTTTGGAAATTTTAAAACGGGAAGGGGAAATTTAAAAAATGCTTTTCACAAATGCTAAAATTTCTTGCAAACCCAAAAAGGGGGGAACCGTGAGTCGCTAGTTGTAGGGGACTTTTTTGATTTTTAAGTTATTGCTGAAACAATGGCGGGGCTCCCCCGGCATGATTGGGGGGCCCCAACCCTTAAAGGGTTTTTTAAAATCTATTTGGGAAAGACAGAGCAAAACAGGAGGGGGGGAGGTTTTGGGGTCTATTTTTAAAGGATTGATTTTAAGGGCAAATGTGAAAGGGGAAAATACGGGGCGGACCCAGCAAAAAGATGGGGAAAACCCTTTTGGGGGTGGAAATAAAAGGGTGGGTTTAATGCAAAAAAAAATTAAAATTTTTGGTTTTAATCTAAAGACCCCCAAACATCACTGAGAGATAAAGAACCAATGCAAAATAAAAAGGGGGCCGGGCACACGGGGCGACATTGATAAAAAGGGGTTTACTTCAATTTCCGGGCTTTGGGACTGGGGTCAGGGTTTTCTGCATCGACAAAAAAAGGGAAGGAATTTTCCCTTTCAATTTTTAGAGAAAATTTTTTATGGGGCATTTTTGGGGGGAAACCCTACAAGAATGTTTGCCCCCCTTTTTGGATCAGGTCTTTTCTAACAAAGCAGAACTTGTTGGGGAAACTTTTTTTAAAGGTTTTTCTGAAAATCTGGGTTTAAACAGTGACCACAATAAAAATTTATTTTGTAAACGAAAAAAAAAAACAGAGGGGGAAAGGGGAAAAACCCTTTTTAATTTTTAAAAGGGGCCAAAAATTTTTCCTTATTGAGGGCCCCAATACGGGAAACCCTAGACGGGGAGCACCTTATTAGCAAGTAGAAAATTAAGAACCCCAAAGGGGAGGAGTTTTAAAATATACTTTGGGGGAAATTTTATTGCAAAATATTTTCCCGGGGGTTAAAAAAGATAGGCCACTAAAAACTAAAAACCAAAGGGCCCCTTCCCTTTCTGTTAAGAGGGCAAAAAAACAATAAAAAAGGGCAAGGCGGGGTTTGTGCAATCTATGGAAGATGCGGGAAAAAATTGCAAGCCCCTTTAAACAAAATTTGAGTCCCTTGGGGCTTTCCAAACCTTGGCAAAAGGGGGTTCAATGGGGTTTAAATGTAAGGTTCTGCATCTGGGTAAAAAAATTCTACAGGCATAAAAAGGGTTCGGGGGAAAAAAAAACTTGGAGAACCATTTTGTTAAGAAAGATCTGGGCCTTTCTTGTGGGATCATAGACTAAGAACACCATCCCAAATTTTCAATCGCTGCCCAAAGGGCCCAAAAAAAGAAAATTGCTTTAATTAAAAGAGGCTTGGGACTCGGGGCCCAAGGGAATGTCATTCCAAAACCGAAAAACAAAAAAGGGGTCGACCCATTTATAAAATATCCCTTTTCCCTTTCGGGCCCCCAGTTTATAAAAAGAGTTTGTAATAAGCTAGAAGAGACAAAGACGAGAAAACAAAAACAAAAAAGGGGGAAAGGGAGCATCTTATTTTTAAGAGGAGGGGTTAGTAAATTTTAAACTTTTTTAAGCCCTTGAAAAAGACGGTTTTCGGGGGGACAAAAATTAATTTATATAAATATAAAAAATGGCCCCAAAAAAAGGTTTGGGGGAAAAAAAAATTTCAAGTGAAGCCCCCTAAAAAAAGAAAAGGGGGACTTTCCCTTTTTCGCCAAGAAAAAAAAAGGTTTTCAATCTCCTGAGGAGAAGAGCATTCTTCACGGTAAGAACTGTGAATTTTTTGGAAACCTTTGCCGGGGAGCTGGCCCACAGCGGGGAACTGTAAAAGTTTCCCAAAAAAGGCTTAGAACCAAACCGGAATTTAAAGAATTTTAAATGGAAACGTAGCTAGGAAAAATTTCTGGATCCGGCTGGGGGGCCTGGGGTCAGATATAGGGCCCTTTATGCGGGAGCTTTTTGGGTTTCTTGCCTTGGGTGGGTTCCAGGGAAATTAACCAGGGAACCTTTGGGTTTAAGCCCTTTGTCTCCTCCCTCACCCCCATTTTCCCCCCCCCTTTGGGGTTGAACCCCGATGACATGTGTTTTTCTTTCGCCCTTTACTAACATGTAACTATTTTAAAAAGGCCCAGTGGGATCGGGAAACACAATTCGGGGCCCTGGTCACGGCGGGTTACACAGACATTTTTCGGGGGCACTCTAGGTCTCCAGGGCTGACGTGCAGCCGTTCCCTGGGCTCTGGAGGTCACCGGGTTTTCCGATCACCCACAAGCGGGGAAAACCCTTTGGGATTGCGTTTGGGGGTGATGATCCTTTGGCAAAAAAGGGGTTAAAAAGTCGACAAGCGGGGTTTCCCCCACCCCGGGGGCCCCAAAAAGGAGTTTTGCGCGGACAGGGCGTTTAGAAAACACCCCGGGATCCAGTGCAGCTGCGGCCCCCGGGGCCCGCCGCAAACTCCCATGCTGCAGTGCCCTTTTTAAGACGCCTCCCAGAACAAACCGACCCGCACCACCCGACTTCAAAAATCGGCGGGGGGGGTCCTTTAAAGGGATTAAAGGGATAGGCTCTGTCCTTAGGGCTTGTCCCCACGGGGGTTTTTTTTCAGTCATTATTACAGACATTTTCGGGGATTTAAAAAACCCCCTTAAACCATTTTTCAACCTTTTACATTGATTTAAAGGGAAAATCCGTGCACAGCCCCAACTGCACTAATATTCCCCCAAAACCGGCTTTTTTCCCCCAAAAAACAAAACATGTTCATTTTTAACGCCCGGCTTTCGGGCAGAACAGAACATGTGGGGGGAAAGGGTGGGACGGGCTTAAATCCACAAACCGCAGAAAAAAGGCCCCCTACGTCCCAAAAAAAACTTTTTAAAATCCCGGTCTTTCCCGGGAATTTCCCTTATTTTACATTCCCAAATTATTTTAATAATTTTTTCCCCCTAAAAAAGAAAATTTTAATTTTTGACAGCGGGTCATAAACGTCTTTTAAAATGATTGAACGAGTAAAAACTCAACTAAAAGACTTATTTTTCAACTAATTTTTTAATATAAATAAAACCCATCAAACCTACCAACAAAACAGTAAACTCTGCTGAAAAGGTTGTGATATCTGAGTAGATTCACATTTGTTTGTGGAAACCTCTCTTATACATCAACTTTAGACCTTTAAATCCATGAGATTAGTGCTGTAACATGTTCACCTAAATAAGGCTGCAGTAAATTAGGCAAAAGAACACTCCACAAACGGGGGGCAAGTCAAAAAAAGTAACTAATAAAATGTCCCTGTGATTTTTTTTGTAATCGCTCTGTATTGCCAGTGTATAATATGTATAAGCACTATTGATGATAACTCTAACTAAAGAAAAAATGAGACTAAGTTCATATGCTTGCTAGGGTCACAGTGCGCTCCATTTGTTTCTTGTTTTACCCTGTCTAAATTAGTTTATCCACTTTGATATGTATAGCATCTTTGAAGGGAGATTCACATCTCGTTGATTAGATTTAACAATGTGTGCAAAGGTAAATGAATGTTATTACCGAATACATTGCTGTTCTGATTTTGCATAATTTCCCAGATAAATCACAGAAAAATGGGACATTATTTAATCAAAAACACAACTACATGGCCGTACGTACAGCTCAAGGGCTGGATTATAAAAGGGCAGGAGGCAACACCAGCCCCTGTGCTACTTGGCAAAGATAAAACAGGTGCAGATAACTAATGAGCAGAAACTTAGACACTCATCCACTAGTGGAGCAACTGAATGATGAAAAACTGCACATTGTATAAGTACCAGTTCACACCAGTATGCGAAAAAGCCACAAATGCAAAAATACCAATAAAACAGACACTCACATGCCTTCTATATATGAGGGGGGTGATTGCTGGTATTAATAAATAATATATATAATATATATATATATATATATAATATTTATATATAGATTGCGATACAAAGGGTGTCACTTATACAGATACGTGTGGTACACCATGCTGGCTTACAGCCTTTGACGCCTCTACTATTCGATTGGGTGGACTGTCCAGCACTTTTTAGGTGTCCAACACAAAATACTGATACTCTCTGCTTGCCAGTATTTTGTGCAAAAAAATGACATACTGAAAAAATATCAAATATGAGGTATTAGTTGACATAGTGGCCACTATATTTCACAAGCTCACAAACCACGTCAAGGTTCCTCATATCTTGTGATTCCCTACACTAGCCATTTCCCTACACTGGCAACCGGAAGTGAGGTGGTGAGAAAATCTTCTGTGGAAACAGCCATATAGGAAAACCCCTTTAAGTATCAGAAATTGTGAGGCTGCACCTCATCTCTTGGCATACGTTCAAAAGGTATTTTTTCTGAATTGGCTTTCCCTTGAAGGATTTGTCAGCCCAATACAATAAACAAACCGTATCCAGCCCTTTGAAGTCTGGTATCATAACAGTGTTCATACAATTTACTGTCTTTAACTCAGGGTCTGAGAATTCACGTTGCATATAGAACGAAAATCTTTATCAGTATTTATTGTAAACATTCACATATTTTATAGTATATAAACTAGTGTTTGAAATCTAAATCTCACTCCTAACTATCTATGCTGCTACATGTGGACCTCAGATACTAAAACAAGAGTCAAAATGGCAATAGTTGAAGAATGCTGTGGAAATATGTGTTAATTCCATTAAACATGTCCATGAAGCCATAAAAGGGTATGTTCACACAGCAGTGTGAACAGCGTATAGTGGCGCATACTGTACGCGCCGCTATATGCCCGCCGCTTCAGAGGGACATGCTGGTCAGCACCTCCCTCTGAAATTCTCTGATATTTTGGGTATGTTCACATGATGTAATTCGGCATGTAGTTGCACTTTAAGTGCGGGCCGACAGTACGGTAATTCATAGCTTTCATTGAGAGCTATGATTACCTGTTATCGAGAATAAATGTCAATGAGAGCTTCAGAGGGAGGCGCTGACCAACATATCAGCCTGAAGCTGCGGGCGTATAGTGGCGTTCACAGTACGTGTCGTTATATGCTGTTCACACTTACGTGTGAACATACCCCCATTCTCCCCGGCGCATAATGGCCGGGAAGAATTGACACGTCAGTTCTTTCCCTGAGTGCGTATTGTGTGCTGGGGGAAAGAATAGGTGATCATAACTCTCAATGAGACCATAATGTTGGCCCGTACTTTGGGCATATTAAAGTGCAATCACGCGCCGAAGTGCGAACCGACATTACGTCTTGTGAACATACCCAAACACTAAAAAATTACTGACATTGGCAGAATCTAGTAAGCTGACTTGCGTTATACAAGGTATCTGAAGGCAAGTATACTTGGCCAAGGCCAAGATCTTCTCCTTTATTGTCTACTTTCAATACAAAGATTATATAAAATTACATCTGACTGAAATAACTGGTGGTGAAAGAAACAAAGATTTTGCGCCATTGTCATAATGCTAATTCTATATATATATGTGTGGATTCGGATTGTACCCTATATACAGCTCATCTATTTATAGAGGTTCTTAAAAATAGAGTAGTTGCCTTGTAGAGCTGTTCATATACCATTACCTCCAGTAAAAGGAATCATTGCTTGTAATTCAACCATCCTCCCTCTACACTGAACTATGTATTAAAGCTCACATTTGCTAACACTTAGGCTTATTTTACTGCTGTATGGAATAAATTATATTATATTAAAACATGCAGTTAAAGGAATTGAAATTCGAAGAAAGGTAAACATTTCATAATAATCTGATCCGTGATGAATCATGGTGTTGAAACTAGGGAATGGCTTTTTGACCTGTAGGTAAATTAAGACGTGTTACGAATCTCTTACTATTTCCAGAGAAGAAACTGGATACATGGAGAGACAAGAGTGCAGTCACAAGGCAGGTTGCCCTGTTACTACAGCAAAGCTGAAAATGCTTGCAGATTTCTCTCCCAGTTCAGTGTGAAAGGTTATGTTCACACATAGGATGACATGTATGATTTTTGCCGTTTAAATGCCAATTTTTACGTGCATAATCTTAGTATAGAATGCACCTGATTTATGAACCTGGACTACAGCGAGTCATAAATCAGGTGCATTCTAGCTTTAATACGACATTTTTGGCTCAGGTAAACCACTTTGAAAGTGGTTTACCTGTTCCAGCAGTAATTCGCCTAGAAATGCCATAACGAAGCTATAAATCTTTAGCTTTGTACAGTTCTAGTGCGCCCCACCTCCCACACGCCCCCGAAATCAGGTGCATTACAAAGTGCCGCGGGCTCTCTATAACGCGCCTGATATTGACATATGGCCATTTAAAACTATCGCAAATGGGGCTATGCTAGATGTTGGGCTGATAAGACGCCATACTTCTGGCGCAGTCCCATTCATACATGTTGCCCATAATGTTTTTCTTTCATTTTGACTGCTGCAGTAAATTCTAGATGTTATATTGTCAGAAAAAAGATTCTAAAAATTTAATTCACACTATTTGGCAGGAAACAACAGGGTTTTTAAGGCAGGTTGAAGATTTGCCACTGTCTAAGCCGTCTCCTAATTCAATATTAGCAACCACTACAATGGAAACTGCATGTAAATCTATGGTCATTTGCATTGATACAGTCCAGGTTTTCTTTACTGAACTGCAGCTGAAAATTGGGGTAAAGCCTCTACATCTGTATTTTTTCAATGCAGAAAGGGCATTACTTTTGATACAGTTAAGCATAAAACCTAAGCCTACAGCTCATGTTTAACTTCTAAAGGTTCCTGTCAAATGGCATATGCTGCCCTACCTGAATTCAGGATATGATAGAGGAAGAAAAGGAAGCCTCTTCTAAAGATGATGCACAAAAAAGCCTGCAAACAGTTTTCTGAAGACAAGCAGACTAATTATATGGATTACTGGAACCATGTCCTGTGGTCTGATGAGACCAAGATAAACAAACATGTGTGGCAGCAACCAGATGAAAAGAACAAAGACAAGTGTGTCTTGCTTATAGTCAAGCATGGTGGTGGGAGTGTCATGGTTTGGGGCTGCATGAGTTCTAGTGTAAAGAGCTACAGTTCATTGAGGGAACAATAAATGCCAACATGTACTATGACATACTGAAGCAGAGCATGATCCCCTCCCTGGCCGTAGGGCAGTATTCCAACATAAAAACGACCCCAGACACGCCTCCAAGATGACCACTGGACTGGCCAAGGTGCTGGACTGGCCAAGCATGTCTCCAGAACTTAACTTTACTGAGCATCTGTGGTTTATTCTCAATCAAAAGGTGGAGGAGCGCAAGGTCACTAACATCAACCAGCTCTGTGATGTCGTCATGGAGGAGTGGAAGAGGATTGCAGTGTCAACCTGTGAAGCTCTAGTGAACTCCATGCCCAAGAGAGTTAAGGCAGTGCTGGAAAATAATGGTGGCCACAGAAAATATTGACATTTTGGGCACAATTTTTCCATTTTCACTTAGGGGTGTACTCACTTTTGTTGCAAGCAGATTAGACATTGATGGCTGTGTGTTGAGTTATTTTGAGGGCACACCAAACGTACACTGTTATACAAGCTGTACACTGAATACTTTATACTGTATCAAAGTGTCATAACTTCAGTGTTGTCCCATGAAAAGATAGAATACAGTATTTACAAAACTGTGAAGGGTGTACTCACTTTTGTGTGATACTGTACTTGTACCTTCTGAGGCCTGCTGTGAACAGAATATCTTACTAAAAGACTCTTTTGTCTTTCACTTGATATTATAGTTTTCTGAATGGTGAGTTTCTCTTTTCCAATTGATTGTCCCATTCAGCCGAGACTGGCAAAATATCCCGGAAACAGATGTTGTATGCATAACCTATCTCATTTTAGCCACACAATGCTGTCACTGGTCTCTTGGGGGTTTTCAACACTAATATCCAACTTGCACAGTTGTATAGCTTGTAAGGGCATGGTAGATTTACAACTCTGACACATTTTTTTTGTAAAAATGTAATTCATTGCAATTGTACATTAAGCATGTTCAATGGATTAGATGGCTAAAGGACATCCACAGTACTTGTTCCCTAAGGGCCCTTGTTTTTGGGAAAACATGTTGGGACTCAGACTGTAGTGTGGTAAGGTTACATAAGGGTAGGTTACGGTGTAGGACCACCATTGCCCAATTGTCTTAGGGCAATACCAGGGTAATATAGTGACAACATTGTACAGTCTGCTGCCCTTCTGTTTTATTCATACTATGTTTATATTTACACCATAGATTAACCATAGATGTAACTTTAGGGGAGTACGGAGGGGACTGGTCCCCCCCCCACTTTTTTCTGGGAGAGGGACGGTCCCCCCCACTTTTTAGCCACTTGAATAAAAATTAATCCATTTGAAAGCATGAGAATACGGTAAGTAGGGAGAGCAGAGCACAGAGAAGGAAGAAGTTAACCCTTTGCCTCCTAAAATTTCTGTGTATGTGGAGAGACAGAGTAAGTAGCAGCCTCAAGTGTCAGTGCAGAGTGAGAGCAGAACTGATTGGTAGAACAGGAGTCAGCAGGGGCTGCCTCACCAATCAGAACGCTGCTCACAGTCCAGCACACTCTGTATCTGGGGCTGCATCTTTCCCTCCCATTGTATACCATTTCCCCTATGCTCAGCCCCCAAAAGAGGAGAAGAGAAGCTCTTGTTGAATGTCAAGTGCACCAAACTACAGGAGACAGGTAAGGAGGGGACAAGGGTGCCAGACATTATGTGTGCATGTGAGTAGGGTATGTACTGTATATGTGAGATGTGTGTATATACTGTACAGCCATTTTGTCTAGCCATGTCATTGTCTTCCCCGCACTTACGCGCCGGGGGAAAAAGAAAGTGGAATGTGGCGGCCCCGCAGCATTTTAGAAGTGTGAAATGGCCAGTTTTACTTTTAAAACACCTGGAAAATAGCAGAGTGATACCCGTATGCCTCTCTAAAACGCCGTGTGAACATACCTTAAGGATAAATTCATGCACAAGATATGAGTGCTGATTCTGGGGCGGATTCAGTGCTGGATCTGCCTCAGAACCGGCGTAAAATCCAGACAGGAAGCCAATTTACATTATACCCCTATGTAAAATCAGTTTTCGTTGTTTAGATGACAGAGATTTTACATGAGTATTATCGCGCGCACTGTCAGCGCCTACACAGAAATCTTCAAGGTGTTATGCACTAACAGCACTAAAGGATAAAGACAGAAATCTGCCACGGGCAGTCCGGGGTCGTTTGCTCGTCGGAATCTGCAATTTGTAAGCGCCGAATTTCCAACAAGCAAAAACACGTCATACCGAAAAAAACCGTCATGTGAGCTCAACCTAAGTGTGTACTGTGTCTGTGTTCAATATATGTATATATACACACACTATTTCTGGGGTACTTTGTCTAATGTAGTCTCTGGGGTACAGTGTGAATTGTAATAATCTCTGGGGTATGGTGAAATCTAATCTCTGTTGTACAGTGTGTAATGTAATCTCTCAAATTTTGGTATGTAATCTCTGGGGTATGGTGTGATGTAATCCTTGGAGTACAGTTGAGTAATATAATTCATTTCTAGGTTCAGTATGTAATATAATACATTTTTGGGGTTTCAGTGAATTATATTATTTCTTGAGTTTCAATGCGCAATTTCTACTGCATTTCTACGGTGCAGTTAGTAATGTAATTTCTGTGGCTACCATGTGTAATATAATTAATTTCTGGGGTGCAGTGAGTGATGTCATTTCTGGTGTATGGTATGCAATGAAATACATTTTGGGGGTCAGTATGTGATATAAGTGATTTCCCAGGGGTACAGTAAAATTGGTTCTTTTAGTTCCTCATTCTGTTTTTTGTGTATTTACAAATTTAATGGAGTATTAATGGGGGATAGGTGGGGTTAAGCGAAATTTGCTGCATTGTGCAATGTTTTTTATTTCTATGTAAAGGGTAAATATTGTAGGTGGGCTGGTTCAGTTTCATTGCCAGGGCTGCTTTTTATCCCAGTCCGACC